>JAQPZY010000981.1:0-467500 GCA_029931535.1 Margaritifera margaritifera
GTTGAGAATCACACTAGTTTCATTTTAGAAGTAGATTTCGGAATTCCATTTCACTTGCATGACCATTTCAAAGGATCCGTACATTACTAGCATGCTGGGAAAGTAATCCACGGAGTAAATTGATTTATCATTTTTGGAAGAAGTTGATAAATGATTGCAAGGTTACCAAAACCAATTGTACCAAACCTATTATGTATATTGAACAACAAAGAGAAATTATATTATTCAGTACATAAAATATAATGCTCTGATACAGTTATGATATAGAAGCTAAAAATATCAGAGTTGTTTTGTGTGATTCATAAACCATGATTAACACAGTACTTGAAGTGATTACTAATTTGGAACATAAAGGAAAGAAATGATTTCGCGAAGGGTCTTCTTCAAAATTGATTATCGAACGCTGTATTTAGCAAGGAGACGTAATCTCCATTGTAAAGGACAGCATTTAATATGTATGTACAGATGAAATTAATTTTTAAAGAGGTCAAAAATAGATATCATTTGAATGGAAAAACAATTTATTGGACTATGTATTAGTGTCAACACAGTCTATAAAAACAAAAAGATTCAAATTAACTAAACGCAATGTTACGTTGGTTGTACAGTAGTGTAATATTCTAAATGGCTGATTTATGAATTTTACCTATAAATAAGCGCACGCAACAAATAAGTGATAAAATGAAGAGCTACTCCATCTGTAATACCTGGTTCAGTGTGTTACCAATAGGATGAATGTCAGGAAAAAACTTCTGGAAATTCGTAAGGGATATCATCATGTTTTTTGACTCCGAATTGTCTATCCAAAGGATTAACATTTTTGGTTTACACCATTAATAGGTTAAATAAATATGCCCGGCATCTATCTTTATTCAAGGAGTTGCATGATTGAGATCATAACTTTGTTCACTCACAACAGACTAGGATAAATGAAAGTTTGAAATGGAATTGTTTAAAAAAATCTTATGTAATCAAAAATTATTTAAAATTCAGAAATGCACAATATGTACTTGTTGGTTCGCAAGGAATATTACCAGAAAAATACATTTACTCTAGATCATGCAATCATGATGCCCCCCCCCACATATAGTATCAAAAATGAATTTGTTACTTTGTTTATGTATGCTAAACAAGCACAGATTTTGGGATTGAAAACATAAATTACATTGGCCCATAGGAACACTTAAGAATGCCTGAAGCTCTGTGTACCAGTAAGTGATCGCTACATTCACACCTCGTTATCAAACCAGATTCTCAAGCCTAATTTAAAAGTTTGTTCCTTTTCTTCTTTTAGAGAGTTTATACAAATCCTCTTTTACTTTTAAGTTGAATTGCATGGGGGGTTTTTAAACATAGTTTTCCACTGGCATTTTTATCATTGCTGTAGAAATAAAACAAAGACTGTTTTTTTTGTTAATCGTTCCACATTTGTACTGTGACCTCCAAATAGATCTTTTACGTTGTTTTCTATATTCTACATCGCCTAGAAGGCCACAATCAACGATCAGAAGCAAAACTCTTTACTCCTTAGTAAAACCGTCAAAACAGTGCTTGAGACGCTTTATCTAATTTAGTTCCATTTTTAAAAACTCATTCTGTGTGAATCAAAGTGTGAAATGTGTCTAAAACGTTGTATTGGCTGCTATGTCGATGGGGATTTTTCCTTCAATTTTACTGTCGTAGTCCTAAAAGAAAGCAACTCAGAAGAGAAATACAACATCCAATTCTATATCTGTCAATACTGATTATGTAATTGACTTCGGGAATAATTGATTTATATTCTAGACAAATGATTCTTCCAGTCCGTAAACTTGATTGACTACCAGTCAAGTGTTATTCCACGCAGCGAAACCTGTATACATTCAGTTCCTGTGTTCTGTGCATTACATGATCCTGGTCGAGTATACTTTCTAATTTTATCTTTTTATAATACCATATTCAATCCTGTTTGTTCTTACAAATGATGGTTACCGCATATCTGGAGACGATCACGAAGATGTTGTTTCCATTCAACATGAAAGGATCATTCACTTCCATATGATATGGTAGTTTCTTTCAACATGCATTCTAATTTTAAACCACTGCTATGCTAATATTTTCCTTTTTACCCTCGTATCAAAATGCGATAAAAAAGGGTCTACCTGGTACAATTCAAAGTTACAGCGTATTTGTGGACTTAGCTTTGGAATTTGCTATTTGTAAAGTTTGTTCCAGTTTTTTGATGCTCGGCGGTGTGAGTGATACACTGATGTGCTCAGAGTTGGGGTTATTTTTCCTGTACTTGTGTAGGGTTATTGCATTTATCGTAGGTAGACTTTTATTTGTTAGGTATATGCTATACAAGCTTGTAAGTAGCGTACACACTCAAAAGCCATTCATACAGTACAATGAATATATATTTGTAATTTCACATGATATTCAGTTGGTTGGTTGATTATGATTAAGCTAATGGTTACCTTGGACTTTTCAAGTTTACCTTAGTTTTTGGGTGAGTAGAGTCATCTCGATAAGTAGAAGCCTTTGGATTTTGTTTTCTTGCAATGCACGTGTGCCTACTGAGCTGCGAGTAGATGGGTATAACAAAGAAGAATTATCCACTAGAGCAGATGTGCGTAATAGCTGAGTCAACAATCCATGGTCTGTCAATGAGAGCTTTCGTTCAAATATTCCAGTGTGTTAGCTGTTTTCATTTAACTCTGTCGGTTTTTCTCTGTAATTCTGTCATGATATTATCATTTGGAATTCAGTCTTTTTCAGATTTCATTGAAAACAACTTCCTTGGTCAATTCGTTGAATATCATTATGCAACGCTTTGTGTACCCGTTCTATATTGTAAAGATGTTTTAAGTGTAATTGTTAAAGTAATAGTCATTCCAGTGATTGTGTACTTATATCCCAGTCCTTTTCAAAAAACACCGATTTTATCTTCAGGTTCAATTGGTTGTATTATAGTATTTAATGTTAGCACATTTCGTTCTACTCTTTCCATTACTGCTTGTAATGTTTGAACAGTAATTGATCAATCTCGGTCTAAACAATTCGTGTGCATCTTAAATCTGTTTTTCTTTTGGTTATCAATATCTTTTGTATTTCTGATGATTTTGTGTAATTTCTTCATTATCAATATTTTCAAAAACAGAGGATTTTTTGTTTCACTTTTCTCTTGATGTTCTGATAGCTTTTAAATTGTTATCCTCCAAAAGTTTTGCCTATTTGAAATATACACAATTCGGTTTTTTGTATACGTATCTCTATATTAGCTACGATGGAACATATTGTACTTGGATCTGCTTGATTCGCATATACAGTTTTTATTAAGTGTTTGCTGTTTAAGTTTTATGCTTATTTGAGTGTGGTCCAGTGTTTTTTCATTCTTTTCTGTGTGGGTTGTTGGTTTTGGCTTTTTTTTTTTTTGTTTTTTTTTTTTTTAGAGGGAGGGAGGGGGGTTCTGATGAATATTTACAGCCAAGTCAACAGGACCTTTTAAAGATACATGAATTTCGTTCATTTGTACTGTTTATCTAGAGACAAAATCATCTGTGCTTTGCACACGTTATTTACTTTACGTCTCAAAATATGTTACAGGAATATGGTGTATATTTATAACTTTTTCACCGTCATCCATGATGCTTTTTTAGTTGTTATGTTGATGGTATACCATCTGTAAATGTTTGTAATGATCAGTGGACAGGTATAGAAAAAAAAGTCTTTATGAAACTACATTTTAACAGGCAAAGACTCAAAGACAAAGTAGAATAGTTAAAATTTGAAATACATTTTGTGTTAATAATTAGATAGAAAACTAAATGTTTAAATGGAGGTTGGAAGTAAAATCCACAAACAGAATTAGATCCATCAGCTGCTATATTAGGTCTCTAGCTATTTGAATACTTATTATTTTATCATGGTACTTGGTGATAAGTACTTACGTAATTTTAACCTCAGAGTGATTTGATCTTTGAGTTGTGTTCCAGGCATTAAAACATCGATACTTCTTCTTTGTTAACACTCGCAGGTCATTACTTCACTTTGACACCTTTTAATGCAACGTCTCCATCGTGCAAAAATACATCCGGAATTTAAAACAGTCATCGATTTCGTTTTTGTTCTTCATGTAAGTGAATATGCTCGTTGTTTAGTCACATCGGAAATATTGTTAAAACCCACAAAAAAAACATTACCCAAAAAAAATTTTATTTTCTGCGGGGTAAACAATATCGATAAATCACAATTATCTGTTGTTCTCAAGTATCGATTTATTAACAACATATAAATTGCTCTCTCACAGAGGTCCTTCCTGTTTATAAAATTATAACCCCTCCATATTTGCGTATCGGTTTACAGTACAAGAGCAAAAGTGTTATAGCTGTTCTGGGTCTTTTCTTGTAACAGTGATTGGTTATATTATGGTACACATTACCATTTGGGCATGATTTTAGTCTTTTCTTATTCCCCGTAGCCTTCTCCAAAATCTCTTTTGTTTTTCATTGTGTCCTTTATCTGCCACGCAGTTTGTTTTCTCCAAATTATTACTATTGTCTTGGTCTTGATCTCTCTGTATTTTTTCTGTTTTCTTCCTGTTTGCTTTTTATTTACCTGTATTTAACCTGTTGTAACACGTTATTGATCAAAAATTAATCTTTCTCATAGTTTGATTTAATGCCACTTATTCCATTGCTTATCATGTCGTTAAAAATCTGTTATTTACATTATTGTAGGGTGACCAATATTTCCAATGGAAAGGTCTTTGCAACATGTTTCAACTAACAGCGCAAAACGCGCTAAAAGGTCAAAAGCAAACAACTGCACTAATATACAGTCTTATACAATACCAAATTACAGTACTGCTGTTCATTTCGCATACCAATTGTGTGAAACTGTAGCCACGCTAGCCTCCAACCCACAGGTTAAAACTTTCCATGCCACTTTGTCCCTCTAAATCTCAAAATCATTATTAATCTCATGTAATATTTTCGTTTAAAGTCTAGAATTAAAGATTATAATTCGTTCGGCAGAGTAGGATATAAAGGAGGTGAACTTGTTTACATTTTTCGCTCATTAATATGTGGGAAACTTACACCTTATAGTTCTAGAAATCAATAACTGATGTTTACTGCCTTTTTAGTAATGTCTCCAGGTTGGACTATTCCTATGTTTTGTGTTGTTTTGTTTTTGTTTTTTTTTAGCATTTTTTTCATTGGCTTGCTTTTCAAAAAGAATATCTACTCCTTTTGGTTAGAAATTTTACTCATTTACTCTAACAAAAAAGATAATAATTTCCAGGGAAAAGTACACTTGCATATTAGATAGGTCCAATTGCCTAAAACAGACACCAAAGAACACTGGAAGTGATTAGAGCCTTTACATCATTACTTCAATATTCTATTCTTGATGGTGGACCAATTGGAAACCTTCATAGCTTTTCTTTCAAAAGCCATGATGTAGCAGCAGAAGGCAGAGATTAATGTTGTACTGGTATATTTGATGTTGTTTAAAAAGTTTCTTGCTTCTAGTCAGACATTGTGTCTGGTTGTGAAAAAAGTATGCTTTGCTATTGCCGTTGAAGAACAGGGTTCAAAGAGATTTGTCAAGTGCAAAGTTTGGATTTTAACCTTCTGTTTGTCAATAATTTGTGTCCGGTTAAAACTCCATAATTTTATTGGGTAGTCTAATTGTGAATGACCGACCTGACTCTAGTGGAAATGGTATAATTATTTTTGCAATTCTACTCCTTACCCTCAGTGTTTCCTTTAAATAGCATGTTGGAAAGAGCACAAGTAAAAGCAGAGTTTACCTGCCGCATGGTAAACAGACTTCAAAACCATATATCTGTATTATCTTCGACATTCCAAAACCGTTGCTATGTTCCATTACCTGCAAAAAAATAGTCAATACTAGATCTTCTTTCTGTTACTGCGGGTTGGTAAGAATGCGATTCTACTACACGCACAGAGCACTATACAAACATGGTTTTATCTTGCTGCTGTGATTTTTACTGATTCATTGTTAACGTCAACATATTTTACTATTGGATCCTGACTCTAAATTAAAAACATGCCCACCAACAGTAACGCCATCACTTATCAAACAATAGTTTTATCTTTATGAACTTGTATCTCTCTTGGTGCATAGAGTACTTGCAGCACTCTTGTGATGTTTCAGTGTTTTCTTGTTCTTTTTTCAGACATCTGCATCTGGTATGATTTGTCAATAGTTGATTCTTTTTTATTTTTATCTTCGCTACCTTCCATTTATTTCAAGGAAATTTAGGAAAACTTAACTAAACATTATTCAAGATGTTAAAAAGGTAATTTGGAAGTCATATTTCAATGTTACCTTGAGTAGCTGTAAAATATTCAAAGTATTCCTAGATTTTAAGGCAAGAAAGACAATGCTGAGTTCAATACGAAGTTCAAACATTGTAATAAAAGGTTCCTGCACAAAATGGAATAACGAACATAAAGGATGCTTTGAAAAATGTATAATGTAACAGTACGTAAATGAATTCAACATGCATTACCTCTAAGATGAAGATTTTAGGCTACTTCACAATATAAGAGTAAGCATTTTTAAATTCATTCAAACAAAACTTAAAACAAGATACAACGTTAAACAAAAAGAGCTTAGTGTTCCGTTACTGGCTTTTGCAGAAGCTGGCTAAGCTTTATAAACCTAAAAGTTGTTAACAAAGATGATTTTGACATTGATCACTTTATTCGTGTTCATCGTTTTATATGTCTGATCCAGATCACATTATTCCATGATCGTCATTTGATTTGTCTGATTCAGATCAACAAAGACAATATTTCTACTGGACAAGCACTGCGCATATGATAGCCAGTTAAAACCGATGAAAAACTGATAAAAAGATCGAAGAGCCCAAGAAACAAGTTGAATCATTCAGAAACAAAACCTTTATCATTGAGGAGATTTTGAACAGTATTTTCTAATTTGTTTTTCGTTATCGATTTTATTACATGGTAATCAGCTACTCGTCTAATGACAACTATTGTAACAACTGTGGTCAAAGGCACGAATGCATCAACAACAAACCATCCAGTAAATGTGTATTCATTTAGCTTTTTTAAAAACTAATTTCCATTTCCTTCATTTTCGTTGGCCTTTTAAAATTATTGAATTTGAAAGTTACCAAGCTTGCACTCAATACAGGAAGAAGAAATCCCAACTTGAATAAGAAAAAAATCCAGTGAAGTATCAAACTCCATTTGATGTCATATCATCATATTTCAGTTCAGTCTGTAAACTCTCTAAATTGTCAATTGGAAGAAATCTGTTAATTACTGTTGTCGCGTTGTAGGTTTCAACATCTGACAAATGTGACTTGAAAATTTGAGTAGCTCCAGCAGTTACAAAGATTTCATTTGTCTTCTTGATTTGTTGCTCCTCCGTGTTTTCCCCATTTTTTCAGTTAACTTTTACCAGCTAATATTTGTAAGTTTCCTTTGCAATAACTACGTTCAATTCCTGTTTGTACTCTGAGAAACGGGGTTATTGTCGCTGTTTTTGTCTTCATTTAATCCCATTTCTTTTTAATGTGGCTTTGTCGTACTTCACCTAACAAAGTAAAAAATTGCTCTACGTTTGTGCCGTTGTCCCTCGGGACACCTCCGCAAACAGTGGATTTTTTTATGTTGATCCGTGTGTTAATGTTCCATGCCGAATTCTCGACTTGTACGTGGAGGGCATAAACGAGGACTTAGTATGAAATGAATTACTGAACAACCTTTGGGGAAGAAAAAAAAAAAACATTACCGTAAAACCAAATAGACCGTTTGCTCAACAGGAGAGAGAAGCATAAAAATGTAATAGATGAAGACCATGACAAAATTCAACTGGAGAACTTCCATCTGCCGGGAAAAGATTATAACTACGCAAGAGGAAAGAGAATTAAGAGAAGGTTATATAAATGTTGTAGGAGTTGTTATATTCACAAATAGCATCTACGAGATCTGATGTTTGAAACATATCAAAAACGGATTGAAGACTTTAGAAAGTATATTGCTGATGACACAGAACCAACAAAAAACCTGAATTGCAAGAACAGTTGGATGTGTTTGAAAGTAAAATGGCCCAATTTAGTTGACATCTAACAAGATTGGAGACAGAATTTCAGAGAAAAATATTGAATAAATTAATTCAAAAGTTAAAGAAAAATTACCAATAGGCGAAATGCTAAAACAAGTGTTTACAGAAAAAAGTGTAACAAGTGCTGTCATAGCCACTGCAATAGGTATGTCTGTATCAACTGTTGCTCTGTCTATAGAAAATTTTTGTAAAAGGTTTACAATGGGGTGGTGGAGGGGGAGCCAAGTGGCAGTAGTGCTTAATCAGGCAGAGATGGTCGTTCGTTGACAAAATTAAAACCAGGCATAAAAATATTGCCAATTATTTCATTGAAAAAGTAGCAAAAGTATTGACAAGAATTATTTGGCAGTAATAAGCTGGCTTTTGAAAATAGCTATAAAGATTGTCCCCTTCCTAGCTCAACATGTTATTTTGCTTGTTTTGGCATTAGTGGGTTTGTTATTTTGCTTTTTTTTTGGCATGGGGGGGGGGGTATTTGGCTTGTTTTTGACATTAGGAGGTTTGTTATTTTGATTGTTTTTTTGCATGAGGGGGTTTGTTATTTTGCTTGTTTTTGGCATTAGTGGGTTTGTTATTTTGCTTGTTTTTGGCATTAGGGGGTTTATTATTTTACTTGCTTTTGGCATTAGGGGTTTTTTTTGCATTAGCGGGATTTGTTATTTTGTTTGTTTTTTGCATTAATGTGTTTGTTATTTTGCTTTGTTTTTGGCATTAGAGGGTTTCTTATTCAACACTTTTGATCAGAGGTGTAATCAAAGTATCTAGTATGATTAGAAATTAGCAAAGTTCATCATCGTCGGCGAATTTATAAGCAAAGCTCCTCAACCATTGATATAAACATAAATGATTGTTTGTTTATTTCATGGTCAATATTGTATTTTACGTTTCTAAGTTGCTATGTGTCATAGGAACGTCCGAGTATCGGTTCGCATTAGCAGATCTGACGGTTGGAACACCTTTATTACAATTCTTCTTCTCTATAGAATTTATACACACTTTGTCTTCTTTCTTGTCCTTTACGATTTCTTATGGTACTGTCACATACTGTTTATCAACTTTTGGAAAAGTGTTCTTCACTCTGTTGGTATTTAGTAGTCGAGTTTAATCCCAGTCGAAACAAGTTTTTGGTTTTGGGTTTCCTTAACGTACTGCTGTATCCAACAATACTACCGATTTTCATAGTAATGTCACTCCAAAACAAACTAAAAAACGTCACCACTCTCATATTTTTTTCATGTAGATTGCACTTGTTTCACGAATGACTACACATTTTTCATGAAACAATTTGCAGCGACAAGTACGGGTACTTGTTTTGTGAAAACTGTCATGAAAGTGGCAATTTTTTTTTACAAAAAAGTAATTATTCTCATGCAAAAGACACTTTGCATCGACATGTAGAGACATTCTTCGTGGTCGCATTACATAGTCTGCATGAAAAAAGTGCAAGATAGTTCCTTCAAGTAGAAACTGACTTTTTTGCGAAATAATACATTTTCTTCGCCGAAAAAAGTCAGCTATTTCTTGAAAGCCTTTCTTCGTCAAAAATAATTATGTTAATAAAATGAATGGCCATTGATAACACTCAGTCGAGTCCCTGAGATTTACGAGTCATCCATTATCATCATAACGAACTTTAGAAAAGTACCAAGAGAGGACGCGAGTGAAACTGCATGTAACAAGGCTTGCTAATATATTTTACATCCATGAAATCAATCCAAGTTACAGATTTTGATATCTTCTTTCAAGCTTTATACTCGATTTTTAGACAATTTTTAAAAAAATTAAAATTTAAAATTGGAGGTCTCTATTAAGAATGAGTCAACATTAATTTTTGACTGCTGTGTCTTGCCTGCACCGCCGCCAGTACATAATGTCAAAAACTTAGCATACTCTACTTTAGCATGAAAAGTAGGTCATTGCAATCGAAGTTTGCTTTTTTTACGGGTCTAACATATGTGACAAAGGTGAATGCATACATCAATATTCATGGCCATAAATGCAACACAAATACCATCACAATTTTAAATGGAACATGAAAAGTACATGCATGTCACTTCTACCTCCCTGCACTTTCTATATGTGGTGATTTCAACTGTGAACACGCCCATCAATTTTCATGACTGTATATATAAAAGTGTCCGTGATTTCTTTAACCTACTTTTACCGATAGTTTGCAAGTACCCTTCAAGGACAACGCGCCATTTAGAGGTAACTCGAAATTTCGTACATATATAATGACCAATATTCTGCTAATAATAAAGAAACCACAATAATAAAGAAAACACAGAATATATAAAGACAAACTGCCGAATACAATAATGAAACACCACATAAGACAGTCCTGGTGTTCCATAATGAAACACCACATAAGACAGTCCTGGTGTTCTATAATGACGCTTCTACTTTGGAACCGATTATAAGGATGTCTCAGTTTAGACCGCTGTTAACTCATAGAAGGGACATTACTGCATATTAAATTGACATTTTAGTTGTAAGTGTTACCTCGCTTATATATATATATACAGATTATCAGTACAAACTTTAAAACTTCCGGCGTTCTTTTCAAAACCGAGCACTGCTATTGAGGCCTTATTATGGAATCGCGGACTACCTCCGAAATTGAAGAGCTTAACAAAGAGTTGACAACTAAAGTGCTCCAGTAAAGCAAGGGCTATTTTATGTTTTGCAAAACAACACATGTTAACACATTTTTTACGAAGAATTTTACTTAGTTAAATCACAGTCAAGACCTATATTAGATTGACCTAAGCAAGTCATAGAAATAAATAAATAAAGTAATGGGACCAAGTGTTGGGAACCTATTTTATTACTCTTAACATACAGACGTGTCCTCCGAGTTGGTCGGCGTAGGGATAATATCCAAAATTGGATAGTAAATCGCCAGATAGCAGAGGAGTTGCTTAGCGGCGAGGGTGCAGAGTGGTTATCAGTACAGTAACTTCAGCTGGGTGAGTCAATCGAAATATCCTCGGCCTTTTCCATCAAGTCGAGAAAGAAGCTTTGGATGTAGTTCGCCGCATTGAGAACTATATTCGTAACTACTTCATTCACATTGCACAATATGGCACGGAAGGTGATAAAGTCACAACTGGAGTATTGTCGACCTTTCTGTCGCTACATATGTGGTGAACTTCGCCAGAGGCTAATCGCCAAACCCATAAAATGTACGTGTATTCCTACAAATACATCCGAGGTTATTTTAGATTGACGGAAATGGCCAAATTTATGTTCTGATTGCTGGGTGCTTGAATCATGTCTCGTTTTGAAGCGGACAGACATCGGATTTCGCGAGACCCAAAGGGTCGAGCGTGATCCTATGCCTGCTACCAAATGAGACGCGATACAAGCACTCAGATCAAGTTACTGTACTGATGATGTGTTTATTAATACCCTAAACAATTATTTCATAATAAAAAGACCAGTTTTATTTTGCTGTTCTTTTACTTTGATTCCATCTATCTACTCACATTTAGTCCTTTCACGCGACTGTTGTTATGTGACGTTATCCTTGACAGCGACAAATCTTTATCTCTATTACATGTGCATCGGATACGAAGTTTCAGATCAGCCTCGGGGAAAAGTAGCCTTCCTTCATCATGAGTTGTATTATGATGGGTATATACTACAAAGATTTCCTCAAAATTGCCTGCATTTTCATTCTATTACTAAATGTTTTCAATGATTCAAAGAATGTAATCATTTACACTAGATTGAAGTTACTCAAGGATGTTTGTCCCATAATTTCTTAGCTTAACTTTTAGTAAAGGACAGTAAATACTTCTACATTGATATGCGTCTCTGCCACTTCTTCGTCTACGTGCTTTTATTACAATATAAGCTATAATAACTCACTGAAAGATAAGAAGATTACAATTTAATATAAACGAAATCAATGCCGCATTTGATAGGGGCGAGAAAAGATGGACTATTTGATTTCATTGAAAGGATATGATGGTTACACTGTCCAACAACATTGGTGGGTTCATCAACTGAAGACTCGGGTTGCATACAAAATGTAAACTGAAAAACTCACTCAGTCACGAGCTACACGGTTGAATTAAGAGTTATTCGTGCACTCTGTATAACCTTAGTCCTTCTGAGCGGTGTAAACATATAAATATTTAGGATATCTGCTTGATTCGTGGTTAATATATGTGTCGAGCTGACTACCATGTTTTGGGGCATGTCCGTGTTTTATTTACATAAATATTTACATTTTTGCAGAATTCCTATGTGTCGTCAGCTCTGAGTTTACCTTGTAGAGAGAGGAGGGGGAGGGTTCTTGTTGTTGTTATGCCATTTTTCAGCACATGATAGGCTATACATGGCGGCCAGTATATCTGGTGGAGGAAGAACCCGAGAAAACCCCGGGAAGAACCACCGACCCACGGGAAGCTACTGGCAAGCTTTCTCACATACCCACGTTAGCCGAGCTAGAGACTCGAACCCACGCGGACAGCGGTGAGATGTCAGTGATCTGTAAAGACGAGTGCCTTAGACCACTCGGCCACCTGGGGCCCCAGGAGGGGGAGGGAGGGAGAACAATGTCAACGAGAAAGATTAAATCCAATCAACCAACCATTTCTTATGCAACTTAATCAAAAGTAAAACATAAATTAATTATTCTGTATTTAAATCAAACAATGTTTCCCTTTCTGTGTATAAGGTAGCTAATAATGTCTTAGTACGTTTCGTTTGAGACTTTAAGCTATAGAACGTCATTTTTTTTATAATCTGAGCTTAAGCTTTAGTTTTGTGTTCGAGAACATTTTAAAATACGATACCTAGTTCTGCATTAGTAAGCTTCTATCGACCTAAACAAAAAAGATGTAAACTGGACAAGTTAAGGCTACAAATTGGAGAGAAAAATGTGGTTTTGTGATATGAAATGAACACACAAAAATATTTTGGATCAATAACAGGAGTAACAACGATGAATACAAGAGCGTTGAAGAAGAAGAAAAAGAAAAGGAAAAAAATTGAAACGAATGAAAGATAGACAATGGCGCCGATTAGCTAGGATTTCTTGTGGCGGGAAACATAAAACATGTGGAAATATGGGTTAGAATTAGAAAATATTACATGAATACTGTGTAAAGATCTAAACAAGAGTCCCTCGAAGGGATTGACGTTCTAATGGCCGAAAAGAATCTGCATGAATTCATGAGAAGTCTTTAAATATCCGCTTTTATTATTTTTAACCGCTGAGTATTGAAAACATTTACATGTAGGGTATTAATGAGAAACTCCAATATACCAAATTTGGTAACAAAAGTATTTTCCTGTATGTTTCAGTTAACATGTTCACAGGATATGTGCAGTACAAACATTTTTGTCATGACCTTAAACCTTGAACCTGATATCATGGATAGAAGATCATGGAATTCGTCTCAGATACTGTCAAGATATACCCACGTGCTAAGTTTGGTTAAATCCATAATTATTTTGTTTTAAAATTTCCAAGTTTTTAAACTCGGATCATTCAAGTTATTCTTCAGATGTATCCACCAACTGGATGCGAGATAAATATCTATTCATACTTGTTCGTGTTATCATGCTCACAAGTCATTGCAGATCAAAACCTGAGTCATTACCTATGACCTTAGATTCAATGTCAGAGTGCAAGCTATCAACTTGCTAAGTCAAAGACAGCTAAAGACGAAGTCTGGGCAAACTTTACAAGTTTAATAATGTACACAAATGCAAGCAGTGACCTTTGACTTAACCCCAAGTTGAAGAAGGTATAGTTTTCAGACCCGATCACAATAGCACAGATGTGTTGCCGTCAGATCTGTACCGTTTGAGAAACAATTGCAAGAAGTGTTTTATTGAAAACCCCATGTCAATGTGTAAGAAGGGCTTTTGTGAAAACCCCAAGTCAATGTGCAAGATGTGTTTTAGAGAAAACCACATGTCAATATACAGGATGTATATTAATGAAAACTACATGCCAATGTGCAATAAGTGTTTAATGAAAACTCTATACCAATGTACAACAGGATGTATATTAATGAAAACTCCATGCCAATGTGCAATAAGTGTTTCATGAAAACTCCATGCCAATGTGCAGTAAATGTTAACGAAAACCCCATGCCAATGTGCAGTAAGTGTTTAATGAAAACCCCATGCCAATGTGCAGAAAGTGTTTAATGAAAACCCCATGCCAATGTGCAATAAGTGTTTAATGAAAACCCATGCCAATGTGCAAGAAGAGTTTAATGAAAACCCCATGCCAATGTGCAGTAAGGGTTTCATGAAAACTCCATGCCAATGTACAATAAGTGTTTCATGAAAACTCCATGCCAATGTGCAATGAGTGTTTGATGAAAACTCCATGCCAATGTACAATAAGTATTTCATGAAAACTCCATGCCAATGCGCAATGAGTGTTTGATGAAAACCCATGACAATGTGCAATAAGTGTTTCATGAAAATTCCATGCCAATGTGCAATAAGTGTTTCATGAAAACTCCATGCCAATGTGCAATGAGTGTTTAATGAAAACCCCATGCCAATGTGCAAGAAGAGTTTTATGAAAACCTCATGTCAATATCATCATTCGTTCAAGGGGAGTAGTGAAATCAAGATCTTTTAGATTTCCATTTGTGGTGCTAGGGATCAGATCAGCACCATTTACATTCAGAACCAGTAATAGTGTGTTTCAATCATATTATAACCCAGTATTTCCAATTTTGCCAACCAAAACAACTAATAAATAGCCTCGTATTTTCTTATGCGCCAGTGACAGTGACTATAAGCAAAGAACGAAACCAGTGTTCATGATTAACTTGATACTGATCGTATGTTCTCAATTATAAGTCGATTCCAACTGCAAACTGCACAGACCCAGATCTGCCGTCGCATAATGCGCCGGCAAATCTGGGTCTATGCAGTTTGTTATGAGGAAGCAGTAGAACAAACAACATAGACCCTGATTTGCCGGCGCATTCTGCGACAGCGTATCAGAGTCTATGTTTGTTTGCAGTTGGACTCGACTAAACAGCGAAACCATACATTGAAGGGATGACATGTATTTATGTTTTATTTCATCAATCCTTGGAAAAGTTTCGAATCATTACAATTAAAACGCGAGGACGAAACAATTTTGAAATCTTCTCAGCTTCATCATTAGAACAGCCATACACAACCAGGACTGAACATTCTTTGCAGAGGTAAAATGGACCGTCACTGGCATAGTTATCATTTGGCTGATGGCATACGAATTACATTCTGAAATTTAATTTCTTACTTGTTTCAGCTTACTTGAGGTTTTTGTTGACAGCTACTGGTTCTAAGAAATGTATGTATTTATGTGTTGCAGTTAAGTCATCAACAATCATTTAATAAATGCTCTCTCGAACGAAGGAACGAACGAATCTGCATGGGTGAGTAAGTTTCAGGGACCTAAGATATTGGTTAAACTTGAACGGAATTACGCTGCATGAAAACTGAGGATAACAAAATGGCGTACATCTAAAAAAAAAAGTAAGTCATAAATATATCCTGAGTGACGAGCTTTTGTTTCCCCACTACAGCCACAAAGAATGTGGTCAGTGCATATACTTATAGTGTTACCGTTTTGCCTATGTGTATCTGTCCGGTTGCAAAATGTATGAAAACTGTGGATAAATATTCGTAAAAAAAATATATGTTTGCACACAGGTTTGTAATATGTATGCAAGCTGGGACAAAAGCTGCAAGAAAAATCACGTAAAAATCTAATATGAACATTGTATTCCAAATATATCACATTAATGTGCCCCAAATATCGGTTTTTATATCTTTTCGATCAAAAAATATATTAAATCATAGCGAATGTGAAATCAGCTCTCGTGTCCCAGGTATCCGCTTAAATTTACGGCGTAAAGATGGATTCTAACCAGCGAATTTGCAAGCAAATACGTATGGTGCCTGGAATGTTCATCTTTGGTGCGGTATCTCATTTGGTGGAGCGTCGGACTCGTAATCGAAGGGTTGCGGGTTCGATACCTGCTGAGGAAAAGATAGCAGGATCAAGAAGTATGAAAACGTTTCTTTAGGGAGAATGCTCCGTCTTTGGTTTTCTATTAAATTATGCAGTTTTTTCTCTTCCAGATAATATGTTCGTGTTCCTTTAAGACTGAAAAAAAGAATATTCGAACTTCTAATTAGTAAGCAACACGTTGGTTATTTACCTCGAATCCAATGTAAAAATCCATGTATTGGCTACAACAACAACAAATCTTAAATAGTCTTATATAGTAAATATTCAAGTTGATAATAATTGCGTACAAGCCTGATTTTCTGATTTTAATGATATATTGCTGTAAACCATCTATTGTTTGTAATTTGTATTCAGCAATAGAGCATTGTTAAATCCATAACTTTTTGACTAATATCTGGGGTGTATTTTCAGGTTTAAAACCCTCCAACAACCCTTTGATTAATTGTTTATCTCTAGCTAATTTATCTTTATCAACTGAACTTTTATCTCTTACATTCACGTTTATTTCACTACCATCAGGATGAAGAATTGGTACCATGCTAAAATCGTAAAGTATTATATATCCAGCTATTAGTTTCCTTTCTTATCAATGTCCTTCTCGTATTTATCGATTTCCTCTTTCACTATTATAATCTTATCAAACGGCACAATATTGTCTGCACCCATTTCCGTGTTCTACTGAGTTCTTGATGTCTTTAAAATTTCGGTTTTATTTCGCTTTAAATCGTATAAATTCTACCGCTTAATGCGACAGTCTATTATTTATCTCAGTTTTCAATGCATCTGTTTCCTTTGCAAACTATTGTTCCAAAAATCATTGAAATCGTTTCTATCCATTTCATCATCTTGTCTATTTCATCAATACTGTCATGCGATTAACTACTTCTAGATCAACATATTCTTTTGTATGTGTTTTGGATTGTTCAACGGCTGCATCTAAATTGTTGAGAATTCAGCCAATTTAACATTGTATCGTTTTGATCTTATCAGCTGCGAACGGTAAACACATAGAAAGAAGCAGAGACTGTGAATGACGAATACCAGGGAACAATTAAAATCCGAGTGCTTCTTGCTGCATTATTCACTACACAAGAGGAACGAGAATTGAGAGGTTATGTAAATGCTACAGAAGTTGCCCATGTTAAATAAGAAATAGAATTTAATAAATCTTATTTTGAAATGTACGAAATACAGTTTGAATAGTTTTAAAACGGACATCAAGAAAGAACAGACCCAAACCTAAGAGCTATTCTGCATGAACGGTTGGGAAGTTTTCAAAGTAAAAAAAACAAACAACAACAACAACAGCAACAAAAATGTTGGAAATTTGATACAATTGGAGAGTGTTTTCACCGAAAACACTGAAATAAAATCAATTAAAAGTTTTTCAAAATTACCGTTAGGTTAAAAGCTGAAACAGGCGTTGAAAGAATTTTTTTTTTACATTAGCTGGTGTAGCCTCTGTAGTAGGTTCAACTATAGAAAATGCTGCTCTATAGCAAATTTTAATCAAGGTTTAATTCGTGGTAGCAGAACAAATGGCTGTAGTGCTCCATCAGGCGGCAACAATGATTCTTTCGTTGGTTCTTTCGTTGAGGTTAATAAAAATTGGCAATTATTTGTCTGAATTAGCAAAAAAGCAGCAGCATCATTGCATGCACATATTGGGAGTGTAATAAGTTGGTTGCTGAGGAGTGCTGTACATGTTGTTTCTTTCTTTGCTGAAGATATTATTATTTTTTTTTTTTTTTTTTTTTTTTTTTACACTTTTTGATCCCAGGTGTAAGCAAAGCATTTAGCAGAATTCGTAAAGCTCATCACCTAAGATGAGGCCTTTGTTAGGAAGATCGTCAACATGGTTGAGGTCTGTATTTCAAAAGAACCTCATCGCAGATAAATTAGAGCTTTAATTTGTCCGCCACTACCCCACTACTTTAAAAAATAAACTAAAGCAGCTCCTGCAATCATCAGTATCAAAATAAAATGAGTGTTTATTTAATGATAAATATTGTAATTTGGCGTTTCTAAATGGCCATGTGTCATCTGATCGTCAGAGTAGAGAATCGTATGTGCAGATCTGACTGTAAGACTGTCATCATTCGACTGTAGGACTGTCATCATCTGACTGTATGACTGTCATCATCTGACCGCAGGGCTGTCATCATCTGACTATGACTGTCATCATTCGACTGTATGATTGTCATCATCTGACCGTAGGACTGTCATCATCTGACCGTAGGACTGTCATCATCGTAATCCTTCTTCTCTACATAATTTGTATTCACTTTGTCTTCTTTTTGTCCTCTATAATTTCATATAGTTGATGTATCTACATTAATAATACGTTTAATCCAAGTTTAAACGAGTATTTAGATTCTTTTAAATTGTTGTTGTTTCCAGCAATACTAAAAAAAATGTTGTCACTCTGTAACAAAAAGAAATCGTCATCACCAACATCATAGTCCATTTTCACTTTTGAAGCTGATATAAAGTCCTGGAATTTTGCCACAATGCTTTCTTTTCTGTGACGTAACTTTGCCGTCCTAAAACTAATATCTGTATTACTTTTGTACAAGAGTCTTGAATACAGGAAGGAGAGTGTTTAACAGCTTTTTTGTTTCCAACTTGCGTACCTACTGTATATACTCGTGTATAACCCGGGTCCAAATGCAAAAAAGATAGACCCTGATCTGCCGTCGCATAATGCGCCGGCAGATCAGGGTCTACGTTGTTTGTTCTACTGATTAGTCCTTCAAAACTGCATAGACCCAGATCTGCCGGCGCATAATGCGACGGCAGATCTGGGGCTATGCAGTTTGCAGTTGGTGTCGGATTACGCGAGTATATACGGTGATCAGATTACGTAACTCCTTTTAATTTGACTTAACCTTAGAATATATTCACCTGTCAATCCATTACTATCATGCAGAAAGAAGTAAGTCCAACCAGTAGGTTCATCTTTGTCACAAAATTCAACAGCACCTGCTCCATAGTTATATTCAATAGCAGGCATAGTCTCCCAAAACCTTAATGTACAGTTTTATGTTCTTCTAGTCCGGTATTTGTCCCGACCCCCCCCCCCCCCGGAGTTATCTCCAGTCATGTTGTCGTGGAATTTTTAAATTGTTGCAGATTAAATTAATCGTATTGTTATCAATTTGAACTCATCGTCAACAGCTACAAGTATTTGCATTCAGACAGCAGTTTTCGCATTTGGAAATAAACATGAAACGTGTATACTGATTTGACTAATACCGGTAAATTATTGTCTCTTAAAATGCCGGTAGGAAATCTGACAACCAGATGTTGCCATCCACTCTGCCCAGTTTAGTTGACCCTGCCAAAATCCCATATCGCACTGCACTCTGTATCTTTTCATATAATCATTATTGTCAAATTCTGATGTGTAGCTATCAAAAATGTTTAAAGGCTGGTATGTGAAAAATTGAGATTCAATATAGTAAATTTGTATCTCGCTAAATTCATTTGCCATGCTAACATGATTAAAGGGAGTTAACCAATTAAATGTATTTAGCTGAATGTCAGGTTCAATGGCAAGGTTCAGTACTAGATTCTTTTTTGCATCTGAGGTCCATTATTTAGACTGTAAAGGAATTCATTTCAAACTTTTTTTTTCTTGTGCAAATACCCTGATTTATTTACTGATTTTTCATATTCACATGTAACTATTACTTCATTTCTTACTCTAATCTGTTCATTTACGACACATTAAAATGTTATTCTCGTTAATGTTACGCAGTCGTGACATCTCTGGTATACTGTATTTCGTTTTTCCACTTCCTCCATGAGTTTCGTTGTTATATTTGTAACAGTTTACAAATGAGTGTGTCTCTAATAATATGTGTACCATTTAATTATGTAATTTAATTTCAATTACTACTAGACGTCAAATGAAAGTTCAGGAAAAGTGTATCTTAATTTTATTTTATATTTACACACAGTTACAGGTGTACTGGATTTTATTTAATCCATCATGTGGAAAAACTCTTCACGTATCAACTGATTGTGGTTAATTTTGTGGTAATTCTTTGTAACAGAAGGGTTCAAGGCTTATTAAAATTTATATGTTAAAGCTTTCATCTAGAACAGTATGCATAAGGTGATCGTGCACTTGACATGTTTGCTGGACCTAATTACATAAAATTCGAGAGAAGTTTAAATGCCCTCATCATTACATCAACATTTTGTGTTTTTGATTACCTTCCAGTTTGTTTAAAATCTCATAGATTAGCCTGTAGTCTTCCATGTATCTCTTGTTCAGCCTTTTTGAGGTCTCGTGTGAATCAACTTTATGATTTTGAAGGTGATCGCTTTGTATTTCTACAGTAATTTTATTTATTAACTTGGTAGGGCTTTGTCTACATTGTAGCTGCCTTATCAAGATTTACATCATTACCATTTTGATATATACTAATGATGTTTTTCCATGTACTCTATTTTTACCCCCTGGTTTCGTGATCAACTTAAATTCGCATGTCGTTCGTGTTTTCGTTCCTTTATTTCATTGGTTCCCAACCGTTTTTTTTTTTTTTTTTTTTTTTTTTTTTTTTTTAGTTGCTGTGACCCTAAATTGGCCACCAACAGCACCTCACGACCCTCAGGCTTATGATATGATTTAAATATTTCCTTCTGATGACCCTTCGCGACCCAATTGAGAACCCACCACGAACCTGATTTGGGTCGCGACCTGAGGTTGTGAACCTCTGGTTTATTCTCTAATGCGCTTGTTTACTATCTGTATCACACGCTGGAAACTCATTATCTTTCAGAAATGCGAAGCTTGAATGCTCTTTAGCACTTCTATATTATGGACTCTTTTTTTCGTCATTTACGAGGGAGAGGTGTAATTTATTTAATAGCATACTTCTTTCCCTGAGCAACCTGTATATTTTAAGGTTCTCTCTCATTTAAGATTTCTTTAAAAGCATTGTGTATGTCATGTCCCTATTATTTCACTTCTCAGCCCAATAACATTTTGAGAATTTTTGTCAGAAGATATTTGTATCCATGTTATGCTTATTAAACATGTCAGCTATGTCTGCCTATGACTGTTAATCCACGTTACTAACATAAACTCTTTTTCAGGGAAATTTCTCTTCTCGCTTCGTTGTGAAATGTGTTGGTAGACTGTTGTGTACTGTGTTGGTAGACTGTTGTGTAATGTGTTGGTAGACTGTTCAGTTCAGAGTATTTTACTTTCCTTTGTCCCGTTTAATTTGGTTCCCCCAATTTATTGATATTTGTGTAAGCAACTGTACTTTCAAGATCGTAGTGAAGATCCCTTAAACATTGTTTTTCCTCTTACTCTGCAAAGTCCACCGTTGTTGATGCTACCCATCGTCACCCATTTAGCACGGTGTAAAAACATCCACATAATGCTTTTATACTTGATAAGTTGTTTCAAGGCCTTATCAACTAACTGGACGACCGTCTAAAACAAATACGTTTTATTTAGTAAAATGCAACAAATTTAATTCAGTCCTCTTAAACGTATTAATGACTTCAGATTTTTGGTAAATTTGGCCACTGCTGTGGTTGATTTTAAACCTTTTACTTCATTTACTGAGTTACCATGTGTTGTTTAAATCGAAATTAATTTTTTATTTACAAATTCTATTTCTGTTTTTGATGAATCTTTGTAGACAGAGTTTCTATAGTTTAGGAGATGTTCGAATTTATCCGAATACAAATATATGTATTTACAATAGGTATGGAATGAAAGAGCAGGACCAAAGTGAAATTAAAGCAGTAAGATCTTAAAATACGTTCAAAAATGTACAGAAATTCAAATTCCCGTATTGGCATTTATATTACTGCTCAAAATAAACCCTAGCCATGGACCACTCAAATTTGTGCTAATTAATAACTGTTCAAAATACAATCTTATTGTTGAGCACATTGCAATCTCATATATATATATATATATATATATATATATATATATATATATATATATATATATATATATATATATGTGTGTGTGTGTGTGTGTGTGTGTGTGTGTTCTCCAAAATAACATTCAAGCGAATATAATGTCGACTTCTTAATTTCAAACAAAAAAGAGATATCGTGCAATGTTTTAGCAAGGATGAAGATTAATAGATTGCATTCAATGATGATAACATAGGGATAAATTACGTATTTGGTGTGATAAATACACAAATCTATATGTGGATGACTTTACAGTACAATTCGAAGATGTGGTAAACATTGAACTTCAATATTTAAAGACTCGACAAAATCAGAAATATAATTTAAGAAACAAAGGTCGGTTTAAACCAGTTGATGATAACTCTGTATATGAAGTAGTTGTTTTATGATCATCCATAAGAAAGACAAAATTTGACATAAATCTGAAATTATTTATACGTTTGAAGGGATTGACGAAATGCTGCAAATTGCTAAAAAGAAAAGTCCACTTTGTTGAAGGATATCCTTTTGGCATGTTGGTGTGGCCTGAAGACAATTTGTCAAACGAAACATATCCACTGGATGATTACTAGCTTATAAATGACTGACAAAGAAAGGTATTTAAGACATCTTTCTACAATCCTGAAAGTTCAGTTGCTTACACAAATATCAATGAACTGTTAGAACAAATCAAACGGGACAAAAGGAAAATAACATACTCTGAATTAAAATAATGGTTAATTGGCTAACCTACCGACAACATTGTACAAGCAAGCTAGAAAACGATTTCCCTACAGAAGGATCTACGTTAGTTACGCGGATGACCAGTGACAGACAGATATTGTTGACATGCAAGCATATGACAAAGATGACGATATACACAAAACATTCTGACAGTGGCACGTGTTTTCCCAACTTACGCCTGGACTGAGAACAAGAAATGGGTATGGGACACAATGCGCTCTCAGACGAATCTTCAAAGAGAAAAAGCCTGACAATATACAGTTTGATGAGGGAACAGAAAATTAAAACAGAAAAGTTAAAGATTTGCTACGAAAGGAAAATATTCCATACTATTCAGATTCATCAGGCAAATAAGCATATGTAGTGGAAAGATTTAACAGAACTACAAAGACTAGAATGTGAAAGTATTTAACTCAAAATGAACCCCGAGAATGGATTGACGTTTTACCAAAGCTGATGTATAGATACAGTAGCAATCATTACACATCAATAGACATGCCTCCGGTTGAAGAGAGCAAGAAAGAAACCTCATCAAATGTATGGATGAATGTATTAGGTTATTTGACAACTGGTATATTTGGAACTCCTAAATTAAACATTGGCAACACAGTCAGAATTGTTCAATACAACAACAATAACAACAACAACAATATTTGCAAAGAGCCACCTTCCTAATTTTACCGAGGAATATTCAAAATCAGGCAAGTAATTGTAGGTGATAGGGTTGTTTACAAGCTGAAAGTTTAAAAATGAGAATATATTGATGGAATGTTTTATGAACAAGAATTATCTCCATACGACAAAACAAGATGATATAGATGACAAAGAGATAGATGACAAAACAAGATGACATAGATGACAAATAGATAGATGACAAAACAAGATGACATAGATGACAAATACATAGATGAAAAAACAAGATTAAGTTTAATCGATTTTGAAGACAAAACGAACGTAACGTAAAAAAATGTGTACTAGTGAACTGGAAAGGATATGATGAATTGTTTAACAGTTGGGAACCAGCATAATTATTTGCTAAATAAAATAAATGAGGGAGGAAGCACGATACATAGATAGCACTATGAAGGAGCATGAAAACATTGAGATAGATTTTTTTTAAGGAAACGATTTTGTGGAGTGTATCAGATGTTCAGACGTTGCAAAAACAGCACATATGCAAACGATGGAGTTAACAAATGCACATGGCATATCATTTTGAATTTGATAAAAAAAAATAATAAAAAAAAATAAAGAGAGAAGAAGAAAAAGAAAACACATCCAAAAACATCACAGTAAAACAACAAAATGTTACATATGAAAAAGGCTAGAAAGCGATTACAATGTAAGCAATGTCCTAGAATGGTAAAAAAATGACACCAGAGAATATATGAATACAGATAGCATTCAAAACTATGATGCTGATTCCAGCTACATGTAAATAAAGCTAACACAACAAATTAATTGTAAAAGATTACAAGCTGGTCTGCAATATTCTGAACAAGATATAAGGTTTCGAACATCACTTAGATGTTGATGCAATCATGAGGACATCTGTCAAATTCATTCAAAGAATGTGTGGCAGGGATTCACGCAAATACTCAATTAACTATGGATATTACAACTTAGGGATTAAAATGAAAAATTTGTCTTGTATAACTCAAGAAAAAGTATAAAATAGAAATATTGATTGAGAAAATGTGTAAATGCAGAAAGGATAAACTATGTGCAGTGTTGCAATTAAGGATCAGAATTTCTTACACAATTATAGATATTTATTTACAAGGAAGTGCATTTTTTCTTCTTCTAATATTGCGTTTGCTTAAATAAGAGCATATTTCTTGTAGAAATCATGTTTAAATTTATACATTTATTTGCAGAGAATTATTTCTAAAGTATTTTGCCACAATGGAAATTCTTAAATATTTGGAACCAAGCTTGATATGTCTGTCGAAACAGAGTTTAACAGCTGCTATTATTTCCATGTTAAAGTACGTGAAGCATCTGCCATTTTGTTATCACATGCATTGTGCATTTATGTGGCATTTCATATTTTCATTGCGTAAACTCAATTTTTGAAAAAAGTTATATTTGGTATTATTAGTTTCTAATATAAAAATTTTTAAAAAAATAGCACAGTATTTTTTTTTATCCTGAAGCACCTCCAAATGTTATTACCATAAGGAAAGAAACCCATGTCCTTAAAAGAAAATAAAAAACAAAATGTGCATTATAATTTCAATTTGTGTGAAAGTCATATAACTCTTTAGAGCACACATTAAGGCTTCATCTGTAAACTTTACTTTTAAAGGTTTTGGATGACTTTGATTATGAGCAAGACACTATGCATATCAATTATACCATTATCTTTGGAAATATTTTTTTTTATCGGACTATAATTAAATAGTTAAAAGGACACGATAAAAAAGTTTGGGAGATAGTTTACATAGCTTGTGTTCTTGCAATACTGCATAAGCCTGCTTAGTGAAATGGTCAGCTGATAAATTATGCATCATTCATTTATTTTCTGTTGTAGTTTTCATGGCGTTGGAACACACACAAACGTCTGGGATGTTGATTTTCTGTTGAGCCGTATATATCAGTCTCGATCCTGTGTTACGTTTCTTGGACGTTAGCCATGCGATTAATTTTGTTTTATTGTTTACATGCCTTTTTGCGCATACTATATCCTGTGTCACACTTTTCTATGCTAGCCATACAATGATGATTATTATTTTCTTCATATTTCATACGCTAGATCATGTGTCATGTTTCTAGTACGTTAGCCGTACGATCAAATTGTTTGTTTGTTTATTGGTATGTCTTGTTTTCAAACATATCAGTAGTTAAGGGTGGGTACTGAGAGCCAAAATTTTTTGATGGCACTATAGAGCCAAGATGGCGGCGTGTGTTTTTTAATGTGGTGGGTACTGAGAGCCAAAAATTTTTGATGGCACTATAGAGCCAAGATGTCGGCGTGTGTTTTTTTAATGTTGTGGGAGTTGTTTGAGTTTAGGATAAAAGGAGGAGAGTTCGCTTTAGGATTCCAATGTTCTTTTATTGGAATCCTCCTTCTCCTTCTCCTTTTTAACCGGTGAAGACGTGGTTTTTATATATATTAGAATTTCCGACGTGAAGGAAAAAACATCCTTTTCACCTAAAAGAAAACTACTTTTGATAAAAAAACCATTAGATCGATAGAAAGAGAGAGAAAGGTGATATTCATTATTTTTTTTCAAATTCAATAAAAAAAATAGAGGGAAAAAAAAGGTTTTTAACTTTTTTTAGATCGATAGAAAGAAAGAGAAAAGTGATATTCATTATTTTTTTTTTTTCAAATTCAATAAAAAAATAGAGGGAAAAAAAAGGTTTTTAACTTTTTTTAGATCGATAGAAAGAAAGAGAAAGGTGATATTCATTATTTTTTTTTTTTTTCAAATTCAATAAAAAACAACACAACGCCATTTTTTTTCAATAATTCACAAAATGGTTTTATTCAACAAGAACTATTCCAACATTATAAAACAATTCACAAAATGGTTTATTCAACAAGAACTATTGCAACATTATAAAAAACTAACTATGTAACAAAGAAAATGTTTTTCAAACAGGAACATATTTACAAGGTTGACAACGTTGGGAAGGTAAAGTAAATGTCAAACTTTCTACATGGACATCATCATTTTGATGTACATTACGATGGTGAGCTAAAGACAAGAGATAACCATAACGTTCACAAAACCATTGTTGTACTTTAGCATCGTTTCGAACATAGTCACTATCAAAATAAGTCAATAAATGTTCTAAGGAATATCCAAGACTGCGTTGATGAAGATAATGAACACAATATTGTCCACACACCATTGAATCTGATCCTTGTAGTCTCACATTATTGAATCGAGTCGAGACGGCATTTCTTCTCATAAACTCGATGATGTCTTTTTCCAAAGGAGGTAATCCATATGAATCAAAATATTCCACACCATTGTGATTGTTGGGAAAGTACACGGCAATCCAATGGGTTCCTGGTAGATGACTGTCGTCAGTATTGATGACATAGGCATGAACGTTTTTTGGTTTACGATGAGGTAGTTCATCTTTAGCACATACCACAGGATTCCAAGAAGAAGTATAGGAACCGCGATTCAATAAGTAATGAAGTTCCCTGGTATCCATTTTTGTCCTTCAACAACAGAAATATTGAGTCAGCAATGCACACCTGACTTTATGTTTGAATTGTTCTGTCTTGTAATTCCAAGAATATTCACGTCGGATAGGTTCTGCACTCTGATGAATGAGTCCTTCGATCCGTTTGATCTCCAGAGAAGTCAATGGAGGAAAAGAAGAAGTCTGTAAGACTTTATACCACTGTGTCAACACGTGTTCATCTGAGAGTTGTGTCCAGGCCGTTTCCAAATATTCATCCAATTGTTCTTCACCTGTCAACATCATACATTTGTCGTGTTGTATCTGACTGGGATGATCGTTTTGACATCCATAACATTGTTCTTTAATCAGACTGTTAATGATTGGACTCAATTCCTGAGCATAACAGGTCACTAACTGTTTTTCGTGTTCTGGCCATCGACAAACCATAAATCCAGTAAACACAGGAACGGAATGGTTTTCTTCTTCTTTGTCTTCTTTTTTTTCTTCTATTTGAGGTACTAAATAAATGACTTCGTCATTATCATTATCCTTTGTGGTAGTTGGTGACTGGTGAATCACTTCACAAAATCCCTCATCTATCTCGATAGGTTCTTCTACGTTCTGCATCTTTTGTTTCTTCTAATAGTCTACAATGACTTCTCTCAAACTGTTGATCTCTAGAGTGTTATCAAATTCTGCATACAAGATGACGTTCACTGTCTGGGTTAGAGCTTGACCAAACTGAAGTTCCACACGAAGGGGGCCTGATTTTATAGGGTGGAAATGTCCTTCATCGCTGCCTTGGTCCGGAGTGAAATCAAATCCCCACAAGGCATACCCTCCTGCATAATCCTCGTACGTAATGCCGTGGCTACTGTCTCGGCCTAACTGTCCTGTGGCTTCATACAGGGTCAAGTAAGATCGTAAGTAATTTCTCTCGCCACCAAAGTCAGGTTCAAAAGGTCTGGTACACAAGGTCTTGCCATCTCGACTGACATCTATCTTGGTGACGTTAAAGTGTTCAAACTGGAACGGATTCTGACTGATGGCTCCGTTGAAGGCTGCATTAGAAACCATACCAATGATCAAACGTTTAGGGAGCTGTCCTTGGAAGATGTGATCTTCGACTATGGATCGGAGTCCAGCGGCTGCAGTAAAGGTTTTCACTTCCACACGTCTAAGAGGATACTTAGCAGTGGTTCTGCTCAAGGTTTGACTGATGTCGTTAGCTACTTTGGGTAAGACTTCTACACGTCGCACATAAAGTTTGGCTTGTTGAATGATGGTTTTCCACTCGTTAGCAAAAGCTATCAAATGGAAAGCGGCACTACTGCGATTCAGTCTCAGACGTACATCTACTCCGTTCAACAAATACTTGTCTTGCAACCACATGTCCAAATGCAAACGATCCATCAGTTCTAAACTGTTTCCTCTGATTTTCTTTCGGCGTTCGTTAAATCCCACATTATGGGGATCTGCTGGAATTATTTTATGAGCAGCATCATCAGTCTGGTCAATCCTCGCCCCTGTTGACGGGGTTATGTCGTTGAAGGCACCCGCGGTGTCAGGTTTCCAGACCACCGAAGCATCCAGATGAGTGTTCTTGGCATCTTTTCCGTACGACAAGAGATTTTCCAAATAAGCACGGTAAGGGTAAGTATCCAAACTGCTGCTGATCAGTTTGTTATTCAAGTACAAATCTACTCCACTGAACAAAGAATGAAAGAAATTATTGACGGGAGCTACTAGGGAAGCTTCCACAGGAAGGCTGTTGTCACTTTTTTGTACTAGCAGTTTCAGGTACAAGTAACTGTTATTCAGATCGATGTAATCTTCGGTTTGTCCTTTGATATCAAATTCGATAGGAGCTGAATCCGTCAAAGACGATACAGGATGAAATTCCACCCATTGGGATTCTTGCATTGTCATCATGGTGGGACGCATAGAAAACAGTTCTAGTTCGGACTTGGTACATTCGCAAGAATCTCGGTGCATCATTTTCACAGTTTAGTAATCAAATACGTCTAATTCTCTACCAGTTCTTCTTCTTTTCTTATTTTTTCTGGAAGTACTACTGTCGTGTGTTCTTTTATGAACTTTGAAAGGATTTTGAGGTTGTCGTCTCTTTCTACCTTGTCCTTGCTGCTGTGAAGTAATGCCAGAGTCTGAAGCGTGAAGCGTATTTATAGGATTTTCTCGGAGACCTAAAAGATCTTTACCAGTCGTCATCAACACATTTTTGCCTGCTCTCAAAAAGGCTTCTTTAGGATTTTGTTTGTCGATGAGGACGTTTTGCAAAAATTCTTTTCCTTGTGTCAAAGCAGCATCTTTTAAGGCATGAAATCCTCGAGTCACCATCGGTTTCAAAATAGGAGCTACCGTCCGAAAAGCTGATTTTAACATATCTCCTAAACCATGTCCTCGTTGTCGAGCCACTCCTTGGTACACTGGATACATTTTTTTTGAGGAATGTTAGAGAACTTGTTTTTTTCGAAAATGTAGTTTCACCGTGACTTTTCCTTGGTCAATGAATGGAACACTTTGTCCTAAATCTCCTTTTATACTAATCTGGACACTGTCAAAATACGATTTACTGACTGGAAGATAATGAGGATGTACAAATTCACGGTGAACGTGAAAGGTGTTGCCACCAACACTAGCATTACTAGTGGTAGTACTTCCACCCTCTTCGTCCACAGTAACACTAGAACCACCACCACCACCAATATCTAATTTGAAAGGAATGACTCTCAGTAAGGGAGCAGAGGTGTGTCCCACCACGTTGTACTCCACCACATCAGAGTAGACAAACATTAAATTCAGTCCACCATTCAATTCGATAGGATGTTTAAATTTATGTCCAAATTCTACGTTGGTTCCAAACTCTAAATCACTTTCAGCGGTAAAATCTTTATTTCCACCCAAAATACCAAACAATCCAGAGCAAAATTCAATGGTTAAGTATTTTCTCTCTTCCAAAGGTAAACCTTTATCTTTCTCAGTAAGGAGTTGCCCTCTCTCTTTGAAAAATTGGACAATTAAACGTCGTGCCAAAGCATGGTAAGCAATTCTTACAAATTTATTGGCTGCTGATATGGCTTGGCTAAATTGGCGTGCAAACTGGGTTCTAATGGTGTCCACCAAATGTTCAGGACTAAAATAATACCCTGTAGGAATTCTCAGAGTAATCTGAGAATAGACAGTAGGACTAGTAGATTTAGGATCTGGTACTAACTTTTTGAATGATCCTTTCATGTCTGGATCTTCAGGGTCTTCTTTCCAGATTTCAGGATCATTATTTACCAAGTGATCATGTATTTTTTTGTTCAAGATTTGTACAACCATAGTGTTTTGAGTTTTGTTGATGTTTACGATTTGCGTAGGATGAATGATTTCTACCAAACTCACTTCCCAATGAGCATCGTGATCCAATTGAATGGCTTGAGGTAATTTGGCCGTGAAACAACATAAGGTGTTGTTGGGAAACACATCCATGGAACTGTCACTAGGTAACGTTAAATAAAATTGGTCATTCATAGTTCCAAAGTAGTGGTTCTGGTGTCCGAGGTGTCACTCAAGTGAACAGAAGAAGGATGTTCAAAAGGTTCCAAAAGAGGACTGGTAGTATTTTGGTGGTGGTGGTAACTGGACGAAGAAGAAGAAGGTGGACTGGCGTTGTTGTTGTGGTGACTATTGTCGTTCGTGTTCGTAAATTTCAAAGAGGGACTGGGTAAAAGATAACCGATGCAACTGCTCAGTAAAATGGTCCACAATTGTTTGTCTCCTTGTTGTAAACTCAAATTGGCAATAGCTGCTCCGATGACACAATACACTACAAAGATTTGGCAGAAAAAGACGATTTGATTTTTAGGCACACGTTCTCCACACCACACCCAAAGGGGTTGTTTTTGTAATTCTTGAAGAGAAGAACTTTCCGAAGGAGTCGTCTGGGTGGCTACTGTGTTGAATGGCATGTTGTGAGTTTACTTCTTTTTCTTTTTATAGTCGACGACTTGAGAAGCTGCAATCCAAGAATCAAAACTAGGGGGATATCCTTTCCAACGTACTTTGACTTCTTCTATTCGACGTTTACCAACTTTACGTGTTCTTTGTTCGAGAATGCTTTCGATGTCGTACAAGGTGTCTTCTTTTTTGGTCACTCGTTGTAACTCAGGCAAGTAAAATGTTCCTTTGAGTACTTCACCGTGCATGTCTTCCAATTTATAGACGGGAGGATCACGTCCACGGACGGGGGTAGTGACACGAAACAATTCGGTAGTCCAGTTAGGTAAATAACCTTTGTCAAAAGTACGTTTGGTTTTTCCGATGCGAACCCAATCTCCCGTCTTTAATAACTTCAACAAGGATGTTTTCTTTTTCTTCTTTTTTTTGGTCTGCTGGGGTGAACCAAATAATTTATCAAACACAGACACTTCGTTTTCAGGGCTGACGTCTTCGGGGGTACATCCAATGCTACGATGGTACGATTGATTGTACGCTTTGACCAAATGAGGTAACACGTCGATGTACTTGAGAGTATGTTGATGTGTAAAATATTTCCACATGCGTTCTTTCAAAGTTCTTTGAAAACGTTCCACAATACTGGCTTTGGTTTCAGGATTTTCGGTCGTAAAAAAATGAATTTGTCTTTGTTTCAATTCTTTTTGAAAAGCTTGGTTTAGAAATTCGGTACCTTTGTCCGTTTGCCATCGTAAAGGTTGACGTCCACTTTGTTTCAAGACCAATTTTAAGGCTCGTACCAATTCGGTACTGCTTTTAGAAGTCAAAGGCACGACCCAAGCAAATTTGGAAAACACGTCGATGACACAAAACAAATATTTGTGACCACGATTGTAAGTGGCTAAATGAGAGACGTCCGCTAAATCGGCTTGCCATTGATGATCGATCCCTTCCACTTGAGTAGTACTTCTAGAAAATTTACGTCGAATGGGCTTGTGTAACGTGTACGTTGATTGTTCTTGTAACCATCGTCGTACTTCAGGCAAACGTACACTTTTCAATTGACTTTTAGCAGCTCGATATAATTTTTGAACTCCTCCGTAACCAGCAGCATGACCAGGATTGTAATAAATGGTGGCTAACAGTTTCTCCATGATGATGATGATTTTCCTCAAGAATAAGTTAACCAATTTCCAATACTCTTTTCTTCGTGAGGTATCTTTTTGGATTGTTGTTGTTTACGTGTCCGACGTGCTACTGGGGTAAAAGAGGGAGTTCGAACATCAGGGGTTATCGGTTCTGTTTTGACTTCTTTCTTTACTTCTTTCTTTTTCTCTTCTGAGGGTAAAGGGGTAGACCTCTTCTTTTTTATCCAATCCGGGGTGGCTAACTTTTTTATTTTTTTAAGAGGTGGAGTTAGTAAAAACTCTTCTTCTTCTTCTTCTTCTTCTTCTTTTTCTTCTTTTTCTTTTTTGATAGTCACTTTAGGTTCGCTTTTCATGAGAGCCTTAAAATCTCTCAGAGTGGGTGAAGCTGTTTCGTCGACTGCTTTTTGGCGAAAGAGTTGTAGACGTTGTAAAAGTTGACCGTACCGTTGGGATTTTTCTGTTTCAGACACATTGTTTTGTTCCATCAGGGATTGTAATTCTTGTTGTAACTGAGACATTTCGTTAAGATTAGGATTGGGTGGTAAATGAGGTATCCGTTGTTCGTTCCAACGATGAAATTCCATCCATCGTTTGTAAGGTACTAAAGTCAGTTTTCGTCCTTCCATTTCATTCAAAGGTACCAAAAAGGTGTGGTCATTTCAGAGAAGGGTGGTCCTTTTTATCTTCTTTTTTTGGTTATCGCATGACCCCTCCTAAAAGTGGTCCAGCAATCGTTCCTAATAAAGGAGCGGCTATTTTTAACAGCGGTCCTAACAGCATAGGTAGAAATCCTCCTCGTTGTACCAACATTTTTTTCTTTTGTTGAAGAGGTATTTTCTTTTTCACCATTTGACGAAGAACATTCCGATGTTTCCCTAATTTTTGTTTCTGTATCTTAGACAAAGGTACCGTTCCTTTCAACACGTTCAAACAACATTCACACACGGTATCAATGATTTCTTTAGGAGCTGTTTGAATGAGTTGTTTTCGCATGGGAGAATTGGATTTGCTCAAGACAGACAAGACATCCAAATGTTTAGCCAGACGAGGGGGAAGTCGTCGTCCTTTTTTGGTGGTTTTCTTCTTTTCTTGGTGGTGTACACGTTTGGGAGCCATCTTTTTTAGTCGGTAGAAAACAAGTCTGAAGTCTTTTAGCAGGGTACCCTTCTATTTTATACTGGAACAGTTCTCCACTGATTGTCTGCACGACGTACCAACTTCACGACAGGTCTGACTCGACGTTGAGGTGTTTTCAAAGGACTAAATCGTCTCAATTCTTCTTTGGATAAATCCACTAAACTTTGTAAGATACCAGTTCTTTCTTGGACTTTGGTTTTAGGGGATGGTACTTTGTGGGTGGCTGCTGCCATGGCTAAATCAGCTGAAGTCGACGGTCCCGACGGGGTCACTTTCGAAATAGGTTTCCATTTTTGCATCAAATTAGGAAACACGGATCTTAAGTCTGGTTTTACAGGCATCATGGTAAAAGGGGGTGGTGAAGAAGACAAAGAGGAAGAAGTGGACGCAAAAGGAGACCTCGTCACTGCTGGTGGTGATGGTAAGGGTAGTGGTGGTGTTTTGCGGGTGTACGTTTGCGTCCTGGTTGCAGTACCTCTTTTACGTCGGGTGTTAGTGGTGGTAGTAGGTGTGGTTTTTTTCTTCTTTTGGGTACGACTTTTCTTTTTCTTGGGGCTGGTTTTCTTCTTCTTTGGACTTTTCTTCTTCTTTTTAGGAGTTGTTTTGGTTTTGGTATCATTAGGATCCCATTTCAAAAGGGAACGAATCATAACCCCTCCTAAAGAACCACTTCCACCAGGAGTTAAAATGATTTGTTTTTTAGTCCGTGAATCGATTCTAGGATCAGCCAGTTGTGACAATGCTCCTTTATGTCTTTGAAAAAAACGTTGAGTTTGATGAGGGATGTGAATGATACCTTGCAGTAATTGACGTGCTGTCAAAGTAAACCATCGTAACACTTCTTTAAGACTCGCTTCTAACAAATGAGCACGGACTTGTGCATTTTTTTCACGACTGATGCCATACAAGGCACGAATCAATTTAGCCGAAGGATGAGATTGAAAGGAAGTCATCTTCTCTCCAAAAAGAGTGTGAGACAGAAATGACGTCGTAGGTTGTTTTTATAGTTTTTTTTTTAAAAATGGGCTGAAGGGGACGTGTAAATGACAGGACCCCCTTCTTCACTCCAAGAGTGAAAGATACTGGCACGAAATCTCAAATAGTCAGGAGTGGTCGGTTTTAAGTCAATGAGTAAATACTCGTGAGGGGTTTGAGTGGCATCGTCGTACGCATAATTGAGCCAAGGAGCTCCTAACTGTTTGGCTAACACTTGTACTTGAGATTTGTCTCTGGGACTTTTAAACAAGACAACGTAATGAGAATTCAAACTGATGGTTCGATGGGCTTTACTTTGTTGAAATAAATTTTGAGTAATGTAGACAATGCTGGCATTACGATGGTGTCCTTTTCGTGTAAACCAAAGTTTAATTTCTTCTTCGTCTTCTCCTAACATGTCATCAAAAATAACTAAATGAGTTTGACTCACGTCAGACACGATTCCATCGTCTTCGTGAGGAATACCATCCATAAAGGAAATGGTTTCTCCTTGACTTTCTTTCAATAACGTGTAAGACGGTTGCCACTCTTTGTAACACCACACGATGCGTTGAGGTGGACGATCAAACAAATCAGTTTTGTGTTCGATCAATCGTTTGACAAATTCGGTTTTACCTGAACCACTCGGTCCAGCAATTAACATGTTAAATGGATGGCGCAGATACAAAGCATTCCAACTTTGACGATCTAACTTTTCGTCAATTACTTTCACCACAGAAGAGGAGGAGGAAGCAGACGAGGTAGAAGAAGATGTAGCCATGATTGAGGTAAGAAGATTTTTGAGAAGAAGACAAAAAATCCAAGGCATTTTATACGATTTTCATACACGTTTATTTTTTAGAGAAAAAAAGTAACTTACCAACCAACAAAATAACATATTTTTTACAAGTCATTCATTTTTTACAGTACGAGTGAGAAAATAGCAAAGTAAAATCATCAGGTACACAATGAAGGGTCCTACGGAAACCATCAAACTGTCATATAAACACGTCAATGTACAACAATAGTTTCGTGTCCTAGTCATGAAAGACACTGTGTTTTGGGGTGACATTCTTCTTCTCGTCTTTTGTTTTTTTGAATCCTCTGACGGTAGCGGTGGTGGTGGTAAAGAAGGGTGGTGTTCCTCCTCAAGAGGTATTGGAACCACACAGTGGTGGTGTCAGGTACTTCTTCTTCTTTTTCTTCTTTTAGGGTTTCCCATCGAGGTTCCCCTTTTTTCACTTTTAGAACCTTATGGATAAGTGGCCAAATCTTTGCTGAACTGGGCCACTTCTTGTAACCAATATTGGAAACCAAGGTTTCTTCAGGGTCGTACATCTTTCCAATGGAAAAGGTGTTGGTGTAACTCACTAGCAAAACACACTTCTTGAAATGTTTTATACACAGATAAAGTGTGACGAATATCTTCTTCACATGGAAGTGCGTCACTAATTTTCATTACACCTCTCAACGCTTTACGTACAATGTGTCTTTCGTGGACTGATAAAATTAAGTTTTTATAGTCTTCATCTTCTTCTACTAAGTCCGAAGAAGAACACAGGGTCATATTGTTTTTTGGAACTCAACAACAATTGAGTCCAAAACAACCACGGATCGTTCAAAAGAATCCAAGGCAAACACTTGTCCTCAAAAATAGTCCACAACGAATGTCCTGGAAAACGAATTCCAAGATAAGAAGTCACTAAGACACATACCACATAACGTCCAAAATTTAATGGACACAGTTCTTGTATCACTTTTTTATAATCCTCTAAGGTCTTAATTTTATCTATGCTTTCCTTCCACGGAATCCGTTTCACCAGTGGCGTGTAGAGTTCAGGCATACCCACTCTTTTATAGCCAGGCTGTGTCAAACAATACTAGACACTTAGTGGTGACGGGCTAGATCTTTGGCAAACTCTTGGTAAATCTTTTCGCGCACTTCCAAAGGCAAGCCACGAATGTACTCTGGTAAAAGTTTCCGTATTCTTCTAAAGAAGAAGTATTCTCCTCCGACATGGAATTTTTTTAAAAAACTACTACTTCTTCTTCTGTTTGGCATCTGGCTCATCGTACCCGTACTCTTCTAAGGCTACTAAAGGTAAGAAGTGACAGTGCGGAGACCATCTGGCATGTTCAATGTAAGCTGAGTCGGTAGGCTCCCAATGGCGAAGTTCCACACCGCAACTAAAACATTGAACTTTATCTCCTTCTCCCGTGTATTTAAATCCAGATCTAGCTAAACCTTCCGGTTTAGGTCCTTCTAGAAATTTTGGCCACTTGTCTTGGAATGACTCCAGTCGACTTTCATACTTGGAATAACCAAATAAAGTCACAGGTATTCTGATATGCAAATAGGGATCCACATTCACCTTGTTGTCATTAACGTCAATACCAAACCGTACAGAATCCGTTTCATCGCATGGTACTGCATCACACTCCAAGTCGTGGTGACTCATCTTTTTTTTTCTTCTTGCTTCTTGGTCCACGTTGAAAGTGAGAATGAAGGGTTAGGTTTGGAAGGGGTTCCTTTTTTATACTTCTCCAAATCGGCGTGTCCGTAAGGTAAAGTCGTGTGATCTGGAAGTCTCACTCTTTTTTGGTACACGATGCGATACACTTTTTGAACAGGTCGAGTCACAATTTTATGATTTGGTAGGCGAACAATCTTGTGAGGTTCTAACGTGGCTACTTGAAAATCTTTCACTTGTCCAGACAGCAGAGCATTTTTTAAAACCTCAAAGTTCACGACTTGGTTAGTTCGATAATTCAGAGTCAATCCTTTGACTTTACAGGAAGTGTGAAGTTGACCTTGAGGGTCTCGGTATCGGTACCCATAATTTTTAGGACCACCGCTAGCAAAACTCAGGATGGTATCTTGAGGGTGCTCGTCTGTCCAGGCTCCTAATCGATCTCCTTGAATGGTAGGGTGGGGACAACCGGGACGATGAATGTAAATGCAACTGTCAGTATCAAAATACAGAACACGATCTCCCAAGACTTCTAATGCTTCGTCATACAATTTTAAACGAGCATGAGCAGTCACGTAGGCGGCAATGACTACGTTACTAAACTTGTCAGGTTTAACAAACTTGGGTTCATCTTCAAAATTAACAATGATCAAATCCTCACGGACGATTTCGACGTGCTTGACTAAAATACTTTTGTCGTCCACCAGTTGAAAGTAACGATAAGGATCGTCCACGTATTCCGTTTTGGGTAAGATCGTACGTTGAGCCATTTTTCCCCACAAACAATTCAACATCACTTTAGCAAACGATCTTTTTCCTTCATTTTTTTCTACCTCTTCTAAAGTGATGCCTTCGATGTTACGGTATTCTTCTTTGAATCGAACTTTGTCTTCGGGAGTTTGACACCACAAAGGATAACCACTAGCTTCTTGTTTCAGTTTGAGAAATTGGTTCACGTACCCCGAAAAAATGCCTGGATGATGAGTAGCGTCGTCCTTTTGGTATTGGGCTGTCGTTGGAAAGTGCCAAATTTCATACACGTTCAATAAACGGTATCCACGATCCAATGCCCGAAACAATTCGGCACTGACCCACGTTCCTATCATTGAACGTTCTTCCTCTGTGTGGTGACAGGGATGATCTTGGTTACACATTTCGGCACACGTCCGACATAAAGGAAACATCAATTTTCCTTGACAATGGCAAGGTAAGATGGGATGAAACAAGTTTGTGGGAGGTAAAACTTTACATTTGATCAATCCTTCGTATTGACGAATCTGTTCCACGTCGATGTGCTCTGTTAAAATTTCAGGGTGTCCGGTAGGAAAACGAGCATATTTACACACCCAAGGATACAAAGAACACACGTCGATGTATTTGATTTCTTCTCCTTGGGATTCGTTCACATCGTACAATAATCGAGTAGCATTGGTTCGTCCTCCAAATAAACTGTGACGTGGATCTAAAGGTTCGATGTCGGCTGCGTCGTAACTTTGAGTGATGGTTGTAAATTCAGGATCGATTTTCAAACGTCGATCGTACTCGTGTTCCCACATTTCTATCACTTCGTAACCTTGACTTTCTAACTGAAATCGTCGTTGACAAGTCTGTTCATATAACTGATCCATGGTAGAATCTGAATAAGGGCTTTTCATGTCTCGGTCAGGATAACAAGTAGGGCATCCGTGAAACAAACATCCCTGAAACTCGTACACAATGTGCGGGTTTTCTAAATCCCAACCATCCACAGAATAACCTCCAATCTTTTTTTCTCCTCCACCGTTTCTAGCATGTTGTATCCATTTGTCTTCTTTTTGACATAAGTAATGAAGCCAACGTAAAGCTTTGACCGAATATTGACGACTAGCAAAGACCCAATTGTTGGAGTCGATGATGGCTAGTTGGTTTTCGGGCATGAAATGTTGTCTGTAGACTAAGGAACAGGCTTTAGGTAAGGTGGATGCCTCTTTCAAAGGATCAACCTTTGCACTATCGAGAAATAACTCTCGAAATTTTCCACAACAACGTCTTAAAATATCTACATCCGATCGACAATATTTGAGCATCTCTTCTTGAAAGTCAAAAGGATCGTTCTGGTGAGCCCGGTACCAAGCGTGAAAAGCTTCTCGCTGTTCGGGTCGCATTCCATCGGGGTCATAATCATGAAGGTCAGGTAAATGAGGTAGGACGGCCTGTTGATTAGCTTCCGTGTTAAAGAAGTGAGGAAAGTAACCTTTGGCCATTTCTGTCATACCAAACGTTTTTGGCATGCAACTCAAAGGCATAGCCAAATAACTCATCGAATCTTTGAATTGAACTTGTCCTACTTTCATGTAGATGAGCTTTTTTCCATTCATGGTGACTTCAGGACGTTCGGTTCCATGGTTCAAATAATAATTAAGTAAAAACTGTCCATCATATCCCGAAAAATTGTGAGCTATGACGGTTGCATACCGATGACAATCTCCGTAACGATGAATGTCTTCTTCACTCCAACTGTCGTGGGTGGTAGGGTCTAAAACCCATTCAGCAAACTCCGACAAAGTATTCACTCCACGAAAGATTTTTTCACGTCCTCCTGGAATCCGACTACAATGAGGACAGTGAAAATGAATCGATTCTTGAATGCACTGATCACAAGCCCGATGGGCTACACAAAAATTTGGAATGTGAGTACCTGTTTCTTGCATACATTCAAAATCAAAAAAGATGAAATCTACTTGTTTCTTGTTTTTCTTCATCTTCTTTATTTCTTCTTTCTTCTCTATCTTGTCAAACTTTTGAATAAAACATCGATGATCAAAATCGACGATCTGATGACAAATAGAACATTTTTTCTTGCCAGCACAAACGTGTGCTTTGGGGTTGTTGGAACGAATGAGTTGTCCACACGTAGAACACAATTGTAATAACTCACAAGCACATTTTTGTTGCTGACCTTGGGTCTTGCGATGCTGTTGATAGCAAGTAGGACTGACAAAACGGCGTCGACAGGTTTTACAATACATGTGATGTTGTTTTGGTTCAGGAAGGCATGGTGGGTCGGATAAACAACCTCGACATCTTGCTCCACAAGCAATGTGTCGCTCCCTATTATTACACCCTTTGTTACATTTCTCACAGAAGTAAGAGCATCCCAAAAATCCAGTAATACTGGTAATGGTATCAAAATGTTCTTGATGGTGATATAGATGAATGTATTTTCCTTCAGGAAAATCAGGGCCTCGAAACAATAGAGCTCCACGCACTTCTTGAGGGTGAACTTTTAATGTATAATGAGGAGCCAAAACATCTTGAAGTTGCTGTAATTGAGAAATACCACACACAGTCTCTTTAGGGATCCCTGCTTGTTGTAACAAGAGTTCTGCTTCTTTTCGTTGTTGGGGTCTTTGCGATCGTTTAATGTTCATCCAGGCTTTTTTCCATTCTTTGCTCTCATTCTTGTTAGCATAGGTACGACCTACCACGATAGCTCGAGCCAAGCACATTGAATCTTCAGTATTGTTGATTTGAACGACACTGCGTTTGGTAGTAAGAAGATCATCCACCAATAACGGTTTTCTACTTCGTCCACTTCCTCGAGGTGGAGAAACGTGAGTCAAGTAAACGGTAGCCTTTCCATCGGTGATGGTAAATTTGTCGTTTGATTGTTGTACATGTTCTATTTTTGACATAACTTTATCTGGCGTTAATTCTGCCGGGGTACTAAATTCAATCCAAACAGGACTCTTCAATTGGTCATGATGAATGGCAAGTCTCAACCGATCGTCTTCTTTGGCTCCACATTGCCGTTTTAAGTTCTGTAACACAGATTCCCACAAATTGGTAATGAACCGCGCCGCTTTCTCTGGAGGTACTTGAGACTTGAAGTCTTTGAAGTGTACTGTGTGAGTATACGCCGTGGTCCTAAATTTTCGAGAAGTGATTTTTTGTGTCTCTCGAATCCGATAGTAATTTTCAGGAGCCACGGTAGCGGTAGCGGTAGCGCTAGTAGTAGGACTTTCTTGGTCAGGGGTTCTGGTGTTGGTACTAGTAGTAGTGACTTTGGTTTTGGAAGTTTGGGTTTCAGGTTGTTGTTCACTCATTTCGTCTTCAAAGTCACTAGCATGGACTTGAGCCAGTACTTCCTCTAAGGGTGTTTCAGGCGGCACGGAATACCTTTGTCGTCGTGGCCTCTTGGTTTGTTCTTGTTCTTCTTCTTCTGTTTTATCATGGTTTGGGTGTGATCTTTTCATCTTGAACTTTACTTTGAAACTGATTCAGATTTCACCCAGGCCCCTTTATATAGAGAGAGGAGAGTATATAAAGAGAGAGCTTCGTACCTTCAGAATCAGTCTTTGGAATTGTACTTTCAAACTGTGAAGATGGAAGAGTCAAGAAGAAAAGATCAATGTCACAATAAAGGACATCCTCCTGCTTGGTATTATTGGAATTATCTAGCTAAAGGAAGATCAATAATAGATAAAAGACAAGATACTTGCTATATCTGTAAAGAGAAAGGACATTGGGCTACACAATGTCCACAACGGCAACACCAAAACAGAGATAAAAGTGAAGATACTTGTTATATCTGTAAAGAGAAAGGACATTGGGCTACACAATGTCCACAACGGCAACACCAAAACAGAGATAAAAGTGAAGATATTTGTTATATCTGTCAAAAGAAAGGACATTGGGCTCCAGAATGTCCCAAACGTCAACATCAAAAGATAGACAGAAGAAAAGATATCTGTTATCATTGTAAAGGACCAGGACATTGGTCTTATGAATGCCCTCAGAAAGTAGAAGAAAAAGAAACTCTAGCAGAGGAGAGGGAGGAAGCCGATTCAACAACAACAAACCTAGAAGAAGAAGAAGAACATATCATCAAGAAAAGTAAGAAGAGAGTAAGAAGAATGGAAGACAGTGAGAATGATGAAGAAGAAAAAATGGAAGACATGATTCCTGTGACAATTAGGATTCCTATGAAGAAGAAATTCAAGAGAGACAGTGAGAATGAAAAAGAAAAGGAAACTATGACTACAGTGTTTCAATTCAAGAAGGACAAGCATTACAGAAAGTGAACTTTGTTTTCTTGTGTGTTTTTTTTTTGGTGTTATATGTTATATTGATGAATTATTTTGTAAAAAAATTGGATGAATACAACAGACTGGAGAGAAAAAAAGTAAGTGGCTTTGTGTTATTTTGTTTTAGAGTAGAAATGTACGTACAATCTTTCAATCGATCTAATGGTTTTTTTTGTGTTATTTTGTTTTAGAGTAGAGATGCACGCACAATCTTTCTCTTTCTTTCTATCGATCTAAAAAAATAATCAATATCACCTTTCTCTTTCTTTCTATCGATCTAATGGTTTTTTTATCAAAAGTAGTTTTCTTTTAGGTGAAAAGGATGTTTTTTTCCTTCACGTCGGAAATTCTAATATATATAAAAACCACGTCTTCACCGGTTAAAAAGGAGAAGGAGAAGGAGGATTCCAATAAAAGAACATTGGAATCCTAAAGCGAACTCTCCTCCTTTTATCCTAAACTCAAACAACTCCCACAACATTAAAAAAACACACGCCGACATCTTGGCTCTATAGTGCCATCAAAAATTTTTGGCTCTCAGTACCCACCACATTAAAAAACACACGCCGCCATCTTGGCTCTATAGTGCCATCAAAAAATTTTGGCTCTCAGTACCCACCCTTAACTACTCATATCAAAGATGATTTCTCTGATTTTTCCACTACTGATTGCCTATCTATCTGTGTGTTGTAGTATCTCTGTACTTTAAAACCTTAACATTTATTGTTAGTAGAATTATCTCAACATAATGTTGTAAGGTTGTGATATAGTAAGTGAATAAATATATTGCTGCAAATAAGTTCTCGGTGATTATTGCTTCTTTTATTGTGCATAGATTTTTACCATACACAATAATTGAAACAAACTAATATCACTACTGTTTCTTGCGCTATAAACTTGTACGTGTTAGTAGGCTATATTTTCGTATTCGGCTGTGAAACTGTATTTTTAGGTTCTATTATAACACAGATGATTAAATGTTTTACTGAATGCATCATTCATTGATTTTCTGTTGGAGTTTTCATGGTCTTGGAACGGATTGAAACTTCTGGGATGTTTGATGATTTTCTGTTGGGCCGTACATCTCAGTCTGTTTTCAAGGTACTTCATGCACAATCAAGATATAACAATGTGGCCTAGGAACTGTAGTATATTTTGCTAGAGGTTATTAAATTACCAGTGCTGAAATTTGAATTTCTGAAAATGTCTAGGTACATTTTGAATTTACGAGTTGTCAATCCCACGCAAAAAAGAGCGTACGATTTAAAAAAAAATTTAAATAGTCCAGCTTTCATAATTTCTTAACTACAGTAGCATATCGTGGCCTCTGCATTTTAGTTTTCTGGCAGTAGGTTATTTTCTTTTCAAAAAGAAAAAATAGATGGAAAGAAGTATTGTGATAAAAAGTGTGATGTGAAAAGAAAGAAGAAAAAAATGCAGATTTCTACAACAATGTGGTAAGAAGTGACTAAATAAGCAAATTTCTTCTTCTGTAGTACTGCTGTTGATTCTTCTTTAATAGGGGAACTCTGTGTTTGGATCCGTCGGCTGCGTTTGGTATCTGTCTAGTATCACATTTATAACAGCAATTTCAATTAATCTTTGACCAATCAAATGGCTAGTTAAGTGTTTTATAATGACCTTATCACATTAAGCTGAAGTAAGAGCTTTTCAGTAGTTGGAACAGAGCGAGTAGGGCATCTATGTAGTTTTCACAGCACAATTTTAGTTCCTGATGAATTCGACCTTCATTTGTCATATTTGCATGAAATAATCACATATACTTGTAATTTTAACTCCAGTTATAGAACTACAACTATATTACTACTGCTACTTGAGTAGGTGGAGGATTTTTAATTTTTCTCTTATTTTTTATCTGATTGGTCATTTTTGTTTTGTTTTGTCCGAGACTAATATCTTGGTGGGAGGCTTTTTGTTTTGTCTTTTTTTTTTTTTTTAAATGCCCCTGCTAAGTGCTATGTTACCAACACTTTTGCTTTTAACCATGGGCTTTTGCCTCATTTTAACGTCTGAGCCTCCTTTCTTAGCATGTAGCCTCCCACTCCACCTCTCTCTCTCTTTCTCTCTCACAGTGACATTGCCTTGTCCTTACTAATCACGAACTCCCACAAGTGCCTCACGTGACTTTGACAATTGCGCATTCTTGTTGACGTCACGGACTAGGCCGCCATGTTACTTCACTGCATGCTTGGTGAAACATTTCACCACAAGCCAAAACTGGATTTTCTCGTAGCTGGAGGAAGTAATCGCTCTCAACTGAGATAAATGTGCAGAAATATACTGGTAAGAAGCTATAAACTTAGATATTTCAACAATATGGTTCATTTTTGTTTGTACAGAATGCCAACACATGTTTTTATGCGATGAAATGTGCGCCATTCATTCATTTATTTCAAAGAGTTGTGAAACGTCGTCGAACACCGCGTGTCAATAAAGCATATGAACACAGGGGGGACTATTTATCTGCGTAATATGAAGCTAATGTAAATCGTCAAATTTAAATGACAGCTAACCAATTACAGACAATTTGATCTCCAACATTGTTTAATAAGGTGGTTTCTAAGTGCAGTGGTGAGTCATAACTTGGGCAATCTCAGTTTGGACTTATATCGGCTGATTGTACAATCATGTGCCAGTGTTCACTACTGCATTCCTCTGGAGGTAGTAATATTTTGTACTAAATTCAATTTCAGTGTCATGATTTACTCAAGCCATACACAAGTCGTAACTTATATTATAAAGTGTTGTTTGCATATATTATGATACTCCACTGTGTGCGTACAGTTGTAAATTTTCACAGTGCCGAAGTCTACAGACAATGTTTGTACAATCCAAATATACGAGAAGCAGTTATATCAAATGGCATTGCACTAAACAGGCAGATCCAGAACATTTTTTGCAAGGTGTATGCTTTGGGATTGGTGGTTAGTTTTGCTTAAAATGGCTACTTTGTTTTTCAGGGATTTTTTTTTAAATTTTGACTAGCAGGATGTCTGAACCCCATCAGACACTCTAATACATCTCTCCAGCTCACCGCATAAGATCAAGATATTTGTAAATAAATTATTCAGGGAGATGTAGATTTCATGGACAGTTTCAGCCTCCTATAGTTTCACATGAATGTTAGTGTAATGACAAGTTGCAGTGTTCTCCTGCTTTTCCAAGAAAAAGTGGGCATTTTGTGTTACTGAAGGTCTAGATGTGCAAATATGCATAATGCAGTGTGACGCAGCTGATCCTGTTGTACATCAATTAACTCCAATTTTTTTGTGTGGTTTGGTGATTATATGCACAGCAGTTTAAGAATTTTGATCCATCACAGGGAGTGTAACTTTGGAATTGGTTGGGGCAATTTTGTATAACTTTATAATGGTGGGTAGGGATACAGGTGAGAAAAATCGGGGATATGCTTCTTTGCTGCATACTTGTAGTTTAGGCATGAGGGGACATTGGAACTCTTTCAAGTGTATGTAGTAGGTTTAAGGCTTTGGAGTTGTATTTTAAATTAATCATGGTTGAAATCTTGTAATTCTAAAGAATTGAGGGCTTTTTTATTAAGAAAAGATGTGCTGAAAATGAGAAGTATGGTTTGGTTTTAGATCCCAGCAGTAAGAGTTACACAGTCCCCTAGTGCCGAGTTTGCAAATAAACTATTACTCCCATTTTAATTTGTTAATGCACTCTGATGAGATCAGGAGATTGCAGTCTGGGGCTGCATTTCTCCATTAAGCTGAGATACAGTTATAAAAGGCACCAGTAAATAGAAGTTTTACAGACTCGGATCAGTAACTGAAGTCCACAGTCTCTGACTACAAAGAGCTATTTGAGACTCCAGTAAGCATTGTGTAGCAAATGTTCTTTTGTGGGCGTGGACAAGTCACAATTGAGTCTTGTGACTTTAGCTTGTGAATAACTTGGAATTTGCCTTTCCTATAGTCATTGGCCTAGATTTAATATGGTGGAGTAAAAATGCACAATAGATGAGTCTATGATTATGTTCTGATGGTAGTAGTTAACTAGGGAACATTTATTCTGTGGTTATTGGTTGCAAATGTCGAAGAGACATTTCATTCCCATTGTCTGTCCATTTTATCTGATGCAGAGTATACTTAATTCATACCGTAGTCATTAAAGTGTACCGTGATCAGCAACATATTAAGGCTTTTGCAGCTCCTGTGCCCATTTGGAAGTGCCACCCCCGTGCAATATCAAAGAGGTGAGGGGCAGCAGGAAGGGAAGGGTCGCAAATCTTATTTTTGACAACTGCTTATTAGTGTTGTGTTCGCTATATATTTGTATTCACTTCAGCTTTTTTTCAAATTTATTTAATGCCGCATTTTGCCACCCTAGGCCTGAGCAAATCCTATAGCCCAATGTCCTGGGCTATTCATTTTGGAAGTCATGCAAGTAAATTTTCCGAGTGCTTTTTCTTATTTATATTAAAAAAAGTCGGACAAGTGCCTATTTTCATGCCCTAATCACTTTATCTGGCTGTTCATGCCCTCCGGATTGTACTCCTCTCAGTGTATTTATTTACATCCAGTATCACACCTACTACTGCAGAGATGCTGCCAAGGCGAGCGAGTGGGCGAATCACGCAAAATTTGTACGAATTCGTGCACTTTGAAAGCACTGATGCACGAGAACTCCTGCAAATTAGTTTTTAAAGTCATGCATGTAAAAATGTACTCTGCGCAGTATACAATTTTTATTTAACTGTTAACCCTTAAAGTGCTTTTCGTTGCGTGAGTTGTGCCACCAGTAGAGGTCTCATAGCGCTTGTCTCGTCAACTATCTTTTTCCGGTAAGCAACTGTTTACACGTCTGAATACTTCGGCTTGATACGAACAGTTGTTGAACTAAATTTGATTGGCACATTGGGCCCTGGAGCAAGCATTGTCAAGGTTGAATTCATGCAGGAAGTTTTGCAAATGCTTGTTTCAATTAAGGGCTCCTAGAAAACCCAACATGGCTCATTTTAAGATGACGATTTAATTCTGCAAATACTGACTGATGATAATGATTTTTAAAGTTTTGAAGTATATGAGATTATTGGAGCCGGGAAGTGTTACTGGAAATATCAGTGAGTAATTTTGAACCTGAAAATGATATTGAATACGAGTCTGATGTGCAGACAGACAGCATGCTGGTGAACCCCCTATTAAGTAGTATTTCAAATTTAAATGTCGAAAAGGCAGAATACCAAGCCTAATTAAAATACAGGCAATTTAAAAGTGGAGTGCAATTTTCATTTCTTTTCTCAAAATACTTCCGTCTGAACAAGCTGACTTAGGCATTGATGGACTTGAAACCCTAATACAACATTGTGAAACAGATAACAAATCTGGAATAGTAGTCAGCAAAGCACTGATTCCAGAAAGTTAAACTATGGCAGAGCTCTTGATAGTGAAAAATATTATTTTGGAGCAGAGATATCCAAGAGACAATACCTGTGAGCTGTTGAAAATTTTACATAACAACCATGAAGAACATTTTTCCAACTTGTTCAAGCTTGCTTAGCTAGTTATGCATATGTGAAAGGGGGTTCTCAGCACAGAACAATATCAATACACGGATAAGGAACAAGTTAAACAGATAAATTATCAACAGAGTAATGCTTATACTAGAAGAGACATCTTTTGAGGATTTTGATTTCAGTAGAGCAGGAAAAAAGAAAGGGATGGATATTTACGTGTTAGGTAAATATTGAACTATGGCCGTTTCTTCTTCCCCCTCATTTTTGTTCTACTCCCGCCTTATTTTGGTGACAAGGGGGGGGAGCTCCCCCATTAGATAAAATCATCTCTGCTACTGGTCATTGATAACTCTTGCATGTGTACATGTTATATTACCGCTTGACTGCATATTGGGCATAATGATTAAATTATTTGCCAATCAAAACGCGCGAGACAAAACAAAGCCATGATGATTAATTAGCAGTGTTTTAAATGCCTTCCCTGTATTGTGTTTGTCCCATGAATGACTCACCATATAATTTTAATTGGGCGAATCAATCTAATTAAATGAATGAAATGCACTTTACAGACATTAGTGTGAGTTCCCTTTATGAACTGATTAAATAAGAGTGATGATTATTTAATTTATAATTGATTATACAGAGGATTAACATCCATGTCCGATATTGCATTTGAAGCGAAACAATTACGCTAATTACGGAGCCATCTCTGTTCATATTTAAAGGACAAAATGTATGCTATGCTCCATTTAAAAGTAGTTGTAAAGCAAGATGAAACCCTGCTATAGCACACTTTGTTATTGCACGAATTCGGATGTAACATGATTGTGGCATGGCTCCCAAAATTTTATAAATTTTTTTGTACATGAAAATAATTTTTTCAAAGTATGAAAAATAGTGTAAAAAATATTTGTACAAAATGAATGATCATTTGGGGGAAGAGATAGTGTATGAATTAAGATATAACACGATCGTGGTGTGGCTCCCAACATTTGACAATAATGTCACCGATTTCCTGAAGTACAGTACAGCTCACGTGATTTTTCGGAACCCCACGCATCGCGGTGGGGGTGGAGAGTGAGTGGAGAGGATTAAGAAAAACACCTCCACCATCACTCCACGCGTCCTGACAGTTGTTGCTGAGAATAGCCCTGCACACCACTCTTTCTCGCGGAGTCGCATCCGATCACCACTGCGGAGTGGACATGGTCTCAATAATATGGGCATGGTTTACTGTTTATCACCCATCCAAGCATAGGTTGAGAGAGAGACGGGAGGGGGGCACCGATTTATCTACATCGTTATCTCTCTGGGGAGCAATTTGCTAACTTTTTGATACTGAAAAAAACGTAATTCAGTTAATTAAAAATATTTTCTTGTTCTAACGAAGATAATGTATGATACATAGTGCCAAATCATATTTTAGATGATGATAACGTAATGACAATGCCTCGCAAACTGTATTAATACTACAGTTTGTGCAATGAATCTAATTTTTTTTTCTTCAATACTATGTTATCGGAATCTAAACATGCATTCATATCCTTATTTCTTTTTCAGTAAACACAATACAAAATTTTAATGATCATATGAAAGTCAGTGATATTGTACTACCTGCAATGAAAAGAACAATAAACATCGAACAAATTAATAACAAAGCTGCAGTCATACCTGACTGAAGTGAAACAAAATCGCACAAGTTCCAATGGTTACTCCATGCATGAGTACTCATTCACATATTGTACGATTTTTTCTGACATCCAATCGCTTAAATAAAGCATTATTAAGATTTCACATCGTTATTTTATTTTAAACTGTACTAATTTGCATTAATTACCAAAGTAGCGGTTTTTAAAAAAATCACAAATGGTCGCAAAAGGTCATCCTAGATGTATTTTGTTGACACGTGCAAGTAACCTAGCACAAGAGAAGCCATCAACACTGCTGATATTTACGTGTTAATTTCATGTGCTAACTTTTAACAAAAAAGTACAACAGCAGCGCTTATGCAGGTTTGTTTTCTTTGCCATCGAGATGAAAATAATGTTTAACTTTTTCTTTTCTGTTCATTTTCCTATTGCATAATATGCATAATACAGAAAAATAAGATGAATATTTTTAGATCATTAACTCTTGTTAGTAAAGTCCCCCCCCCCATTCTCTCTATCGCATACTATGCAAAATACAGAAAAATGATCAATAAAAGACCCCTCCCCACCTCTCTCTCTCTCTCTCTCTCATAAAATATGGAATCCAAAGCACTACTGCGTCATTGTAATCTATTACTATTAAAAACCTTCTTTTTTTTTTGTACATGCTAAAGTAAGAGTTTAAGTATTCCATTATTGGCTAGCTTTCTTCAATTAGCGGCCGCCTCAATCACACTAAGCCAGAAAGATATTCCAGCCATTAAAGTTTTTCGTGATTCTGCTTATGTTTTGAAGTTTTTCACTAATGCGAGTTTCAAAAATAACGCTAAAATGCTTATTAATGTTAACCAAACTTTTTCTTTTTCGCTGCTTGACATGTCAACATTTCTAGTCAATCGTCAGAATTAAAATATTAAAATCTGACTGATTATAAATCTCAACATACACAAACTGAAATCTGGAAACGTTCAGTAGTGGTAAAAAAGTAATAACATGCCAGACATTATAGCGTTATGGAGCAAAAAAGAAAGAAATTTTCCCACCACTGCACAGGAACTCCCGATTACGTGCTCTAAGTAGTGTGTATGTTCATGGGCATCCGCAGTAATTTTTTTGGGGGGGGAGCCGAAGTAAAAGGGATATATTTATTATTTTTTAATAATCGGGGCGGGGACGAGGCAACATGCTCCCCCGCAGACACCCAAGTGTGTGTGTGTGAGTCGCACATTTTATCCACTGGGCCACAGTAACTTTAGCTCTCTAGCTGTAAAGCAATATACCACATACAGAAACACGCTCAATAACCAAAGGCTCTAACAGTCACAAACAGGAAACTACATTCTTTAATATCTGCATAAAAATAATTATATATTTTATTTTTATATTTTCGCCGTAGAAAAATGAGCAAATAATAGGATACACGTGGAGACAATACATCCATGCAAAATGCTCTAAACTTGTTGGAAATTAAAATCTCTGAACATCTCAGATTTTAGAATTTTCCATATTATTTTTCATTTCGGTAATAAGCCGAGTTCAGATTAATTACTAACAATTATCAAACTTCCGTTGTTAATGGCGGGACCATAATTGCGGCTGTAAAGTACAACGTGCCAAGTCAGATGGCTTCGTGTGATAAAAACACTGTTCCCAAGCTGAAACTTACATCATCCTTTGATGCAAACCCTTGTTAATATTTGACAACAGTGTTCACAATGGTCACTGCCTTGATTTCTGTAGAACATCCGCTTAAGTCAAGTCTTTATTAGGGAGAGACAATTTAATTTTGCAAGGGGGAAGGTAAATGCATGAAAACAATTGTCTTTCTCTGATTTTTGTAGTAGACACTAATCCGTTCTATATTTCACTTAAATTAAATAAATATTGTGATGAAAGAACAAAAAATATCCCGGTCGAAAAAAAACAAAACGACATATAAACCCCATATATTAAATGGTCAGTCCCTTACAGTACACATGCAGTCATAATATTCAGCCTCGTGACTCTGCTATTACTGCTTAAAGACTAAGCACGCGGTTTGCATTTCAGTGTAAATTCAGCGTTTTAGGTTTGTTGTTGTTGGGGGGTTAAGCAGAAGCGGATGTCAGTTTGGATTTTAATTGTCCATATCTCAGAGAATTACTTTCTTTGGAACAAAATGATAAATTTATTCTGCTTGAGAAGCTCAGCAATGTGTGCTTCTCGTCAAGTCAGTGCATAAGTTTGTTCATATTTCTTTGAAATAAATTAAAATCATAAACTTATTGCAAAAGAAGTCGATCAACCTTTTATAAACAGTAATGTGTACTGAATATACAAGCCTTTTGAAATTATTTTTTTATTGTCAAAATATGATCGAAATAAAGACGACTGATTCTTCAAATGGTATCCGGTTGTAAATCACTCTTGACGTCTCAGTCTTTCCATAGGTGGTCTTCATTCATTGGCTGTTCAGATGTCAATCAGTAATGTCGACTAGCCCCTCCACGGTGGAGTTTACATTGGCATGCCTGCCGAAACGTGGTGGTGATTTGTAGGTATTTATGCCAATTTATGCCTCCACCGCAGAGTATTATCATGGAGCTAGAGTGGAGAGGATTAAGTCCCCCACCGCGATGTGTATGGTTCCGAAAAATCATGTGAGCTGTACTGTTTATACATAAGTACTGCATTAATTTGATCTAGACAAGTGGAATATACAGTGATGACCACTTGTGATGAATGAAGCCAATATCCTCTGTCCTAAGATCAAATTTGTATAAAGAAACTGAGATTAGCTTTAAAATGTGTTACAGTATTTTCCTGTTGATACAAATGTTAAAGTGGGAATTATTGTATGTAATCATGGATGTATTGTCTCGCGTGTCGTGGAAGCAAGCACATTATGGTGGATGCCACAAGTTTACATACAAAAACAAATTTAAATTCATTCAACAATCATCAACATCCAAGTTTTCTCCTCTTTCAGATCTATTGTTCATCTTCAAAAATGATATGATATACATCAGGCCATCAACTGTGCAAAAGAAATGGGCTACTTAACCCAACACATTTTAAGTATGCCAATTCCATTGGATCTTTCTGTATGCAGCATTTGAAAAAGTTGCTCTCTTGTAACTACAATTTTCATGTATTAACCATGTAAATGGATGTGTACTAAAAGTTGTCAGAAAGCAGTGCAACACAAGTTCTAAAATCCTGTTATCAATACTAGTAATTGACCCTTCTCGGACCAAAGCCCAATCAGACAGGCAGTTGTGTAGAACTGGAAATTTTTTCAGTCAGTGATTTATCAGCACGAGAGAATGCAGTGACATTGGTCAATCTGGCTTTACTGGACCAGGTTTTCAAATTTTCCATAATACAGTACTCTGGCTGAAAACATTGTCATGCTCATTGCAGGATTTGTGGAGTTGACATTATGACCACTCACTAAAAGTTAGACATGTAGACTAGTTAAAGTGTATGTTGTATGTATAATAATGTCAGTATGCTTTGTGTTTGTTTTCTGGTACTAATCCACATGGATTTTGCCCGTTTGTGACAAGAACTTTAACCGGTTGCAGGTCCAATGTAAATGTACTTTTTCATGCAGTTTATTGTAATCGTGACATGTAATACAGAGATTACACTTTTTATGCTCATATTATGCTTTTATGTCAGATTATGCTCATACATCTCTAGGGTTTGGCAGGTATGTTCATAATGAGGGGCAGTTATATTACGTGTATAAAGGGCAATGTCTGCTGTTTAGTTCACAGGGAACAGATCTAGCATTACTGCCAGGATATAAAAAGGGTATGATGATTATTCTTGAAAAAGGGGCACTGCAAACACACATCTATGTTATGATCAGAAGAGCACTATATTTGTTAATACTATTATTATTATGCAGGGACTGAAATGTTATTTGTGATATCTGGGTCCTGGGTTTTTTAATTAAATTTATGCTGTGTCTGGTCTTATGGCACCTGGGTCCCGGCATTTCATTAAAGTCAATGAAGTATGTAATACAGTATATATTATTCTGAGTAGTACGTGGTTATGATGGTAAATATATTTTCCCATTATATCACACATTCATTTCTCATTTCTGTCAATATCTGCATCTACATCTACTTCAGAAGATAAGGAGAATGCTGACTATTTATACCTGTTATGATTCATATTAGACAGAGTCCATTGGATTTCGAGAAAAAATAAAAGGGTCCAAAATGTGAAGAAAAAAAATGTGGGTCCTGAACGTCAGGCTTATTCCTGTTATGTTGTTGTTGTTGTAAAATTAGACATTCTTCACAGGGAGTCGTCGACTTTTCAAGTTCTAAAAAATCCGGTATTTCATATTTAGTCAGCCCAAATACATGTAAGTGGGAGGAGTAAAGACCTCAGTGGTCTTTTCCAGTATAAGTTTATTTTTTCCTTTGCAAAAGATACATGTATCTGTAATACTTGGAAAGAACATCTAATGCATGATTAGTAACTAGCACAACCTTGCATGCTTTCTTTGGTGCCAAGTGCAAGGTTGCAGATGAGCCTGATTCTTGCGGGGCTGACAGAATGCAGTTTATGTATCTAATTTTGATAAAGAAAACAGAAAGCCTAGAAGATTGAGAGATTTGTGGAATGAATAGTTAAAAAGTGTAGTTAAAAGTGAAAGAATGGAGAATGGCTTATTTCAGTTTAAGGTGGTAGTAAAAGCACTTCCTGGAACCAGTCTGCATGCTTTGCATAGTGCAGGAGATACTCTGACTCGTTTCCAGACTTTGCTGTTTTAGCTGAAGTGTTGTTGGTTTCACCTATAATATTTGCATCTTTTGAGTGAGGTTTCTCCTCAAATAATCATATCAAGTCAAAGGGCCATGCATATTTAAAACAAGAAACTATAATAACATTTATGAGGGTGATGGAAGTGTGCCCTAAACTTTAGGATTTGGATTGTAAACCTCTGGGAGAGAAGTTTCTTAACAATCGATTTAAGTAGATAGTGAATGTTGTATGCTGCGTTGCTTAACAATAAAATGAAAAAGAAGAGAATGAAATGTGGTCATTTGCTTCTTCTCGGTGTCTTGGCAAATTTATTTATTCGAAATTGAAGTTAATTCACAGTTAATTATAGGCTGCATGATTGTGGAATTCGTCCAAAAAAATTAACTGAATGTGAGAAAAACTCGCATCATATTTTCAATCTCTACTTTTATTTCCTCATTAAATCCCTCCTAGTTTCAGAAAATTTCTCCTTTTTTTCAAATGGAGGAGGCATTTTCCAAAAAAGTGTCGGTTCTAGAATAGAGCCCGATTAAATAAATTAATATAGAAAATAAACTTGAATCTCTTCCTTGATTCCTTTTAGATGCACACAATTAAAAAATGGCAATGTTCATAGCCATTGATGATTGTCATAGATGTCACATCAGAAACAATCACAATTATCACTTCTCATTTGCCTTGGATTGTTATTCTTTTATAATAATACTAAATGTTTCACATTGAATGAGCTTTCATGATCTGATGACGGTTACATTTGTGGCAAAACAATACATGCATATTGCCCTGAATTATTTCAAGGGGAAGAAAAAAGGTCTCATTATTGTGACTCCTATTGTAGGGCTGGGTGGGACTGAACTTTTTTGAAGAAAGGAGTCCTGGACTCTAACTTCCAAAATCCTGTGAAGAGGCCTGTATGAGTATAGGGTGACATATAATAAATGTCAAAACTGAATAGGCCTTGTTTATTCTGCTCCTTTCATGCATCATTTAAATTCATTGATTGAACTGTGGATCAGTTTATTGAAGGTAGGGTGTGTTTGTTTACCAGTTCACTAGGTATGTCATAAAAGAGAATGCTATTCACTAGGTATGTCATAAAAAGAATGCTATTCACTAGGTATGTCATAAAAAGAATGCTATAACTGGTCTGTAGCATTAGGTTCATCCTTGGATGCCCTTTTGAGAATATTAATACTGTAATATTGTTGTATAGACTTTCCATTTACTTGTCAGCTTGGATTTATAGTAATAAATAAACTACATGAATGTCATTAAATTATGAATTGACAACTATTTAAACCTGTATTTTATGCCTAGACACATTTTTCTGACAGGTTCAGATTCCATGCACAGCTTGTTAGTGGCATTGCCTTGGGCAAAATGAAAGTCACATATAGGATTATAGTTGGTAGGTAAACCTTCTCTTTCCATATTTACCTGAGGGTAAAATGTTAATTGGCATACTTTGATGAACCTTGTGTTCATTTGTAGGTCGATGAAAGTGTACTAAGTAACAGAACTCTGGCAGTTGTAAATAGAGGGGCAGAAGAGGGGTCACTGAAAGTTTGCTGAGGTGCAATATTGTGCTGTAGAGAAAATTAAAAAAGAACATAGTATTAAACAAGGCTTTATGACATGCAAGAAAGGAAGCATGGTAGAGTCACTTTCTAAAAGTTTTGGGAAACACTTTAATCTGAAAGAAACTTTTTTTTTTACGATCATTTGTAATTATTTCCATATTTGCCTCTGACACACTTGAGGAAAGGCAATTACATTCTAGTACAGGTTTAAACTGGCTCTTTCACATAACAAGCAAATTTAGCCAAAAGTGGAGAGAAACTAAATTTGGTGCTGTATTTAAATTTACCTTTGAGTACAGTTGTGGATATATGTAGGTTGGCATGCCACAGATCAATATTCTAAAGCTCTTTTTGGTATTTCTGTGAAGATTAAAGGGTCCAAGTTTGTTATGTTTGTACATGTGCAAAGATCGTTTGCTGAAAAAGAGACATGCTTGTTTGTACGTCTCTATAAAAGAAATGTATTTTTAAAGCTCTTCAACTGACACAAAAAAAAGTTGTAGGGGAACCATGCTTTAACGTGGTACTTGGGTCCATAACTGCTGGTTGCATTATATACCGAACTGTGGTGTAGCACGAATTGTAAAAACTTCAATGAATGCATTATGGGTTGTCACGAATAAAACAAAATGCCAGTCAAATAGTAATAATTTTACCACCTTCCAATTTATGTGTCAGTTTGAATAAAAAATCGACCCCGTGTTTGATCAAGACTAATTGTAGCTTTGTAGGAACATTAACTATGATACGTAAGATCTGTCAATGATCTGAACATTTCTGCAGTCAAATTTTTCAAGGCTGAGCATTGTTTCTATTTAATGAAAAGAATGCTATATTGAGAATAGTGCTGACTTTGTTCGTGGAAAATTCATACTTTCTACTGGAAGTTTGCTTTCCATTTGTTTTGATCAAGCTCTTACAAGCGCTTTGCTCTCACTCGAAAGTACTAATAAACGCTTACCAGAGAGAGAGCAGACGGGTCATAGTTGGTACATATAACTAGTGTTAGAAGGGTCACACAATAAGTTTCAGAAAACAAGGCGAGGCTTAAAAGGAAATATACCGTATATACTCGTGTATAAGCTGGGTCCAAATGCAAACAACATAGACCCTGATTTGTCGTTGCATAATGCTCTGGCCGATCAGGGTCTGTGCTGTTTGTTCTACTGATTAGTACTTACAAACTGCATAGACCCAGATCTGCCAACGCGTTATGTAGCGGCTTATCTGGGTCTATGCAGTTTGCAGTTGGCATCGAATTGTACGCGAGTATATACAGTAATTTGTGTTTCCGGGTTCATGCTAAAAAAATATATGGTTAGTCGGTAGGAAAAATATTTTTCCACCTTTTTTCCGCAAGGATTGGTCCCTAATAGAAGGTGGGACCCATGAGTGGTCTAAGGCACTCGCCTTTACCGATCACTGCCATCTCACCTCTATCCATGTGGTTCGAGTCTTGGGCTCTGCCAATGTGGTTAAGTGAGAAAGCTTGCCAGTAGCTTCCTGTGGGTCAGTGGTTCTTCCTGGGATTTTTCCGGGTTCTTCCTCCACCAGATAAACTGGCCGCCATGTATAGCCTATCATGTGCTGAAATATGGCGTTAAACCCATAAAACCAACCCTAATGGAAGGGATTGGTGGTGAAATGGAGGGTAGAGTGGTTCTGTGTGCTATTTACTGAGCGCACCTACCTTCCTTTCTACCACCAGCCCTTCTTGTTCTGTCATTTTCCTGCCTCCATTTACTGAAATGAACAATGGTTGCATGACCTAATTTTATTCCTTTGAAAAAGACCTTGTCATTATTACTTTACAATAGATCTACACTTTCTCTATAATTATGTAAATAATTTGCATTTATTTGATATAACTTCCTATCATTTGAAGCCAATCATGACAAGCAGAGTGAAAAAGTAGCTGTAATTGAATCGTGCTTTGTAGTCCATGTCCAGGTTCTTAAATATTTGTGAAAATAGTAAGCGTCTTAAAGAGTGTGTTGTCTAATACTGTTTTCTACAAAGGAAATTAAATTCAGAAAGGTCACGACATTAAGAAAATCCGGAAAAATTTCGAGGGTGAGCAGGCAAAAATAGGGTTGGTCTAGAAAATGGAAACAAAGCTATTTTCTTTTAGGCCTGATTGAATTTAGACCATTAACATCATCATGGCTGTTTGAGTAAGAGTTTAACTGGAGTGGTATATTTATTAGACCTTGATGAAATTGGATATATAGGGAGTGGGTCCAGGTACTAAGATCAGACACCAGCAACAATAGGAGGGCAACAAATGCAGACTTACCTGTAAAGCAAGTAGGAGAGAAATAAAAGCAAGCATGGTGTCCTATAACACTAGGCATTTCTTTTTTGAGGAAGTATGGCTGCATGCATTGTTAGATTAAAAAGCATTAGGGACAAGACTCCGATTATTGAAAGATAACTACTTTGACAAACTGTGGGATAGTCACTTGAAGATCATCACCTAACAAAGCTGACCTATTTTCACATGGATTGACTTGGGATTACCAATATGTGTGGCATTAGGTTTGTACTCGACTGATTCTGGCAATCACTTTATCTCCTGCAGGCAGTAAGCTGTTATTTGCTCCAAATTCAATAACCGGTTGGAACATTCTGTAACTACCCATAATTGGCTAGACGATCATTTTAATGAACATATTAGATTGTTTTGTTGAAAGTAGCATGCTGAAAATTCACATAATTTGTCAAGCCCACGTTAGTGGGAAGCAAGACATGAATTCAGTTGATTTTTTTCAGCGCAATATTTTAGAAATTAATGTGAATCCTGTAGTTGCGCATCCTAGAATAGACCTTGGATGGGCAGAGAAATGATCCATTATGTAAGCTGTACTGGACATCTTGACAATGCCTGAGACGAGTTCATTGATCTTCTCTATCCATATTATATTCAAAGTCAAAGGTCGTGACAGAGAATTTTGTGCTGCTCTTACATGGGTAATTGGGAACATGTTAAATATAAATTGTTTTGTTACTAAATTGGTATGTTGGACTTTCTTGAGAATATCAGAGATGGTTTCAATACTCCGATTTCTGGATATTCCTTTCATCCTCTCAGGCATCATTCCCTTTGAGAGACTTTTTTTTTTTTATAGAATCTGTTTACTGTGGTTGCTCAGTTTAATGGAAATATGACTGTGAACATCAAGAAAATGATGTGTGATTTTTGGGCACGGTTGTTTTTTCATAACACTTTGAGGACATTAATAACAATATCATGACAAGAAAATAGGATCCAAATGCCTTGCCCAAGGACAAACCAATGCAGGCAATATGAGCTGGCCTGAGTGGGGCTTGTAAAGCCACAACCCTTAGATTACGAGCCTGATGCTGTACCAGCTGAGGTACTGCAGCTACCTACAGTGTCACTGTAGACCGGTTACTTCAGCAGTGTTGCGTCTAGGATCCCAAGGGCAGGGGACAGTGTCCCTCATCCTCCAGATTTGGGGGACACAACATTTTAAAGGGACAAAGGAAATTTGTAGTACATAATGCACTAGAAGTGCTAAAATGATGAGATAATCTTATTTGCTTTAAAAAGTTTTGGGACTTTACCTTTGCAATATTTACCTTGGACACTTACATAATTGCAAAAAACATTTTATCACGTGATTCAAGTAACTTGTGAAGAAATTTACGTTTGAATATATGGGTAACCTGCAATGAGTTGCACCATGGAATTTTCCATTCTGGAGCTTGCTCCCATTTAACTTCTGTCTTTACTCATTCTCTACCAGCACTTATTATAATAAATACCCATGTTTTCTTAATTATGTTTCTTTTCAAAGTAATAAATCATTAATCAAATGAAAAAGTGTGTATTTGCAAAATTCAGCTTGAGAAAAAATCTTCCTTGTTGTAGGTGTGACTTTAACCTCGAAAATACAATACAGTGGTGGTCGAAGAGTTGAGCATATCGGCAAACTTCTACAAACCTTGAATGTTTTAAATGCCAGATTCATTGTTTTGAAATGGATATTCATTGCCATCTTTCAGTTTTTATCACCTTTGCAGACTTTTGCTTTTGCTAATGCCAACATAGATGTGAATGGGTGGCTACTAAAGAAAAGTTGTATGCATATTTGTTTTTTATCTTCGGACAATAAAGTGCAGAATACAGGGTCAAGATTTGGGAGACAGGACAAAAAACTGCAGGAAACCCACGAGCCTGCGCTCTGTGCAACATCGCTCTGGTCCGACAAATTGTGTCTGGAGCCCAGGGGCTTCCAGAATGTTGCATTTGGGTTACTGTCTATTGAGGTCTGGTATCCCTACCATATGATACCATCATTTGTTGTGTATTTCTTTAGACTATGCCAACAAAAATTCTTTACAGAGAATAAATCTGTGTGCATTTGATACCCTTAACCCTTTTCATACTGAAGCCCAATCAGGCAGGCAGATGTGTAAAACTGGAAATTTGTTCAGTCATTGGTGTATCAGCATGACAGAATGCAGTGACTTTGGTCATTCTGGCTTTACAGGACAAGTTTTTCAAATTATTTTTGAAAGTTACGTACCATTTTGAAAAGCATAATATTTTCTTAAAAGTTGTATATATTTTGACTGAAAATTTTCTGATGTAAAAGATTCAGTTAAAAGTAAAGTAAAGTAAACTTAAAAGAATGCTTTACCTTTTTTTTATAACTTGCTTTTCAATTAGTCCATTTCCAGGAATTTAGTAAAATTTCTTAATATTATGCACACATTCACCATCGGTATATGGGCAAACTCTATGAGAAGTGAAGTTCTCAAAATGTACACTTAGCTTGAAAAGCATCCGAGTCTTCATCATCATTAATATCCGAGTCTAAAATACCAATTGACTAGTTATCATCTGCGCAGTTCATTCGATGTAGTCAAGATCATGATCATGATCCCCACTGCCTAAAATATCAATTTCCACATAAAATTGTCCTTATTTTCATAAAAATCGGCATCCACATCACAGCCATCATTTGCTTATAACTCGTGTTTGAAATAAAATGTTTAAATAGCCAGTTGTCATCTCTGTTCATTTAGAACAAGTAAATATAATGATTCCTGCTGCCTTAAATGTCAATTTCCACACAAAATTGTCTATATTTTCAACTAATTCCTCAAGCACATCACTGCCATCACTTTCGTCTTCAGTGTTGATCGCCATTTTTGATCCCTGCACATTAAAACTAAATTTTTAATCAAATTTTTGTCATTTTTTGTGTGTGCGTTTTTCAACTCATACTGTCGCTGCATTTATGTACCTCCTACCTTTATTTCCTTCTTTTCAAAAGAGGACATGTAAACTAATGACGTATTACATGGTTAAATGCACACTTCTGCGAACTGGTTGACAGAATGTTGTGAACATACTACCAGAATCGTATCCCATCTGAAAGGGTAAAGTACGACTGGAATCGTATCCCATCTGAAATGGGTTAACAAGCGCTGAAGTTCAACACTGCTTAACATCTAGCATGCATCAATTATTGATTACTTTTGACTATTTTGACTAATTGTTGTCAGTCCTGAACATGTTTCAAAGGAAACTGACATTGCTTTTTGCACACTCAACAGACTCAAACTTGATACTAAAATGGGTCTTAATCATGAAAATATTGTTCTCGGTGTTATACTCACCCCAGATCACCAGAAGTTTCAAGACTGCAGGTTTATTGATGCATAGTTCATGCAAAGTAAAGACACCAGCAGCTATTTCTATTAATATGTAATTACTTTTCGCAAGAAAAATGGTGCTAACTTGCATTCAAAGGAAGTATTTTAAGTACCTTTGCCGATTCCCACCAAGTTTCACACAATGCATGCCATTGTAATCTGTTTAGAAAGCACATAACATTTAGACAATAGCTGGCTGGGCTTAATTTAAGTGGGGCCATGATGTAATAACCTTCCAGCACTTTTGGCCTATAAGGAATGTTGAGTTGGACTGGTGCCCTTGAGTGGTTCTCTAGAAATGGAGGTTTGACTGAAATTGATTACTGAGTACAAAAGGTAGTGAAAATTGCAGCGACACTTGGAAATCTTCTTTCAAATGTTAAGTTAGCAACATTTTCTGAGTGAAAAGTAATTACATACTTATCAAAATATAAATTAGAGTTGGGTACCACTAAAGATTTTGAACATACAGCGATACATACCACAGTATAACGCAATTATATTAGGGACCAACGATTTAATTTTTGATGGCAGGGCTGTGGGATTTTTTTATCTTCAAATTTTTGGGATCTCGGATAGCTTGAAAAAAATATCTTGCTCTGATTTAGAGCAAAGTAACACCATAGTATATCCATTGCATTATTTGTAAAAATAATTAATTCTCATGAGATAAAAAGAAAATAAAATCTCTGCTCACAAAAAATTCATGGCAGCCCCCTCCCCCCCCCCCCAAAAAAAAATTAAATGATCACGCACGGTCAGCACCTTGTGTATGTTACTTCTTGTGTAAGTTCTCATCTAAAAACTAATTAAAGTGGCATGATTAAGTTTACACAATAGCTGGCACACTGGAAAAGACTGACATTAGAGAGCTTGCTGATAAAAATAGGAAGTGTTGAACTGAAGCCTACAATTTACTAACTACACTACTGATATTATAGGCAGGGAAACTCTGAGTGGGATGCCAACACCCGGCTAGATATTTATCAGAGAGGGCCAGTAAACATAAAGCATGTTGACTCAACAAACGAGAAAATATTTAGTGGACTAGAGAAATTACATAAATTCAAACGGAAGACAACTGCTCTCCTGAAAATCTTCTGATGATTCTTGGTCTTGCAAAGGAATAAATGTCTTTAACACATTAACATGCGCTAGTAGTGAAAAAAACTTTAAAAAACCCAGACAATTAGTTTTTCCTTTTTTTAAATCTGAAATTTTTCCAAAAGTTGGATTTGACCCGAATATTTTTCACAACATCTCATTTGGCCGCCATGTTGTCATACATGACACATGCCAAACATGTGATTAAAGGTTCATAAATATATTATATTTGTAATATTCAAAATTAATATGGGACAAATTCAATTATTTTGTTACAAAATATATTACTTTTTGGAATTAATTTGTCATGAAAAATGAATACATGCTTTTCATATCATTAAATTCTTGAAAAGATTACTTGGGAATTTCTGTACATTCCCAACTGATGGAAACTACCGAAATACTGGTGACAGTGAATAAATGCATGTACCATGGTACTGTACGTACCACCAGAAAAACTACCGTGATAAACCGGTATACCTGTAATACCGCGCAACTCTAATATTTATATGTCATTCATTTGGTTACATTTTGTTTTGTGATTGCTACTTTATTTATTTTGCTTCAATTTTTTTCTTGGTTGTCATTGTTTAGAACCGATTGTAGTATGGGTTGAATGACATTGAACATCCTATTTTCTGTTTTTGTGTACGATGTATCCTATTAATGACACATCCGTGTTAATCATGTCCATATAATGTGGCCATATTTATAATACTGGCCTTCTTGTTGGAAAATACCTCAGTATAATTTGACTATTTATAATACAGGTTCCTTGTTGGAAAGTTTCTCATTTTTGTGTCCCCATTATAAGGCCAAAAACAAAAATGTGTTTCCTATTGCACTGGTTTTAAAATTAAGGTAGGCAGGTAGGTTTTTTTTGTTGTTTTTTTTAAAAACATTATATATAAATCAAATAATATTTCAAGCGCTTCAAAGTACTGGGCAAAACTGACTCAATTAGATGCACAATTTCAGCAATGTGATTTTTTTTTAATTTAAAAAAAAAAAAAATTTTGGGGTGCAGGGGGTGGTGGGGTCGGGGAAAAAGTGTGTTGGTTGGCAACAAGAAACAGGGACAGTCAGCCAATCAGAAACACATATTTTTTTTTGTTGGCCTAATATGTGTCTCCTTGTTTGACAATTCCTCAGTATAATGTGGTCCTGTTTATAGTAGGGGCCTCCTTGTTAGATTAAACCTCAGTATAAAGTTGCCCTGTTTATAATAATAATCGCCTTGTTGTAAACACCTCCGTATCAAGTGGCCTTGTGTATAATATGGGTCTTCTTGTTGGAAATACCTCAGTATAATAAGGTCCCATGTATAATATTAATTTTCTTATTTGAAAATTCCTCAGTATAATAAGGTCCCATGTATAATATTAATTTTCTTATTTGAAAATTCCTCAGTATAATAAGGTCCCATGTATAATATTAATTTTCTTGTTTGAAAATTCCTCAGTATAATAAGGCCCCATGTATAATATTAATTTTCTTGTTTGAAAATACCTCAGTATAATAAGGCCCCATGTATAATATTAATTTTCTTATTTGAAAATTCCTCAGTATAATAAGGCCCCATGTATAATATTAATTTTCTTGTTTGAAAATTCCTCAGTATAATAAGGCCCCATGTATAATATTAATTTTCTTGTTTGAAAATTCCTCAGTATAATAAGGCCCCATGTATAATATTAATTTTCTTGTTTGAAAATTCCTCAGTATAATAAGGTCCCATGTATAATATTAATTTTCTTGTTTGAAAATACCTCAGTATAATAAGGCCCCATGTATAATATTAATTTTCTTGTTTGAAAATTCCTCAGTATAATAAGGTCCCATGTATAATATTAATTTTCTTGTTTGAAAATTCCTCAGAATAATGTAGATCTGTTTATATTATTAGTCTCCTTGTTAGATAATACCTTGGTATAAAGTTGCCCTGTTTATAATAATAATCTCAGTTGTAAATACCTCAGTATAAAGTGGCCTTGTGTATAATATGGGTCTTGTTTTTGGAAATACCTCAGTATAAAGTGGCCTTGTGTATAATATGGGTCTTGTTTTTGGAAATACCTCAGTATAAAGTGGCCTTGTGTATAATATGGGTCTTCTTGTTGGAATTTCTCAGTATAATATTAATTTTCTTGTTTGAAAATTCCTCAGAATAATGTGGATCTGTTTATATTATTAGTCACCTTGTTAGATAATACCTCAGTATAATGTGGTCATGTTTATAATTTGGGTCTACTTGTTTGAAAACACCTCAGTATAATGTGGTCATGTTTATAATTTGGGTCTACTTGTTTGAAAACACCTAAGTATAATGTGGTCATGTTTATAATTTGGGTCTACTTGTTTGAAAACACCTAAGTATAATGTGGTCATGTTTATAATTTGGCTCTACTTGTTTGAAAACACCTAAGTATAATGTGGTCCTGTTTATAATTTGGGTCCACTTGTTTGAAAACACCTAAGTATAATGTGGTCATGTTTATAATTTGGGTCTCCTTCTTTGAAAATACCCAAGTATAATGTGGTCCTGTTTATAATTTGGGTCTCCTTGTTTGAAAATACCCAAGTATAATGTGGTCCTGTTTATAATTTGGGTCTCCTTGTTTGAAAATACCCAAGTATAATGTGGTCATGTTTATAATTTGGGTCTCCTTGTTTGAAAATACCCAAGTATAATGTGGTCCTGTTTATAATTTGGGTTTCCTTGTTTGAGAATACCCAAGTATAATGTGGTCCTGTTTATAATTTGGGTCTCCTTGTTTGAGAATACCCAAGTATAATGTGGTCCTGTTTATAATTTGGGTCTCCTTGTTTGAAAATACCTAAGTATGATGTTCTGTTTTTAAAATTAGTCTCCTTGTTTGAAAATACTTCAGTATGCATGTAATATAGCCCCATTTATAATATGGGTCTCCTTGTTGGAAAATACCATTGTATAATGTGGTCCCATTATTAATATGGATCTACGTTGGAAAATACCGAAGTATAATATGGGTCAACTTGTTGAAAAATACGTCAGTAAAATGTGACCCTATTTATATTATGGGTCTCCTTGGAAAATATCTCAATATAATGTGGCCCTATTTATAATACAGGTCACTCGTATGGTCTACATGAACAGCATCATAAAGAAGGAACACTCTTATGGTCCACATGAACAGCATCATAGACGAACACTTACGGTCCACAGCATCATAAAGAAGGAACACTCTTCTGGCCCACACGAACAGCATCATAAAGAAGGAGCACTGTGTATATATATACTTTTTTGAAAGGAAAAAAAAATAATTTTCACAGATTCGTCTTTTGGGTCAGAGAATAATACATGCCATTTTAGTCATTGCCAAGCTAGTAGATTATTATTGTAATTGATCAATCCACAAATCTGAGATGACCACATATACTAATTAGCATTTTTTTTTTTTTAAATCTTAGATTTTTGTTGAAAATTGTACCAAATTAAACTAAAATTGAGTGAAGGCTAGAACTGTAATAACAGTTTGACTGTTCTGTAGTGAAGTTAGCCAAGGTGACAGATGGGGTATTTTAATAGTCAGATGGCACGCCAGATATTGTTGTGTAATAAATCAACACGCCAGATATTATTGTGTAATAAATCAATCTGTGCCATGTAGAGAGTGAGCAGATGTCCATTGGAATGTTTAAGAAACAACCATTAAATGGCAGCTGGTGGTAGGTGGGTGGAACTTTATGATTAGTCAATTGTTTGTTGCTGTTGGGTATCTGGTTTTGCCTGCATTGTTGTCAGAAATCTGAAATTCAGCATTTCATCATAATTAAATTTTCTTTTTTCATTACGGTTTCCAGCGATCTGATTGGTCAGGTGCTTTTCAATTTCCTTGTTTCGCATTTGTACAAACTGAAAAAAAGTGAATTTCATTTGGCCCAGCCCACTAGTATTACTTTTTGGACCATTTGCAGAGAATCATGGGTAAAATAAATTGGAAGTTAATGCTTGTTTACCTTGACTAGGAGGACATTGCAGCACTTGTGTACAGTGTAAACAAAAATGCTGTGAATGACAAAACTTCATTCAACATGGAAAGAAACTTTGAAAATGTAAAGATAAAAGTATGATAATTTTTTTAATAATATGCAGAGAGAGAGAGAGAGAAGCGGTAGTCCTGAGATTCCACATTCTCCTGCAAGTAACATTTTTAACAAATAGAGATACATATTAACATTTTTAAAAACATGTGACAAATTCATGGCGAGTCAATTATTAAAGTTTACAGTACCGAATAGTTTCATTTCACCTTTATGCTATTCACATTTTGCGTTTTGTATGACATTGTGGCCTTAAGAAAAGTTGATAAAAGTACATATTCTTTTCAGTTCCAATTGCAATTTAATTTTTTTTTATAGACTTTAAGCATTTAGCTAACTTCCCCTTAAAGTGCTAGTTGCGACACAAGTTGCACTGCTGGTAGAGGTCTTGTACTTCTTGGTGCGACTTGAGTCATTTTTCAGGTAAGCAACTGTTTACACAGCCTGGTACTTTGGCTTGACATGAATGGTTGTTAAACTAAATTTGATTGGTACATTGCGCCCTGGAACAAGCATTTTGCCATAGTTTTAACCTTGTATAAATCAAAGAAGTTTTACAAATGCATGTTTATGATAGGCACTACCTAGAAAACTCAAAATTGCTGACTCCGAATGTGGTTCATCTCAAGATGATTTGATTCAGCAAATACTGGCTGATGAAAGAGATGATAAGTGATTTTGAAAGTTTTGAAGTATATGAGATTAAAAGAGCTGGGAAAGTGTTACTGGAAATGCCAGTGAGTGATTTGAGCCTGAAAATGGTGTTGAATATGAGTCTGGTGGTCATCTTGTCCCGAGATGGACAAAAACTGATGGCAAGCCGGTCAATCCCCTGTTCAGCAGTATTTTAAAATTAAATGTATAAATAAGAGAATATCAAGCCTACAGACCATTTAAGGCTATTTTTTTTTTATAAGGACAGGGCTGAGCAAATTTTTTTTTAACCACTAGTCTAGGACAAGTGGTTTCAGAAAATTCACTTGTCCCACCTTACTCTTCACTAGTCCCACCTTACTTTTCACTGGTCCCAAAATGGTAATCACTTGCCGAGATTTGATGAGATGTATGTACTTAATCCATAGATAAAACAAACAAAATAATATACAACATAATTATTTCTTAAAAGAATTTAATTTTTCAAAAACATTGGTTATACATTTGGCTTCTTCAGGTTCATGTATATATGTTTTAGCTGATGGATTTGAAAAAATATCCCATGTATATGTCTGCCACCTGCACCAGCACTAAGCCAGCAGTTGATAGCTGTGTCTGAGTTAAAGTCCTCAAGCTCTGGTAACATCACTAAGATCGGCCAATGTAAGACCCACTTTCTCCAAACCCATTTCAATGCCTTCCTTTACTCCCAAGGCATCAGCTGATTTCAACTCCTCAAATGCTGACAAATGAGGTTTTCAGTTTTCCATTGTCCAGGTATCTGACATGCACAATTTTTTGCTCTGATACGGTAGCATCAGTATTTCCATCAGCAAGAATGGAAAGGAATTTACTGGAATTCAGACTTTACCTAACTTCTTCTCTCAAGACTTCACTTATTTTCTGCACATGCTGGCTAGTGTCATGCATATATTGCAGAGATGCTGTCAGGCCGCGGGATCGCGGGTTTCTCGCAAAAATGATAGAGTCACTCAACTTTTAAAAGCCAATGGGGGAAAGATCACGCAAGTTATGTGCTTCCCACGATTTCTTGTACCCAATGCGCGACTTTTTTTATTTTTTGTTTTTTAATTAGGTTGTTGCATTTTCCAAAGTGATCGGCGATTTAAAACAAGTTCATTGTGCTGTGAAAGTTTCCTTTTTAACTTTATGTTTACGATGGCTACCAACGGCAGCGTAAAACGCAGATTAAATTTACATTCTGTGGAAACTAAATATATGGCTGTTAAGGAAGTTGAAGGTGGGGCATCTCGCAAAGATGTCTGTGAAAACTTTTCACTTAAACATAACACCCTGTCAGGATGGATGATAAACCAACAAGTTGTTCTCCACCTTATTTTTTTTAATTTTTTTTTTTACTGGTGGCGGAGCAGTAAAAAAAAAAAAAAAAGGAGGAGAACAACTTGTTGGTCTAGATGGATGAAAGCTGCTGAGTCTATAAAGAAAGGCTACGTTGAAGGTAAATCAATCATATCATCCGCATATCTCTTGTTCAATTTTATATACTTTTCACGATGACTTCCGTAAATAAATACATGTTTTAATTTCACTGTGAATAGCCCCATCCCCTTGGTAGCCTCAGTAAGATGGGAACATGTATTGTTTCAGGCTGACCAAAATCTAGACCAATTTAAATACATGTGCATGTACTTTGTAGCATGTAAATAACAACTATGCAACCATGTGCTACTGGCGACAGTGATTGTCGTAGTGAATTGTGTAGACGTGTTAGATCAAATGAGGACAACCATTTTTTATACATGTGTTTCCTATCAGGATGTGACCGATGCATACATTTTCTAACATGAGACCCGTACACGAATTCATGGATTTTTCATATACATGCACTTAACGCATTGTGGATTTTATTACACAAAGGTAACCAAAATGTAATTGCCAATATAGGAGTGTATTTCACACTGGTTTTGTCTTCATGTACTCAAAATTTCCATTGTTTGTTTTCTCAAAGTGTAAATCCTACTCACTGACGACAGGTCCCCCCCCCCCCCCCCCCCCCCAACACTTATCTTGACATCCGCTTATGTCGACAATATTTCCTCGGGCCCGAGGATGTTGACATAAATGGGTAGGACTGTATAAATTAAAGAATCATTACTGTCATTTAATCAGTTCATAAAGGAAACCAACACTGATGTCGGAAAGTACCTTTCAGTAATTTAATTACACTGACTCGCTGGATTAAAATCATAGTGAACCGCTCGTGGTGATCTGGCTTGAGTAAACACAATACAACAAAGCTGCTTAAAGCACTGCTAATTGATCATACTGGCTTTCTTTTGTTTGACGTGTTTTGATTTGCCGATAATTTGGTCGCTAAGCCCAATATGCAGTCAAGCGGTAACAGGATGTAAATGTATACACGAAGAGCGGTACAATCAAGTATTCAGTACGCCCGGATGGCATGATTGGCCAAATAAAGGTAGATATAGTGATTAAAGTACCAAAATAAGGACTTGCCTGACTTTTTAAAAAGCACTTTTCCCATACTAGCGACTTGGAAAATTGTACATGCCTGACTTCAAAAATGAATAGTCCGGGATGTCGGGCTATGGGATTTGCTCAGCCCTGAAGGATTTCTTGCATCTGATCATAGATCAAATGAATCTTTATGCACCGCAGAGAATAAATGGGGCAGAATTGAATGACAACAGCCGCATGAGAAAATGGAAGCCTCTCGTTACCTGATGAATTGAAACTTTTTTTTTTTTTGCATTGGTTATGGCCATGGGTTTGGTGCATCAGTCTGAATTTGATTTGTACTGGACAGCTGAGTATGCGATATCAACTCCATACTTCAGCCAAGAGTTGGGATATATTTCTTAATATTCTATGCAACTGACTCCTGAACAGGTATTGAACTTGACAGGTGACTGTCTAATTAAGTTCACAAGAGGACATTAGATGACAGACATATACTAGAATAAACAACAAGAAAACTGCAAAATTCTGTGAACATTTATTACAGACTTTAAGGATGTAAACTTGGGGTGTTCCTTGACTGGATGCTTGTTAACCGTTACCTATTTTACACCTGTGATTTTCACAATTTGGATATAAAGTTGTAACAGATATACATATATATGATTGAGCCACAAAAGAATGGAGTTTTTTTTTATATATAGACATATTTGAACTTTTTCATTAAAAAAAGAATAAAAAATTCAGATGAAATACAAAGGTAATTTATATATTTACCTGATTATTTTCTTCACAAAGTCTAGCCATGGTTATTCAGGGTTCATTTTATGCTGTGCCCTTGTGCCATTGACCCTTATTTGTCATCTTTGGCACAAAAAAGTTCCCTCCAGACCCATGAAGATAAAGATACAAGATTGTTGTGTTTGATTTTAGACTGATTCGAGTGCATTCCAAGCTTACTGAATAGTGTGCTCATTGCCAAACAAGCATAAGACCATCAGTTTCATTGGTCGACAGAAATGACTTGCTGTCTTTGATTTGCTTGGATACCAGTTGAGAGCACTTGATCCATGATCATTGATAGAAATGTAAAGAAGATAAGATGAAATCTTCAGTGAAAACACCGCTGTATTTATTTCCAAAGTAGTGTACAGGGAGGCAAAACATGTGGACTCGAATGTCCAAAAATAAATTCTAGAGGGGAATGGTTACGTGAGCATGAGGAATTCAAATCCCAGTACAAAAGGCGCGTGATGGGAGAGGCTGATAATGATCACTGACCCTCGGGTTGTGGATTTATTAATTTGTGCAAGAAGTATTCACCTTTCCAGCAGTATATACATACATTGAATCATTTGTTATCAAGTCGGATTATAGCATGGTTTGCTGCAAGTTCCTTGTCAACTCAAATAAAACATGTTGTAGTCTGACTCTACAACAACTGAGTCGAAGGATATAAAGCTGGAAGAGTGAATATTTATTTCAGATGTTAATAAATCACAAGGTGAGCGCCTGTGATAATGATGTGTGTTTTAATTTCTTGAATAAACAAGCTACAGGTAAGCTTATTTGCAACCCCGTTTTATTTTTCTTTCTTCCAAATGACCCCACTTTTTGACTTGGTAGGGGCTAATGGGTCCCACTTTTTCCATTTGTGAAATGAACACTGGTTAATTATCAAGATTTGCAACCAGGCAATCTCACTCTCCCTCTCTCATTTTCATAGATGCTGTTGGTCAGAAGTTACATTTATTTAATGTCTGAATTGTATGCGGCAATTTTTATTGATAGTAATCGCAAGCACTCCCCACCCCCACCCTTCTTTTCCTTCTACAGAAGTTTGTTATCAGCTATTACCAACAGAAATTGGCGAATTTGTAGGGAGTAAATCGATCAGTTCGTACTATGATCTTGGGTCCATATACAAAGGTGTTTCCCTTCCACCTCACCGCCAACTTCTCTCCCTATCTCTCTCGCTGAAACGTCTTCTTGTTAGGTATAGGCTGTACAATTTACATTAACCATAGGCATGTATATTGAAAACTTGTCAAACAAATCACCCTATTTTGGGAGCGAAAGTTGTATGGTAACGGGGGTTGGCGCTACTCACTAATTTTGGCATTGGTAAATATTGACACTCAAATTAAATACGAAATGATCTTGTACTTTTAATCATTTGCATATTTATCCACCATGGATTTAATTTTGTTTAAATTGACTAAATTGTCAGTAGAGGCTGTATGTGTCATGATTTTACTGACTAGGGTTCAATTTGTACCAGGTTGCCAGGAGACTGCTGGCAGTTATCTTGTTGGATTTTAATTGCTATTTGTAATGTATTTATGTACAGAAAAAATGGCACTTAAAATGAATGTATGTAATGGATTTTTTGGAAAAATTCCAGTTATTCTGTTGTTTATAGGTGTGAAATTTAATTATAAGGGACCAACCATTCATTTTCGGGGTGGGGCCTAGGATGTAAAAACAAAAGAAAACTTGTTATATCCGTTATTTTAGTTGACAATTTTTTTTTTATCTTGAGATAAAATAAAAGAAATTTCTGGTTCAAAATCCCCCCCCCCCCCCCCCCCCCCCTGCACAATTAAAAGGTTAGTCACTAAGGATTGGTCTTTTTTTTTTTTTTTTTTCAGTTTTGTGAAGTATGCACCAAGAAAAAGCTGTATAATAAACTTTACTATGATCCATTTTGTGCATTCATACAGTTTGCACAGCATTTTTTCGTTTCATACTTCACTGAAGTAAAAAAAACATAAAGGTCAATCCTTAATTACAAAATAGTTGTCTATTTATGTACTTCATAGTATCTTTGTGCACTATCTTTTGAATTCATTTTATGAAGTTATTTTTGCACCTGTTATCTCTGCACTTGGTGTGAGGAGGTGAACAAGTTCATTGACTAGACTGGAGTACAGAATAACAGATAAGTATCTACTGTATGTAGAAGGTCAGTCTTGGGTGAGCAGATGTTATTGGCGTAGGATATTTATGTCTTTTCTTTAGTTGACGCTATAAATCGGATCATGTATCATTCATTTTATTATTTCCAGACTTCCTTTAATACTTTTATTTTGCATAATTGGTTGTTAATGAACTTTTTGACAGTTATAAGCATACTTTAAAATGTCCTTTGACTGACTTTTAATTCAAGAGGACACTTCATTTGAAATCTTGATGTTTGCAGTCACTACTATACCTTGGCATGTTTCCAATGTTCAGCAAGCATATCATGGGTGTTGATTAGCTCCAGGTCTCAAATTCACCTGAGGGCCTATATTAAAAATTTCATTGATATGATTTGACTGGTTTGTTTACACTTGTGTCATTGACATTGTGAAATGGATGGTTGACTTGAAATCAGTGAATGGAATTCCTTTCACCTAGATCTCAAAATCCAGGTTGGTTTGGTCGGGAGGCATATAAAAAAAAAACAACTTCATGTAGGCTACTAAAAATGCAGGACTGGAATAATCAAATCATCTTCAGCTTGGTACATGCTGAAAAATATTTTAATAGCAGCAATACATTTACCCATCACTATTATATAGCTTTATTCCTTTTTCGTGTCGAAAAACTCGTCCGTTCGATGTGAAAACATTCTCCCACTTAAAGTGGAGAATTTGTCAACAAGCCATGTCACGCCCGTGCATCTCTCTGCGCCTGCGCGAACATTCATCTTTTTCATGGACGCCATACCTGGTGGTTGTGTCGCAAAAACGTAACCTGAGGAAAATTGTCTGCTGCGGTTTTTCAACTACACTTCGGACTTCCCTCCTTCTAAATTCATCTGTGTTACAGTTGTCCGTCTCGGCTATATGTGTTTTATGCCGCTATTCGTCAGTGTTTAGTTCTAGGAAGAGTTTTTCTAGTTCTCCACGTGTACTCTACCCTTAGAGGGGTTAGGGTAAACAATATATCTTGTTTCTTTTCAGGTACACGGTAAGTCGTCTATGTCATCACAACGCGACATAGAACAACTGTGATAGCGCCGCAATTAACAGGCGCATAATTTTACAGAATTAATATTTCATTTATATATTATTCTCCTACTATTTCAATTGTTTCTTTATTATCTACGCGTGTCGCGTCGCATGCTTTTCTTGTACTTTCCTGAGACCAATAAAGCTTGTCAAGTGAACTAGCTTCTAATATCTCTTGGGAAGAACATATATATGTATATTGTTTACCTGTAGCAAACTAACCACTGTGGTGCAGATAGCCCGCAAAGTATATGGTGAACGGGTATGTATAGAGTACGCGACGTACCAAAAAAAAGGTGAGTTTTCTACGTGTAGATTTTAAAGATGAGTTTACACGTTGTTATTATTATTGGTTGATATTTCAATAATATTTATTTCAGATAATATTTATTTCAGATAAAAAGAAACAATGCCAGCAAATCAGTCTGTAGGTAAGTGTGGCCATAAGAAGGCCCCATGGGATACACACTCAGACTGTCTTACCTGTTCCAAGTGTAAGCGGAACAGTCGCTGCAATATCTGTACAAATTGGACCAATGAAACCTGGAATCTTGCTGATTCCAGGAGTACTTATAGAGGGCGGAAAAAAAAAAAAAAAAATAGTTAAATGCCCCTCATCGTCTGATTTCTCTGGATTTTCTTTTACAGGTACTCAGACTAAGGCAACATGCAGCAAGAAGGCCACTCTAGTTCACAAGAACAGTCCGGGGCCCCAAGAGCCTGCACCAGCCTCCCCGGACATAGTTGAGGTCCCTCCTGTAGGGGCCAGTGAACGCTCCAAGAGTAAATCGCCTCTCCCGGGAAGGGAGAAGACGAAAAAGAGCAGTAGTGTGTTACTTCCTTCCACCAGGAAGGAAGTATACCACTCCAAACATTCCCAAAGTAGCGTGTCGCACCCTCTCGAGGAGGGGCTACACCGCACCTTGGGTAGTAATGAAGACAGACGGACATCTGAGATGTTGTCTGACCGGTGACCGGTCCGGTCACCGGTCAGTGTCCGGTGACCGGTCTTCCGGTCAATGTCTTGTGACCGGCCCGGTCACCGGTCAGTGTCGGGTGACCGGTCACTGACCGGTCCAGTCACTGGTCAGTGTCGGGTGACCGGTCGCCGGTCACCCGGTACCGGGTACCCGGTACCGGTCACCGGGTGCCCGGTACCGGTCACCGGTCTTTGGTTGATCACCGGTCACATCGTTCCGGTGACCGGTCATCCAATACCGGTCGCCGGTCACCGGTCATAGGCCACCGGTCTTCTCGTACCGGTCACCGACGTCACAGATCAACAATCAGAGGCCTCGTCATACGGAAGGTCGCAGACCAGGGAAGGGGATCGGATCGGTATCCCCCCCTTCCCTATTATACCAATGAATCCGTACGGGATGTGGGGACCAACATCTCATAATAATTGACCCCTTATGCCCCCTTGGGCTACTGGACCCTGGACTCTGAGTAGAAACGATGTTGCGGCTCGTGTTCCGCCATCGCCTCCTCGCCAGGTAGCATCCACTAGTAGAACCCGACGCATAGCATCATCCACGAAAGACAAGCGGTCTCGTCTTTCTCCTGGAACATCTAGAACACATAGAGCCCCTACTCAGCATCCGGTCTTCCGGTCACCGGTCAATGTCTTGTGACCGGTCCGGTTCACCGGTCAGTGTCGGGTGACCGGTCCACCGGTCAATGTCTTGTGACCGGCCCGGTCACCGGTCAGTGTCGGGTGACCGGTCACTGACCGGTCCAGTCACTGGTCAGTGTCGGGTGACCGGTCGCCGGTCACCCGGTACCGGGTACCCGGTACCGGTCACCGGGTGCCCGGTACCGGTCACCGGTCTTTGGTTGATCACCGGTCACATCGTTCCGGTGACCGGTCATCCAATACCGGTCGCCGGTCACCGGTCATAGGCCACCGGTCTTCTCGTACCGGTCACCGACGTCACAGATCAACAATCAGAGGCCTCGTCATACGGAAGGTCGCAGACCAGGGAAGGGGATCGGATCGGTATCCCCCCCTTCCCTATTATACCAATGAATCCGTACGGGATGTGGGGACCAACATCTCATAATAATTGACCCCTTATGCCCCCTTGGGCTACTGGACCCTGGACTCTGAGTAGAAACGATGTTGCGGCTCGTGTTCCGCCATCGCCTCCTCGCCAGGTAGCATCCACTAGTAGAACCCGACGCATAGCATCATCCACGAAAGACAAGCGGTCTCGTCTTTCTCCTGGAACATCTAGAACACATAGAGCCCCTACTCAGCATGACAAACAAGTACGGGAAATGGCGCATAGTGCACCTCTGTTACTATCTCCAAAGGACATTGTGTCGCCCGGCCACCCTCCTGCTCGGAGTGTTCTAGATGATGATGCATTATCTATCATCGTTGATTCCAACGAGTACGAACTGGAAGCAACTAGACCCAGCTTCCCTCAACCAGAGGAAGCGGAAGAGATATGGTCTTTTTGATAAGGCGGTAAATGAAGTTTACCACCTACTACCTACGGATTTGTGCCCGAAACCGTCTGGTACACAGTCCAAGAAGATCCTCTCCAGTTTGGAAAAGATCTCCGGGGCTCAACCACAATCAGATCTTCTGCTCCTTCCGCATTCCTCTACATTTGAGGAAATATCACAGAGGTTCTCCTCAGGCCAGGACATCGCTAGATGGCGCAAAGGGTGGGCTGTCCCAGCCTCTACTTTAAGACCTATGGTCTCTGCCTCTAGTTACCGGGTACATTCCCCGAAGTGGCCTGTTAAACCTCCTCAATTGGATGCAGATGCATCTCAAATCGGCTTGACAACGGGAACCTGGGCACGCCTTCCTATTAAGACGATCGAAGCCATTGAGCAGAAGGTCCGTCTTCTGACCACCATGGCTTCCCATGCGGACCTCTTCTCAGCTACGTCGTTTAGTATGCTGAGGGAGGCCTCTCTGAATCCAGCCACATTACAGCGTGTGCTGGAAGCTGTTGCCAAGACATCTCGGCATTCACTCGCTATTGCAATGGCCCTTTCAGCGGAACTCCTACACATCCGTCGTGATGTTGCACTGGACTCCTCGAGGGTCTTACTTAGCCACAGTAAAAACCTTCTAAGGGCTGCTCCTTTGGAAGCTGAGAGTCTCTTCGGAGGTCTCATCCCCACTGTGGCCTCACAAGATTTGAAGGACCATCAACATAGGTCCTTCACACTGCACCTGGCCCATCGCAATCGGTCAGGAAGCGTACTAATGTGCATCGACCTCAGGGGCCACCTGCTAAATTCTTTAAGCAGGTACATCCCCAATATAGTGCACAACCTCAATATAGTGCACAACCTAAAGTGAGACCTCCTCGTCAGTCAGGTCCTAGGCGTGGACCTAGACGCCGAGGAGCCCCTAGGAAGAAGTTCTACAACCCACCTTCCTTTCCCAAGGAAGGAGGGGGGGGGGACGGCCCTAGGGACTCACACCCTCTCCTGCCATCCATTCCTCTCCCAAACATCCCCGTAGGGGCTCGCCTAGGCCTCTTTTCAGAGGCTTGGGCAAGTATCACGGACGATGGGTGGGTCCTTTCTCTTGTAAGCGAGGGTTACCGTATTCAGTTTCAGGAACAACCTCCACTATCAAGGACCCCGTATTCTTTCATCAGTCCAATCTGGTGAAACTAAGGGAAGAGGTAAATACCCTTTTACAAAAAGGGGCAGTCGAGAGGGTCCTGAACGATCAGTCTCCTGCATTCTACTCCCGAATCTTCCTGGTCACCAAGAAAAGTGGGAAATTTCGCCTTATTATCGATCTCTCTCCCTTAAACCGTTTTCTTTTGGAGGAACATTTCAAGATGGAGACCACCTCCTCAATCCGAAATGCGATGCGGCCATCGGATTGGGGGGTCTCCATCGACCTTCAAGATGCATATCTTCACATTCCGTTTTTTTTTTTTTCCACCTCATTGGAAATATCTCCGGTTTTGCTTGGACCAGGAAGTTTTTCAATTCCGGGTTCTGCCGTTCGGAATAGCTTCCGCACCCAGAGTTTTCACCCGAGTTATGGGAGTAATAGCGTCTTATCTACGAGTACGGGGAACCCTGATCCCCCAATACTTCGACGACTGGCTAATCCACAACGTTCAGGTTCAGTCCCTCCATCAGGATCTGTTCGTTGTTGGTCCACAGTAACTCGATTGGGTCTTTTACCCAACCTCGAGAAGTCAGAACTGATTCCATTCCAAGACTTCGTTTGTGTAGGAATCAACTTCCTCACAAACCAGAACTTAGTCCGGGTTCCCGGAGAGCGTATAGATCGAATCCTGGCACTCTTAGAGACACTACGAGTAAAAACCGTGTTGTCTGCTCGCCTTTACCTATCCCTACTGGGAACCTTGAACGCCGCTACAGATCTGGTTCCCTTAGGACGGCTCCATATGCGCCCTCTACAGTTTCTCCTACTCGCAAGGTGGAAACCACACAAGGATTCTCTATCAGCTCTGATTCCTCTAGGACCAGGTTTCCATCATCATCTGCGATGGTGGATGAATCGAGACAGATTCCTAGCTGGGGTCCCCATGCACGCTCCGGATCCCCACTCCTACCTGTTCGCCGACGCGTCAGATTCCGGTTGGGGTGCTCATCTAGAGCCGGAGGGGATAACTCTTCAGGGCCTTTGGACCCTACACGAGTCGTCCCTCCACATAAACAACCTAGAAATGAAGGCTGTCTTTCTAGCGTTACAAGGGTGCGTCGACAGAGTAAGGGGTCGTTGTGTCATGGTCTCCTCCGACAACACGTCCGTCGTAGCTTATCTCCGACGTCAAGGAGGCACACATGCTCCTTCTCTTTGCGTGGAGGTCTGGAACCTCCTCCGCTGGGCTACCACGGAGAACATCTCCCTCCGAGTTCGCCACATCCCAGGGAAAAAGAACATCTTAGCGGACAGTCTGTCCAGGTCAGGCAAATCAGTTCTCACAGAATGGACTCTTCACCGCGAAGTGACAGAGTCCCTTTTCTCACTATGGGGAAGGCCCCTCGTGGACTTGTTTGCGACCAGGCTCAACAACAGACTCCCCTTTTATGTCTCCTCAGTCCCGGACCAGAGAGCGTGGGCAGTGGACGCGTTCAGCTTCCAGTGGGATCGTCTGTTCGCATACGCCTTCCCACCGTTCCAATTGCTTCCCCAAGTTCTGCAAAAAGTAAGAACTTCCACTGCCCGGATCATTCTAATAGCTCCGTTATGGCCCCAACGATCGTGGTTCAACGATCTTCTAGATCTATTGATAGATCAACCCAGATCTCTCTCTCACCGGAGGGATCTTCTGTCACAACACAGGGGCTCGCTTCACGCTTGGTTCATCTCAAGCGATCTATCCGCCAGAACAAGTTTTCGGGCCGGGTTGCCAGTTGCATCATTCAGGCCAGGAGAGCTTCTACATCCAAGGTCTATGATGCCAGGTGGAGAATCTTCTGTGATTGGTGCAGTAGGAAACGTGTTGATCCCAGCTGTTTCTCTATAACTGCCATTGCTGATTTCCTTTTGTTCCTTTTCGAGAACAAAAGATGTTCAGTATCTACTATCAAGGGCTATAGAGCCGCCATTTCTAACACACTTAAATTCTCTCAGGGCTCGGAGATTGGTTCAGATCCACACCTTGCCGATCTCATTAAGTATTTTGAGCTACAGAGACCTGTCACTCGCTCTCTGACGCCTAGATGGAATCTATCTTGTGTTTTATGGTCCTTAACAAAAACCCCCTATGAACCATTGAGTGAGGCATCCTTTCAGGATCTCACACTCAAGACGGTATTTTTACTCGCTTTGGCGTCTGCGAGAAGACGTAGCGAGATTCATGCATTGTCGGTGGACACTGGCTGTCTCCGTTTTGATGGCAATTTTGAATCCGTTTCCCTCCTTTGCCAGCCAGGATTTTTAGCCAAAAATCAATTACCTGCGGTAGCTCCATCACCTATAGACATCCCCAGTCTTAGTCGAATCTGTGCTGGGGATGATCAAGATAGGCTCTTATGCCCAGTTAGGGCACTGCGTTTCTATCTAAATGCTTCAAAAGTGAAAAGAAAGGGCAGGAAACGTCTTTTCCTTCCTCTTAAGGGCTCCGTTGATATTTTGGCCTCCACGATTTCAAGGTGGATTGTCACCACAATTAAAAGAGCTTACCAGTCCCTTACTGATAGAGACCTTCCCTTTATGAAACTAAAAGCCCATGAGGTTCGAGCCGTCGCTGCCTCATGGGCCTTTCTAAATCACTCGTCTCTGGAGGACGTCATGAATTCAGCATTTTGGCGATCCCATACTACCTTTTCGTCCTTCTACCTCCGCTCATTAGCACATCAAAGCGCAGGCATATTTTCTCTGGGTCCCATAGTTGCGGCACAACATGTGGCCCAGAAGGACTCCAGCAAATAGTAAAGTGGACATCTCCCCTCAAATGGTGAGTAGTTTACATTTTTCCTCTGTTTTTGATCAGTTTAACATCAGCCGACCCACCTAACTGACAAATTCAGCTATATAATAGTGATGGGTAAATGTATTGCTGCTATTAAAATGTAGTTTTTTGGGGGGTAAAACTAATTTTAATTATGCAATACTTACCCATCACTATTATCAAATGCCCTCCTCCCACCCCGCTCTGATGCCCTGGCGTAATTTCGTCTATGAAAAAGATGAATGTTCGCGCAGGCGCAGAGAGATGCACGGGCGTGACGTGGCTTGTTGACAAATTCTCCACTTTAAGTGGGAGAATGTTTTCACATCGAACGGACGAGTTTTTCGACACGAAAAAGGAATAAAGCTAGATAATAGTGATGGGTAAGTATTGCATAATTAAAATTAGTTTTACCCCCCAAAAAACTACATGCTTGGCAAGAAAAATGTGTTACTTGGCAGCCGAGAATTAACCTTGTCACCCCCTGGACTTCTGACAAGTTTCTGTGATAATACTGTATAGAATATACACCCACTAACTAGTAGACCCATGCATTGTCCAGAAATCATAGGTGCGATATACATCACAACACCTAGTAAATGAAACAAGATGTAATACAGTATGTATTGGTTTGAAGACTTCGACATGATGCACATTGCTTGATTGAACTTTGCTGCCAATTTTAGAATCTGCAAGCTTGGTAGATGTCATGGTGATCAAGACTCTGGCCAAGATTAGTAGAGATTTTCAGACACTAGTGTTCAGTTTTCAGAGAACAAGCCATATTCCACACACTGATGTACTCTGGTATTTTGCTTGACATTATTTGGATGTTTACTGTCATTGCTCTAATTATGAAGAGAAGAGAAGCATTCAGCTTTTTTATGTGGTATTTTTTATTTGGCAATTTTTATTATTTATTATATGTATCATATATTTTTTGGTATCAATACTGTAGCTGAAATGAAGAACAAAACATTTGAATGGGAATACTTCTTTGCAAATATTCTAATTGAAAATCAGTATTCAGATATTTGTTTGTTTATCTAGTGAGTTTGGCAGCATTTTGTAAAAGAAACAAAGCAAAATATAAACTATGCAACATTTAATTAGTTTACAGGGGAACAACTAGAAAACAGCTTAATCACCTAAAATTCAAACTCCCACTCATCCTAATCATAATGTCAAAATTATGAAGTCATATTGATCACAACATGCCGTTTCTATTCATTGTCATTCAGGTGCTCTTGAATGGATTATGTGTAATGTGGCAAGTTGATAAAGAACATGGTATAGAACAGGGATAATATCAAACTCAACAAAGCCTTTTTATATTAATCAACATATCCAAAGTAAATTAAATTAAATTTTCCACTACCATGTAATTTCATTGTGTACAAATTCCCAGAGAGTTACTGTCCTTCTTTACCTACAGTCTGTCTTCAGCACTAAAGAAACGTTTTGGGTCATACAAAGTTTCAAGATAATTGGAGAAAATAACATCTACATTGATTTGATTTTTGGTCTGAATTTCCCTAAAATTTACTCAAGACACTCCGAAAGTGACAGAGTTCACAATGTTTTCAGTGTTCTTTTTTGTATGCGGTTGGGGTGTTAATATGAAAGTAGACAAAGAAAACTGGATTTAATGGCTTTGTTAACATTGATAATTCAGATTCCATCAGAATGCATTCAACAAATATTCCAATTGAAAGATTTTGTATTTGTTTCAGCCCTAATCAATACATCATCTCAGTTCGATGTATTGCATCACTGTGAATCAGAAATGGGAGTCTTCAGCAAGTACATACATTGGCTGAAAGAAATATGGTGATATCAGTGTGCATTGATGAATTGTTTCACCTCTACTAACTACGAATACTTGATGTGTTTTTAGTACCAAAAGCTTGCAAGTTTTGAACAGATTTACCAAAATGTGGACGAAAACAATTGTCTTATTCCACAAGTTTTATAGGACAGAAACTGTAAGAATGCCTGAATTCACACTATAAATTCTTCTGCTTAACCTTTGATCTTGCCATCAAATCAAGGTTGAAATATTTTATTTCTTTGGGTTATTTCTACACCAAGTAGGCCAGTACTTGTGTGTGCAGGTATGCATAGTAAATGTATTCAGAAAAACCTTGATTGCTTGCACTAGTTGATAGTGTGGCAGTACAAGGAAATTCTAGATTTCTGTGTGATGTATGTGCATAGTCTCTTTTGAGTCAGTTTGCTACCCCATGACTTTGCACTTTTCATAGAACCTTTGGAATTTAGTAAGAATGACAATGTTTTCTTTATGTCAGATTCTAGTGATAATGAAGATTCTTCCTAGGCTTTTATGTATTACAATACAGGATGGGACCTAATACTTGTGTTTCCTGTAAATACATACATGTACATAGCAAGATTAATACCATAATGTATGGAGAGCATATAGAATTTCCATATTTAACACAAAAATACTCGGATAAATGTCAATTGTAGTGCTGTTTTGTTTTCCTAATTAGAAGTATATTATTTGTTCAGTAGTATGTTTTGTAACACTTGCACCCAGGTTGATAACAGTTTTTCAAGTTCATTTTACAGTGTTGCAAGCTCCATTCTAGGCATCATACAGTGTTACAAGCTCCATTCTATGCATCATACAGTGTTACAAGCTCCATTCAATGCATCATACAGTGTTACAAGCTCCATTCAATGCATCATACAGTGTTACCAGCTCCATTCAATGCATCATACAGTGTTACAAGCTCCATTCAATGCATCATACAGTGTTACAAGCTCCATTCAATGCATCATACAGTGTTACAAGCTCCATTCAATGCATCATACAGTGTTACAAGCTCCATTCTATGCATCATACAGTGTTACAAGCTCCATTCAATGCATCATACAGTGTTACAAGCTCCATTCAATGCATCATACAGTGTTACAAGCTCCATTCTATGCATCATACAGTGTTACAAGCTCCATTCAATGCATCATACAGTGTTACAAGCTCCATTCTTTGCATCATACAGTGTTACAAATTCCATTCTATGCATCATACAGTGTTACAAGCTCATTCTATGCATCATACAGTGTTACCAGCTCCATTCTATGCATCATACAGTGTTACAAGCTTATTCTATGCATCATACAGTGTTACAAGCTCATTCTATGCATCATACAGTGTTACAAGCTCCATTCTATGCATCATACAGCGTTACAAGCTCCATTCAATGCATCAGTGTTACAAGTTCCATTCTTTGCATCATACAGTGTTACAAGCTCCATTCTGTGCATCATACAGTGTTACAAGCTCATTCTATGCATCATACAGTGTTACAAGCTCCATTCTATGCATCATGCATTTTACAAGCTCAATCTATGCATCATACAGTGTTACGAGCTCATTCTATGTATCATAGTGTTACAAGTTCCATTTTATGCTATACATCATACAGTGTTACAAGCGCATTCTATGCATCATACAGTGTTACAAGCTCCATTTTATGCTATACATCATACAGTGTTACAAGCGCATTCTATGCATCATACAGTGTTACAAGCTCCATTTTATGCTATACATCATACAGTGTTACAAGCGCATTCTATGCATCATACAGTGTTACAAGCTCCATTTTATGCTATACATCATACAGTGTTACAAGCGCATTCTATGCATCATACAGTGTTACAAGCACATTCTATGCATCATACAGTGTTACAAGCTCCATTTTATGCTATACATCATACAGTGTTACAAGCGCATTCTATGCATCATACAGTGTTACAAGCTCCATTATATGCATCATCCATTGTTACAAGCTCCATTCTATGCATCATACAGTGTTACAAGTTCCATTCTTTGCATCATGCATTGTTACAAGCTCATTATATGCATCATACAGTGTTACAAGCTCCATTCTATGCATCATACAGTGCTTCCTCTTTATAGTGCTGTTCATAAGAGCCATACAAATGACACGTGTTAGTAGTGTTTTATGGCATCTCAGTACACAGGAATTTCCCCCTCCCCCCTCTAAATTATTATTTCTTGAATAGACCCTGCAGGGTTGGTTGAATGATTGCAAAGCAAAGGCAATTCATTATGTGATCTGCTCGTTCACCCATAAATTACTCAATCGACAACACACTCTCTCAACCATTTGACACTGGGGTACAAGTAATGAATTTTAAAACAATGCTTTGATCGTGGATTCAACATGTAGGCCCAGGCCTTCATGTACCATTTTGATGTTCCTGCCATAAGGCAGAGCAAATCATGTGATATCCATCCAGCCATCCGTCTGTTCCTTATTTCGTTTCTGCACAATGACTCCAGTTCTTCCTTGTCTACTGATACCAAACGTTTTTACTTGATTGCATTTGGGGCAAGGAAGAAGTCTATCGATTTTGGGTTGTAAAGGTCAAGGTCACATCGACTGCAAGAAGGAAAACTGTTTCCATAGAATAACTTGACTTGTATACCAGTTGCCTTGAGAATACTTTGTAAATGACTTGCATTTGAGATGAGAACAATGTCTGTTGATTTTGGGTTCAAAAAGTTGAGGTCATAGCGACTCCAAGAAGAAAAATTGTTTCTGCAAGATATCTTGAGTTCTTTATCATCTGATTTGAGCAAACTTTGTGGATGTCTTGCATTTGAGACGGGAAGACACTTATTCATTTTGGGGTAAAAATAATAAAGGTCAAGGTCACAAGGACTAAAAGGAGGATTTTTTTCCCAGATAATGAAATTCTGTACCACATGCCTTGACTAAACTATGTAGATGGGCTTGAATTGGATGATAAAGATGAAACCAGTGGCATAGCAACCGCCCAAGCAACCCCTGCAAATGCAAAGGGGCAGCGGCAGAATTACCAACAAACAAAATTTTTTCCATTTGACACAGGATACAAGTAATGCATTTTAAAATGATGATTTGATTGTGGGCTGAACATACAGGCCCAGGCCTTCATGTTCCATTTTGTTTACTCCAGCCCTAAGGCAGAGCGTATCATGTTGTGATATCCATCCAGCCATCAGTCTCTTCCTTATCTCATTTCTGCACAATAACTGAAGTTTTTCTTCATCTGCTGATACCAAACTTTGCAAGTTGATAGCATTTGGGGCAGGGAAGAAGTCTATATGCATGTATATTGGGCTGCGGGGTGGGGGGTGGGGAATTAGAATTCCCATCAAACAACTTTTTTAGGGGGGTGGAGGGGGCTCCACAATTAGTTTTGCATTGGGGTGCAGAACTTCTTGCTTTGCCACTGGGTGAAGCACGGAGGGACTACAAAATGGAAAATGGTTTCCACAGATTACTAAAGTACCATGCCATAAACCATGATCAAACTTTGTGGATGGCTTGCATTTGAGACAAGACATTTGTAGATTTGGGGGTCAAATGTCAAGGTCACCAAGATTAAAAGAAGGCAATTAGTTTTTGCCCCAAAACTTTTGAGTTCTGTGTCATTTACCTTAACCAGATTTTGTGGATGGCTTGCATTTAAGACTAGAAAGACACCTATTGATTCAAAAGGTCAAATATGGACCAATTAAAGAGGGTTTTACATAAAAGAAGTTGTATTATATACCATGTGGCATGTTTATAATGTCCCGTTTTTATGGTACTCTTTCTTAAAAAAACAAACAACAACATACTTTTGACCTTTTTTGACATAAACCTTGTTAGCACAACTGAACAAAAAACAATGTTGGTAGATGAATGAAATTTTATAGGAATGCTCGTGTTCATATGTAAATGATATAATTCAATTTGCAGGCCATTACAGGAATTATTCCATTTTTTTAAATACACATTTTAAGTTTTTGGACTTTGACATTTACAAAAAAAATTGTTAGCACAATCAAGTGAAAACCCCTTGAGGTAGAGAATGAAATTTAGTAGGCATATATATATATTAATATGTAGATGACTGATTATAATATCACAACTTTTTGATGAATTTATAATTTTTTAAAACTTTTTGGATGTCAGGTTTTTGGGATGCAAAACCAATTTTAGCACAATTAAAGGGAAAATCTGTTCTTTTAACTTGTTATTACAGTATTACCGTTTGTACTTGTGTATGATCGGGGTCCAAATTCAAACAAGATAGACCCTGATCTGACAGCGCACAATACACTAGCAGATCAGGGTCTATGTTGTTTGTTCTACTGATTAGTCCTTATGAACTGCATAGACCCAGATCTGCCAGCACATTATGCAATGGCAGATCTGGGTCTATACAGTTGGTATCGGCTTATACGCAAGTATATACAGTTATCCTCCTTAAATTCGGAGTTATTATACCAATTTTAAAAGTTGTGGCTGATCAGATACTTGAGATATGGGTCAAAATGTAATTATTGCAGGGCTATGCAATGTTCGCTATATTGAGGTACTGAGATGACGTGAATTAACTCCCATTCTTTTCAATTTGCATGCCACTGGCACATCATGCTGGTGATACCGGTTGGGGTTTACACTTTTTTATGAGAGTCCGCGTTCCTCATATTGCTTCGGTATTTTTTTATTTAAAAAATATGTGCAGACTTTATGAATTAAAACAAATATGTATGCCTATGAATTGTACATTTTGATAAGCAGTATTTAACTTCTTCTCACACACGTCTGTACTCCCTTACAAGTCGAGTCCAACTGCAAACTGTACAGACCCAGATCTGCCGTCACATAATGCACCTGCAGATCTGGGTGTCTCCAGTTTGTTAGGAATAATCAGTAGAACAAACGACATGGACCCTGATCAGCCAAATCATTATGTGACAGCAGATCAAGGTCTATGTTGTTTGCAGTTGGACCTGAATTATAAATGAGTCTGTATGGTTAAGTTGTACAAAAGCCATTAAAGATCCACTGTTCAGGCCTTGAACCATGAGACTTGATAACTACTTTTAAGCTCAAGTCAACTGTACTTTGCATGTGATCTTTGGCACTATTTAAAACAGATTCTGAAAATCACAATTTACTTAGAGCTACAGTACATGTAGCGTCAAACGATAACACATTATAATAACATGTATAGTGGCTTTCATTTTGAAATGCAGTGTGTAAATGGTGGGAAGATTGACATCAGTCAAGGACAACTACACAGAACTGATTGGTTAGAACTGGTTTAAAAATAGGTCTTTATTAAACCAGCAGTACATGTTATTGAAAACCACCAGCATACATTTATAAAAAATGACACATTTTCTCTCTTATTGACAATTTGCAAATCTGACAGTCAGTTTTTAATTTGGCCTCTTTCTCTGGGTCTTTTTGCTCTCGAGTTGTATTGCCATAGTTGTTAGGGTATATAGTTTTTTAGAGTAATACATGAAAAGGAAAAATGTATTTTTTAGTACTTAAATAATATACTGTTCATGTACAATGTTTTTAAAGAAATGCCTGGTTACAAGAAGAAATATACAGCTATATGAAGTATTGATTTGAAGAAGTGAGCATTTCATTTTATGCAAGAATTAATATTATTATTATTTGTTGAATCATGGTTTTGAATAAACGAGTTTCAGCATTAATTAAACCGTATCATGGGTTGAAAAACTTTAAATTGCTACCTGCTCCTACTGGACCAAAAAGTGGCCGTAATATGTTGCTGTTTGTACAAAAAAACAGGAATGAGAAAGTTCCAGAGTGCCTAATCAGCAACCTTTTCTAAAAATTTCAGTTCTGTAGCATACTTAATGCAAAAAAGAAAAAAAACTACCTATAATGTTAGCTTTTTGTGTCAATTAACCTTTGTTTGGGTCATAATTTTGTGCATCTTGCACTACATTGATGGTTTGGAATGGAAACTTACGCTTACAGTATATCGTCTGGTTCCTTCAATGCGGGAACAAACCCTCTGATTCCAGAATTGTTGATGTATATGGAAAATTCTCATGCCTGGACAAAGTTGCTCTTTCTCACTCACCCACCACTTGTAAGGGCCAAGGATGTGTGGATTTTTGGTCCTTTGCTTACTACATAGCATGTGCCAGCTCTTTATATTCCCGCCAGTAGGCGAAGTTTATTATGTTACGATGTTGTTATCCATCCATCCATCTGTCCATTACCAATTTCTTTTCAGCACAGTAATTTAAACTGTCCACCATCTACAGTTACCAAACTTTGTGGATGACTTGCACTTGAGTTAATAAAGAACTCTATTTGACTTCAGGGTAAAAAGCTCAAAGGTCAAGCTCATTGTGACTGAAAGAAGTCAAATGGTTTCCTTGCAATAACTTTTCCACCATCTACAGTTGCCAAACTTTTTGGATAGCCTGTATTTGGGGTAAGGAAGAACCCTATCAATTTTGGGGTCAAGTGGTCAAAGGTCAAGGTCACTGACAAAGAATAAAATTTGTTTCCACACCATAACTTGAGTTCTTCACCATCTGTAGTTACCAAACAATGTGGATGGCTTGCACTTTAGGTAGTGTAACTCAAGGTTTTTGTAACTTGTGCAGAGCTGCATGTAGATTTGCTAGTCTGTCTATTTTTGTCCATGTCTGTTACACTCAGTCTTTGCCTGTCTCTCTAGAGTATTTTGGGGCAGATAAACTGCAGGTGAATTCGGTTAAAGGGTACATGGTCTGTTGCTCATAATTGAAGTCATCCAGATCTTGATGATAATAAGCCAGTTTAAAGGATCATGCATGGTTTGCTGTGTACAAATGTTTACCAGAACACAGGTGAAGACTTTGAACCTGAGTGCATAGCCCAAAGGTTTAAAATCATTCTTGAGTGTTATGGCAAATGTTTGCACACAGCAAACCGTGTATAATCGTTATTTTTACATGATCAGTAATCCTAATAAGTAATTTTCAACAACTTCAATAAACACCACTCCTGAATATGATTTTTCCTGCACTGTTAACTTTAGAATTAAGTCACTAAATTCTTAAATAACTGTTGTTCTGGGAAAGTTATTTGACACCTGCAATTTGACTTTCTGACCTTGCCTTGTATTTTGGCTTATTTCAATTGTCACATACTCCTGCCCCTTTGACAAAAAAAGTACACATTTGCCCACTTAGGTCAAAACATGAATTCAGGGTTCATGCTAGGGGCCCAATCATATTAAATAGTCAACCCAGTGCCGGTCATTTCGTCCAGATATACAGGGAAGAGAAGTTGATTTCACCTTTTTGTGAGTTGACAGCTTCACCCCCTCCACTTATTTTGCCTGCGAGTGCTTTTCATATTCAGAGTTCAGTATCAACTCTGTCTTTTTTCTGTTCAAAGAGCAATTTAAAACCATTTATCCTTAGTCCTGTATTTTCATGACTGATTAACTTGTGTCACTTATGTTTCAATCTTGGAGATTCCCATAAAACATTCATGCATGATGCTTGAAGAAGTGTATGTACATGTATGTATAGTGTTTTATGGCACCTCAGCACTGAAGTGGCTATGTAGTACCAACAAAAGTTTAAGTTTGAAAAATGTAAAACTGGATTGCACAAAAATTTACGAAGATAAAGCCTTCCAAATAAATGTATAATTAATTGCAACAAGATAAAATATAGAACGTAAGGCTGTTTAATACTGTAAAATGCGAAGAAGTGAAATTCCATCCATTTGTTGACTAATCAAGAGTAAATGATTAGTCTTTGGAGGCTTATAAGCTGATTGCTAATAAAGGTAAACAAGTTTATTTCATATTTCAACCTGTAAAAAGAGAGGACTTGTATTCGATATATAACCTGTTTGTGATTGTAACTATTTTCAAGGTTACTGTCTTTTGAAGAAAAAAACGGTAATACAACAAATTTGCTACATCAGACTAAGGAAGAATTTAACATTTTCTTAAATTTTGATATTCTTTTGTTTTATACTATTTGCCTCAAAAAGGTTTATTAAAATGGCTGTTTTAATCAACAGTTTTAAACATTCTAAATTTTGACCATTCTACACTTGCTGCTTCTAATATTCTATGACTTTGTGCTGTTCTGGTAGCAGAGAAGTCACTTTGCCCATAAGTATAGACCAAAGACTTCCATTTTGCCATACTGTCTGCAACTTATGAGAGACTGCCACAGAGTTGTTCTCAGTAAAATAAAATTCGTATCAGTTCAATTTTCCTGATTGTTAATCAGCTTATATCACAAAACTGCACATCAAACCAGCCCAAGATAACCCAATCATGTTAGACCAACCAAAACCCACCCAATCACATCAAACCAGCCCAAAATACACCCAATCATGTTAGACCAACCAAAACCCAGCTGATCATGTCAAACCAGTCAAAACCTGCCTGATTATGTCAAACCAGCCAAAACCCACCCAATCACATCAAACCAGCCAAAACTCTTCTGATCATGCAAGAAGTTAAAAAAATGAGTGTTTTATATTTGAGGTTTATTTCTACTATAATCTAATGCAAGTGACTTGGAAAAAAAACTAGCTGTCCTATATATAAAACAGGTGATTGCTTAACTCGGGTGACCTTTGAGGCATGTTTGAATGGACAATCATTACATCCCCATATCTTTACTTTGTAATAAATTGCATTCAGTATGAACTGCCTTGTGAAGGTGAGTAACCGGGAGATAGCACAGATATGCATTGGTAACAAAGAACTGTCTAGCCTTCCCAGCCTATCAAATTTATATCCATTAGACTAGGCAGTCTGAATTGTTTCCTCCCAGCTATTTGAACGGTCTTGCATGGTGGTCTTCTTTCTTTTGGTACCATTGGCTTTTACCTAAATGCCATGAAAGGGAAGGACCAGTAATTAATAAGGTACATGTTGTACTAAATCTTCAGTCTGACACAAACTGGCTCAAGCACATATCAGACCTCACCTTGATTGGAAAAACCCATTCCAATGTAATCTGTTCAGATTTTGTACTTTTGCCATAAGTTCAGCCATTTACTTGGGTGACAGCATAAGGAACTGACCATTTATTTGGGGTGGGGTGGGGGCTGATGGGATTTTCTTTGGAACCAGGACAATTTTTTCAACTAAATACAATCTTTTCATTTTTTCTACAATTTGGAGCAAGAATATTTTTTCGAGCTATTTAGGGGCTGGATATTGAAGAAAAAAGATAAAAAAAACCTCCACCCTCCCAGAGATAAATGGTTAGTCTCTAAGTAGTATAGAGGGACTTTCTCGCCAAAAAAAGTGAACAATATGGCATCTATACATTGTGTGTAGCCATGCTTTTAGTCATGTGATTCCGAATGTTCCAGTGCACATATGCCATACATACATTACATTTGAGATGGATGTTTTCCATGGGCAGAGGCCCGTAATGTTGCTAATGAAACTGGCTATATCAGTTGATTCAGTGCTAAATTTTCCCCCATGCAGCAAAGCTTCGCACACTATTATTGCCTTTGTTCAACAGAACAAAATCCAGAACAATTCTACCGATTAAAACTTTTAAACTTTGATAAATATGACTCGGATATTGTTCACATTGAGGAGTGTACTTGGTTTTTATGCCCCACCACTACATTGTTAGGGCACATAGTGTTAACATTGTCTGTATATATGTCCGTGTCCATCCATCAATTACACTCTAGTTAAGTTTTGTGTGGCATCCATGTTCTGTTAACATATTTCTGCTTTCCTGTTCCTTCTGTCACAACAAATTTATCTTGCAATTGCAACCCAATATTACCTTCATTTACCATGACAAGGTCAGTAATTTATTTCAGGATTTAAAATTTATGCATTAATTAAAAGAGTGCAAAGAAAAATCACAGACATGAAAATAAACTTTATGAATGTTCAGAAAATCTGGAAAATTGCCATTTATGCTGCAAATTCACAAACTAGGTGAAAACTCTTTAGCTTGTGTGAAAATAAGCAGTGTGGTCAACATGATTAGGTATCACCATACAGTGTGGGCAATAGCAGGGCTTGAAATTAACTTTTTTCCATACTTGCAGCATTTTGACAGTTGTAATAATTTCAACTAGCAAAAATCAGGCTAAAAATTTTAGTTAATTTATTTTGTCAGCTAGTAATTTAATGGCAGATCACAATTGTAACTAGCTAAAAGTTAGCTTGCAGGGATCAGTTTCAAGCCCTATATAGAGTTGAGTATCAACATGTGAGGTCAATAGGGTTGAGTATCAGCATGCAATGTGGTCAGTAGGGTCGTGTATCATCATGCACTTCGGTCAATAGGGTTGGTATCGTCATGCAGTGTGGTCAAAAGGGTTGGGTATCACTATTCAGTGTGGTCAGTAGGGTTGCGTATCAGCATGCAGTGTGATTGATAGGGGTGGTATCAGTATGCAGTGTGATTGATAGGGGTGGGTATCAGCATGCAGTGTGATTGATAGGGGTGGGTATCAGTATGCAGTGTGATTGATAGGGGTGGGTATCAGTATGCAGTGCGATTGATAGGGGTGGGTATCAGCATGAAGTGTGATTGATACAGGTGGGTATCAGTATGCAGTGTGGTCAATAGAGTTGGGTATCGCCATTCAGTGTGATCAGTATGGTGGGGTATCAATATGCACAGTGGTCAATATGGTTGGAAATCAGCATGTGTGGTCATTAGGGTTGGGTGTCACCAGAATATTTGTATCATGATTCAGGACAGTTTATTGCAATATGTATTGCAATATATTGGGAAAATCTGTAGAAAGTGCAAAAAGAATATAAAAGGGGAAAACAAGAAGTGGAAGTTTGATACAACTATAATCTCTTTTAAAACTCTTAAGTTAGCAATGAATGGGAAACATGATTGCATGTGGGCAAATCCAAGCTACAGAGAGGATATTTGCTTGAAACAAGCGAATAATGGATATATTTTATCGAGTGGGTGAAAAACTCGGTATTTTCATGAGTGGCGAATGCATCTGTTATTCACTTGAAGCAAGCAAATTTTCTTATTATTTTTTGCTCAAAAGTATTGGCTAGCAACACGTATAACAGATTGAAGTAGCAGACTTCTTACTGTATCCTGTGTTATAATGTCAGCAGTTAACCATTTATGTTCTGCTGTGTTTTATGTATATATTTGCACAGAAAATATCAGTAGTAACATAATTTTCCTTCCCAATGCAAGGTAAAACAACACCAAAAAAACTTTTTACAAAAATTTAAAAATTGCGCATCTTTGAGTTTGAACTTGGTTTGTCTGCATGCGAGGCGGCCATATTTACCACTAGACCACGCAAGTGTAAAAAAATAGCTCACAATTTCTCTGTCATAATGGTACCGATGCGGCAGTGAAAAATTATATCTCATATTTCACTCCAGTGACTTCTCAAAAAATTCATGGCCTTGGATAAAATAAATATAGTCTATTTTGCCTTTGCACTTGCTGATAGCTCAGGACATGCATTGTATCATAACAACACTGACCTTGCATGCCCGATGTCCACTCAGATTAAATCTATCACATGTACACAGGCAGTGACTTCAGATTTAGTATCATTGCCTAATATGGAAATGCCACTATCACCTCTATATAGCAGATCACTGAGAGTCCAAAGGCAAAAGAGATTTGATGTAAATGAGTGAGGCTCCTGTTTAGTTTGCATCTTCTCTTCTCAGACTCCACTAGCGTCTATGATGGGATGATGTTGGCAAATATGGGCAGTCAAGTTTGGCATCCCACCCGCACACTTCACCTCCACATTACATTCCCAACAAATGGCATGGTTATCGATTTTCCACCTTTTGTTGAGAATTCAAGCCAGAATTGCTGCCAGGCCGTGATTTTGCCTTTTTATTTGGCACCAGCTCATAGAAGACTTGAGACTTCACATATACCATTTTAGGTTGTTGCTAATGCAGCAGGCAGGATATAATGTGCAGTTCAAACATTTTCTCAGTGGAAGCACCCTTCAGAAATCGTTGTGGTCCTTTTTTTTTTTACAACATACATTGAAACGGGCAAAAATTCAACTTGACAAATGAAGGCTGAAGTAGAATTTTTATTTGTGTGCTATTTATAGGAATACCGCAAAAGCCAGTTCATTGGCAATATACCGCAGTGCACATATCTGCAGGATCCATACCACAGTATAACGATATACTGGTAAAACCAAATACCTGGAATAGTCGAGGAGAGGGGTGTCAAACCTTTTCATGCTAGGGGCCACATTGCAATTTTGTTCTCATTCACAGGGCCGTTTATAACATTGAGCTATGTATTTCACTACCAGTCAGCACGAGTTCTGAAGGTTTGGCGGGCCGGATTGAAACCTTTAGTGGGCAAGATTGTGGCCTGCGGTCCACATGTTGGACAACCCTAGTAAACGGAATACCAGTCCTGTTTCACCATTGGTGCATACACTGTTGATACATTTACTGTATATACATGTAGGTTGACAAGAATGACTGACATTTCAACGAAGGCCTAGTCCATTCACAAAATACTGTGTATACTTGCTTACAAGTCGGGTCCAACTGCAAACAACATGGACTCAGATCTGTTGTCGCATAATGCGCTAGCAGATTAGGGTCTAATATTGTTTGTTCTACTGATTACTCCTAACAAACTGCATAGACCCAGTTCTTTTGATGCCTTATGCGATGGCAGATCTGGGTCTATGCATTTTGCAGCTGGCCCCAACTTGTGAGTACATATGGTAGGTATTGCTGTGAATACACATTGCTGTAAATACATATTGCTGTGAATACATATTGCTTGCATGATCTGGAGGCATTATCTGACACACTTCAAGTTTGCACAACATAGACACAACACATTACTTTTTTCTTTTGTGAATTATGCCCTAATATGTATTCAAATGAAAGGTAAAAGGTACATGCCATTCTTGTCAGCTATACATGTATTGTTGGTGTATACTCCATATTATAATAGTGTAGGGATTCATACTAAAAGCAGAGTTGACTGTGATTCAATATCTTGGTAAAGAGACAATTTATTTGAATGAAGAACTGATAATGCTCTTATACCACTTTTGGCCTGATTTCAGGACATTTGACTGGTCACTTGGTGCATTGGACAAAGGGTCAGCTCTGTCAGGCCATTAAATTACAGCTGGTTCATTTTTAGGTTCGCAGGTTCAGAGCTTTTTTCTAATTTTCTGAACATGTGACTACTCATGAAAACTGGCGGCTACGCAGGAGAGCAAGTTCTCTAGCGGATTCTGGGGGCATGCTTCCCCTGAACAATTTGGAATAAAAGATGAAAAAATGGTGGATTTTAAGGTATTCATGGTTTTTTTTTCCTGAAACATACTTTTCTTGTGATGAAAGAACCATTGACAGGTGGCAGAACAGACAGCAAAATTAGTCATCCACCATCTGTTTGGGAAAGCCCTGCAGCCTTTACTTTTGGCCAAGAGGTTCAAATAGCAGTCAGTAAGTTGAATATCTGAATGATAGCCAGAAGGGTGGATTGTAAAATATTGCTTTTTCCATTGTTCTTTTGTTTGACAGGAATTTGCAGGTATCCCTTTCATTAATTGCCAGCAGTTTATTAGAATATTTGTCAGTGTTCAGATTTTGTTCAGTGTGAAATGAAGTTTTAAACTTCACCATGGAAAAAGATTGCTTTCCAAAGTGAGGGATCACTACAGTATTTGCAGTAGTATCTGTCTTTTGATATGAGAATTGGAGATTTTTGGCTTAGTAACTATATGTATGGAAAACTTTTTTAATGGTGGATTGGTAACATTTTAACAAATACAAAAGGATTTGACGTAAGGAGGTTTTCAATCAAATTTGGTCCAGTTTATGACGAGATCTGTCATGAAATGGAACATTATGAGGTGACAATTTGTTTTATTGAAATCTAAGCAGGGATAACACAAAAAAGTTTTCTGGTCAAGTAATATCTGATCCATCCAGCAATTACACCTTGTATAAATTTTGCTTTTAGGTCACTGTGGGAGAGCATTATTAATGTTTCATTAACAGGTAGTTATATTGATTTGTGATTTTCTCATGTATCTGGGCCTTGGGTTTTATGTCATTATAAAATATTTGTCAAAAGAGCTTTGCTTTCATCTATTGACCTGGGCAATACTGGTTGTCACAAATCAGTTTTCATTATCCAACTAATATAACCTCCTGTGTGGAACCTCAGGTACATCTAATTTAATAGAAGTCTTTGAAACCCACATGCCACTAAAAGTAGGTCAAGTTCAGGCCATGGGGTGATGTCATCCCAGATCTCAGCTGTAAGCTTACATGCAGATTTTAATGAGGCGAGTTAGTTAACTACAGGCCAGTGAGTGATGTTATCCCAGACGCGAGACATTAAACTTAAGGTGCTGATTTTAACCATTCAAGTGCTAGTCGTGACACAAGTCGTGCCGCTCGTAGAGGTCTCGTATTGCTTGTCTTGAGTCGTTTTTCAGGTAAGCAACTGTTGACACATCCCGGTACTTCGGCTTGACATGAATGGTTGTTAAACTAAATTTGATTGGTACATTGAGCCCTGGAGCAAGCATTTTGTCATAGTTTTAACCTTGTATTCATCAAAGAAGTTTTACAAATGCATGTTTATGATAGGCACTACCTAGAAAATTCAAAATGGCTGAATCCAAAAATGGTTCATCTAGAGATGATGATTTGATTTGGCAAATACTGGTTGATGATAGCAGTGATGACTGATTTTGAAAGTTTTGAAGTATATGAGATTATTAGAGCTGGGAAAGTGTTACTGGAAATGCCAGTTAGTGATTTTGAGCTTGAAAATGATGTTGAATACAAGTGTGATGTACATGCTGGATGGACAACAACTGATGGCATTCCAGTCAACCCCCTGTTCAGCAGTATTTCAAAATTAAATGTACAGTATAAATTGAGAATATCAAGCCTATAGACCATTTAAGGCTATTTTTGGATTAGGATTTCTCGCATCTGATCATAGATCAAATGAATCAGCAGAAAATAAACGGCAAACTTGATTGACAACAGCCGCATGAGAAAATGGAAGCCTGTCACATCTGATGAATTTAATTTTTTTTTTGTTTTGCTTTGGCTATGGCCATGGGTTTGGTGCATAGATCTGATTTCGATTTTTACTGGACAGCTGAGTTTGTGATATCAACCCCATACTTAAGCGACAAAAATAAAAATGAGTTGGGATATATTTCTTAATATTCTATGCAAGTAACGCCAGAAAAGGTAATGAACTTGACAGGTGACTGTCTTTGTGAACTTAAAAGTGGACATTAGATGACAGACAATTACTAGAAAAAATAACAAGAAAACGGCAAAGTTTTGTGAACATTTATTATAGACTTCAGGGGGTGTAAACTTGATTGTTGTGCTCCTTAACTGGATGCTCTTTAACTATTACTTATTTTACACCTGTGATTTTCACAACTTGGATATAAAGTTGTAACAGACATACATATATATGGTTCAACCATGAAAGAATGGAGGTTTTTTTTAGACACATTTGAACTTTTTCACTAAAAAAAAGATACAAAAATACAGACTGGTCCATTTCCAGGAATGCAGTAAAATTTCATAATATTGTGCACACACCCAAGATAGGTATATGTGCAAACTTTATGAGAAGTGAAGTTCTCAAAATGTCCAGTTAGTTAGAAAAGCATCTACGTCTTCATCATCATCAATATCTGAGTAAAAAATACCAATTAACTAGTTATCATGTGCTCAGTTCATTCAATGTAAACAAGATCACGATCTCCACTGCCTAAAATATCAATTTCCCCCACAAAATTGTCTATATTTTATCAAAATCAGCATCCACATCACTGCTGCTTCAGTACTGTCCACCATTTTGAAATACACGTGTTAAAATTCAGTTTTGAAATAAAATTTTTGACTAACCAGTAGGGTTGAAACGATTCACCTGTGCCGCGTATCGATACAATTCACAATACACAGCCTATGATACGATATATTATCGATTCTCAGTTTAAAGATTAAGAAGGCAAATGACTAATAATTATTCATGACTGCTGAAGATTAAAGTAACTTATATAGGGTAGATATCGTTTTGTATCAATTCTTCACCTCTTGTATCGATACGTGTATCGATATGGCAAAAGTATCGATGAATCGTTTCACCTCAACGAACCAGTTATCATCATCTCTGTTCATTTTGTTGAAGTCAAGCTCAATATATTTACTGCCTAAAACATACATTTTTCCCACAAAATTTTCTTTATTTTCATCAAAATCGGCACGTTCATCACTGCCGTAGCTTGCTGCTTCAGCGCTGTCTGCCATGTTGATCTCCACACGTTAAAACTCGTGTTTGAAATCAAATTTTCAAATAACCAGTTATCATCAGCTCCATTCATTTTGAAAAAGTAAAGATAATGATCCCCACTGCCTAAAATGTCAATTTTCCAAATGAAATGGTCTTTATTTTCACCTAATTCAGCAAGCACATAACTGTCTTCACTTTCCCTCTGCAGTATATGACCGCCATTTTTTATCTCCGTACATTAAAACTCTATTTTGAAATCAAATTTTTACCAGTTTTGGTGTCTTTTAAACTCGTTCTTGTAATGCATTTGTGTACCTTCTACATGTACTTTGATTTCCTTCTTTTCAAAAGCGTACACGTAAAGTGATGATGTATTATCAGGACTGAGCAAATTTTTTTTCATCCACTAGTCCCGGACTAGAGACTCAGTTTAAATGTTTGGATCTGGCACTTTCCTGTTGATGTCGGGTTTAGAATTGCATTCGAGGTCACAAGTTAAGTGTTGTCGAATAATATAATTACTTTGACCAATAACAAGGAAAAATAGGTATTGTATTGTAAAAGTAAAACCAAGATGTAGTATAAAAATTGCACAAGATGCAGAATTTTATAAATGCAGATGTATTCCAAATATTAGTCTGGACTTTTTTTATATGTTGATCCCTATGATTTACACTCATGTTTTTGTATATTTGCAGTTCTTTGGTGAACTTGGACACACATTTATGGAGTTTGTCACCAACAGTGGAGACTATTGCCAGGCACAACACATATAGACTGGTGTGATCAAGTGGCAGTTAGGCTGTCTTGCGTGCCCGAAAAAAAGCAGAATATTTAATGAAAAATACTGGCCATTCTCTGGTTAAAGAAAACCAGATCATCAGAAATATAAAGGTGCTTTTCTTCAATACCATTGTGCAAGTTGTCGTCATCGTCGTCATTTCTGACCCATTGTGTACCGGAGCTTGGAGAAATTTAGTGGATGGAGTAATTTCACTGGATCATTGTATTTCATAGTCGATGTGAAGCCCACTGTCTTTCATACGTTTGTAATTTGACCTAGTGAAGGGTCATCAATTCCTTATTCGCATGGTGAAATCTGTTGTGGTTGCTTCCTATGTGAGATTTATTTGTGCTACATAATCATATCCAATTAAATAGATATTTTCGTCTTTGTTCTTGTTCCATATATATATTTTTGCGAAAACAGAGCTTTAGCTGTTCATTTTCATTTAAATCCTGAAAGAATTAAATACAGCTTACTATCAACAGTGGAAAATACATTTGTGTATTGAGACCATCATCATTGTAAAATAATTTCTTTCAGTTTTGTTTTGAAAACTTATGGCAGCAAATTAAGCTCTGACAACATTGTATTGTTCCTACTGGATTCAACGGAACTGGATTGAAGTACAGTGGTTTGTTTTTGTGTTCAACTCAATGTCAACCAACATCATGAAGACCAGACGACCAGAACCAGCCGTGATTGAATACAGAGATATGAGATTCTTGATAATGGATCGACCAACGGATGCCACGATAGAGAAATTTGTTGAGGTAAGGCAGTGTTCCCCTTTTGCCTAAATTTCTCACTGACCTGAATGACCAGCAACTTGAAAAAGTTCTGGTCCTCCACAACATTAAATGGTCATCCATATTTGACTTTCATAATCCTTCTGTATTTTGAGCTGGTAATAAGGACCAACTATTTCAGTTTTTGTTGACCAGACCAGAAATTTGTTGGCATCTGACCAGCAGGCAGGTGCTGGTTTTGACTGATGAGATAATTGGAGTTAATGAGCATTGGAAGTTTTTTAAGCATCAGCCTGTTTTCTGGTTTAATTTTTTTGGATAGCCTGAATTTTGAATTCACTTTGTTATGATCCACCTTGATTTCAAAATTTTAACTTTTTTCCTTTGAGTAAAAAATAACACATTTCTAATGATATTTATGTGCATATGCACATGACATGATTAGATTTCTATGCCATTTAAATGATTTTAGCAAGCTTTATCATGTTTTTCACTTTCTGAACTTTTTTTGTCTGCAGGGGATACATGTTTTAGCTCACCTGGCTGTAAGGCCAAGTGACCTAGTTTACACAATCTTGAAAAGTGCTTGAAATTTGGTGGTTACCCTGAAAATTGTTTGAGGTGGGTTCCAAAAAGTACTGGAAAAGTGCCAGAAAATACTCAGTAGTCCTTAAGTGTTTGAATTTTGAAACAGTTGCACTTTATAAAAACACGTTAATTTTCCTGATATAAGTGTTAAGAAAACAATTAAAGAGCCATTAAAAAGTCATAAATTCATTCTTCCTGGAATTGTACATCGTTGTTGGGTTGCTTTCACACTCAGTAAGATTTTAGTTGGGTTGTTCATGTGCTCATTTTTACTCCATCATGTTTGGAATCTTAACCACCCCACGATATTTAAATGAATGGATGCTGTGTTGACGGGGCTGTTAAGATTTAGAAGATAAGTCGGTCCAATGCTCTGTGATTGGAAGCGTAATTTGAAACATGATTGCCATAAGGCCAAAAAAATAAAATGTGTGTTGCTGGTCGGCCGACCGTCCCTGTTTCTCGTTGCCGACCCTAGCACCCCCCCTCCCCAAATCGCATTGTCGAAATTTATTTGTGCATTTAATTGAACCACAGTTTGCCCAGTAATTTGAAGCGCTTGAAATATTATTTGATTTATATATGTTTCGTTTTTTTTTATAAAAAAAACCTACCCGCCTACCCTAATTTTAAAACCAGTGCAATAGGAAACACATATTTTTTTTTTGGGCCTTAGTAAGTGCTGTGTATGGGTAAGGGGACAAAGCGATAAACAGGGAGCTATATGCTGTTTCTTGAAAGGAAACTGACATAGGATTAATGGATGAAAGTTATCAGAAGTCCTTCGGCAAGAGTGTAAAGCACAAAAAGAATGAAACATTGACAACAGGAATGAGTTTAGAATATTTTTTGCTTAAATTTGAAAAACTCGAGGAGCGAAGACTCTGACAAATCAGACTGCCAACTCCCATAATAATGTAGATGAGACGACTGCTCCTCTAACTCCACTCAGTTAGTCTCTTCACCTAGGCCCAGTTCAGTGGTTCCCAACCTTTTTTTTTGCTGTGACTCTAAATTGGCCATTAACATGACCTTCTGACACTTGGGTGTATTATATGATTGTAAAATTTTCATAAGATGACCCTTTGCAATCCTACTGAAAACCCCAGCAACCCTGATTTGGGTCGCAATCTGATGTTGGGAACTGCTGGTCTAGTTCGAAAAAAGTATTTTAATAGCAGCAATACCTTACCCATCGCTATACCATAGCTTATTACTTTTTCATGTAAAAAAATCTCATCTGATGTGAATACATCCTCCCACAAAGTGGAGAATTGTCAATAAGACATGGTGCACTCATACACCTCACTGTGCCTGTGCAGAAACAGTACGCCATGTTAATGGTTGTGTAGTTCTTAACAAGACCAGAGAAATATTGCTTGTCGTGAGTTTAAACCACATTTGGTTCTCCCTTCAGTGATATTTCTTCTAGTGTTACATTCATCCGTCTTGTCTTCTGTTTTTATGCCGGTACCCCAAGTAATTAGTTCTGGAAAGGTCATCTTGGGTTACAACGTTGTATCCCACCCTTTAGGGGTTAGAGTACACCCATCTTATTTTTCAGAATACAATGGGTTCATGGGTAAGTCTTATGTGTTAAGTTACAACACAACATAGGCCCTACTTCAGTTAATAGGAATTCGTAATTCCCTTAATTAAATTATTGATCAAACATCAATTCGGTATTTGTTCTATTTCACCATTTTATTTTAATACCACGCATGGCGCATCACATTGTTATTGTGTGTATCTGCATTGCCTGTAATAAAGGAAATTCCTTAACGAGTGAATCATTGTTTACCATTGTGCAAATACACGGGGGAAATCTCTGAATTGCAATTTAGAAATTTTGAGTTCACTACAATCTCTGGAACTCGCTTCTATGCAATGAACTGTATCTGTGAAGCAAAACTTTTTGTTCACCAAGTACTCGTTTGGCTTGGTTGCCATACTATCTTTTATCACATTTGTGCATGAGTAGGCTAATTTAAGGTAGTTTAATTATATTACTTACATAATAATATTTATAACCGTGTTCGATTGTTCAATTGAAATGGGTTGACCTGACACACGGCCGTGACCGGTAGCTCTTACACAGGTAGGATTTGCTTGCCTTTTAACTTTTCTTTTATTTCACCCCCTTTATTTAATTTGATACAAACGACAATATTAACGCGATAATGCAAAGCAGGTCTGCTTTTAATTGAATGTAACAACCCAACAAATACTTCCGCAAATCAAAGATCAAAAATGGTCTGCACTCGAGTAGGTTCTCATGGAAATGCTTGCGGACATAGCTGTGATGGTTGAATGATATTTTTCACATTTTAATACAAGAGGGCATATTGCATTTATGATGATTACACTGAAGCCGAATTAAAAGATGGAACTAAAACACAAATTTCACTTGACAAAACTTATTTAATTGGTATTTATTTTTAAAGTGTTGCCACCAGTAGGCATTAGTGACATTTTCATTGATCGAAATTTCGTCAAATATTGTTATTTACAGTGTACTGAGAATGTTGTTTGGAAAGAAAATTGAAAAAAATATACGACTTTTTATTAAAAGTTTCAAATTTCATGACGATTCAAATTTGCAGGTATTAGCAACTGTTTTTGATGATAAAACAAATGATATATCCAGGTTACATTTACCAATTTTTATCAAGATTTTTTTCACGTTCAACAAATGGGGCCCAATTTTTTTGTATTTTCTTGTTAAAAAAATGGGATCCACGCCTGACCCCGTGTTATAAGTGCGTTCAAGAGTTTTCCGAGCGCAAGTTATTGAGGAAGTGGTGTATCTGGAGTCTGTTATTGAGTACATTTAAATACAGACATTAGCATGTGTAAGTTGTGGGAACGAATATCAATCGCCTGCCAGTCTAGTTATATTACGATCACGTTGAGCATTGTTTGTTGGCATCGCAGTAGACTGCCATATACTATTCTTACTATTTCAGGAGCTGAATAAACATGGCGTGAAGGATGTAGTTAGAGTTTGTGAGCCCACATACAAGACAGACAGACTAGAAGGAAAGGGAATCAGGGTCTTGGTATGTATCCACATCCTTTTTCTTGCTAAGAAAGTTAAAGAGTAGCATTTCTTGCATGTCAAGCATGCAGCTTTTCATTTCTCATATTGCCAGTCTCACCATCATATGTCACAAACCTGCAGAATATTTCAGGAATTTAGGCTTTACATGTCAGCCAATCACAGCAGTTGGTCAGTGTTTTAAGAAATCAGAACTGCTTAGACAAGAAAACCAGTTGAGACAAGTAGCTACTACTTCAGTGTCCTGTGTTATATTGTTTTTAAAAATAATTGCATTATAGCAAAGTTGTGTGCAAAAACAATTTGGATGCTGCCATATTAACTCTTTAACTACTAGTGTTACTGTTGTGGCTCACTGCTCTGCCTAGCTGCTGGGGTCACTACTACAGCTGATTTGGGGGGCTGACTATCAGAGCCTGGTGTTTTTGCAGCCAAATTATAACTTTTTAGCTGATGATTTGGGGATATGGGCTAATTGTGTTAGTTGTTTTCTGTATAAAAGACTGATTTAATGACTAAGACCATGCATATATAAAAGCTATAACACTTTATGTCTGTTTGATTCTTTTATCCTGCTGACATCCACAAAATTGGTATAAAATCCATGAATAGAACACAGAACACTATTTTTAAACGCTCAAATTTATCTGTCAATTTTTTTTATACAAAGTTATTGGTCATGTAATTGCTTTAAAATGTTTAACTAATCACTATGTTCTACTACTTCTAAAGTTGCTCTTCATGGTATTTATAGAAGCAGTTATGTTTATACACATTCGGACATTGCACTGTTTGTCAATTTCTTTCTTCTCATCTAAAACGAAAGTTGAGCCGACACTTTTGGTAAACACTGACTTTTGGAGTACGTGGCTCTCTTGTCCACACATCGCTGCCTTCATCATCAGATTCTGTCTCAGTTTCGGACAGACTTGACACAGAACATAGTTCAATGTCACTGCCAAAACATCTTAATTCAACATTGTCAAGTTCATCCTCTGAAAACCTCAAAATTCTGAAGCGATAGCCATTGTTTCCACTGTCAACTACTAACACATGTGTTAACTAACACATGGTACAAAATTGCAAAAAATTCCCGGATTTAGTAAGAACATTCATTTGTTAACTCTATTTTGATTGGTTGAATGTCCTTTTACTTCCAACTATTGATCAATAAGACTGATTGTAACATGAACATACAGACCGGATCTATCGGTCACTGAGGTATAGGGAGCATAACTAACTAGCAGATATATCAGTCACTGGGGGTAGTAGTGCTTTGTTTACAAGTGGATTTATCAGTCACTGTGGAGACAAGGCACATTTATGCAGTGGATATACACGCGAGTCGTAGTTAACGAGTAAAAAAACGTCATATTTGATGCAAGTTTTTGGCTCTAATTTTGCTGTAAGCAATGCTGGTAAAATTATTGTAGTGTATTTGGTGCTCTACATCAGTTTTACAAACCATTTCACTGAATTCTACAACAGCACTAGTGTTACAAGGTCAGTGTTTTCAATAAGAAATGAAGTAGGAGGAGAAGTTGGAAATGTAGCAGGAGAGGAAGTTGGGGGGGGGGGGTCTTTTTATGGTCCAGACAGAGGGCAATGGGGCAATGTCCCAGGTGGAGGGTATGATGAGGAGCTGCTCCTCAATAGCTGAAATGGTGTTGGTGTTAAAACATATCAACTCAAAAGTTCAGCTGTCTTTTCTTGGTGGAGAAATGTGAAATTTGTTTGAAAATGTTTATTTTTGTATTATAGACGTATGTTTGTAGTAGCATGTAATGGCACCTTGGCACAATAGTGGCTATATGGTGCCAGCTAAAAGTAAAATTAAAAATTATAGTTAATTGCATTGTAAAATGTTATACAATTGTGTTGATAATTCATATTTTGAGTTATTTTTCTTGATGATCTTATGGGTTCCATTCCTTTTAATAAGGGGAAAAAAAAAATATGCACTAGCATCAAGTTCATTTATATGGATATTAAACAATTGCAATATGTTCACAGTTACTTGAATGAAATGAACATCTCATAATTACTTAACATAAAAAATCTATATACAAAAGTGTTGCAAAAGAACTATGGAGAATACAAGTTGCAGGTGCTAAAATAATGAGGAGAATGAGCAAAATTGAGGTTTAATGTCAGTAATAACTTACCTGTCACTATTATTAAGCTTTCTCCTTTCCGCATGGAAAGACCTCGTCCGTGCTAGATGCACCAACTCCCTGTTCTAGAAGTTTCTTAGAACATGTGCATCGACCTAGTCTGATCTACGTCATCAGAGCTCGTGCTCCACAGAGTGTCCTCATTCTTTTCTGGACAACCGTTGAGTCAACACTTAGAAAACTATATGACGAAGAAAATATCTACAAGTGCAATGGTTTCAATGCTAATAACCAGGACTTGTCATGAATATTCTTTATAATGAACCTTAATCTCTGTCCATATTTATAAAATTCGTAATTGATAACATTAACATTGATATTCGCCATTCGTGCATTGTTAACACACTACGAGCCACCTACCCCTACGAAAAGGGCTTGGGACATAGTAGTAGCAAGCTCCCATTTTATGTCTCCCCAGTCCCAGATCAGGCAGCCTGGGCAGTCGATGCCTTCAACCTAAACTGGGATCGACTGTCAGCTTACACATTCCCACCCTTCCGGTTGATTGCACAAGTTTTACAGAAGATCAGGATGTGCACCGCATGGATCATCCTGATTGCATGTATGTGGCCTCAAAGGTCGTGGTGGTTCAACGACTTACTCGACCTGTTGTTTGACAACCCAAGAGTATTACCTCTGTGGAAAAATCTTCTCTAACAACACAGAGGCACTCTAGTTCACACCAACCCCCAGATCCTCCACCTTCATGCTTGGCTTATCTCTAGCGATTGATCCGCCAGGCAAAATTTTTGAGCAAAGTTGCCGACTGCATCGTACAAGACCGGCGATGCTCTACATCCAAAGTCTACATTGCAAAGTGGAAAATCTTCTGTGATTGGTGTGTTAGGAAACGCGTTAATCCTTCCTGACCCTCTATTGCTGCACTAGCAGATTTTCTCCTCTTCCTTTTGTAGGAGAGATCTTGTTCAGCCTCCACAATCAAAGGGTATAGTGTATCTCTTTCAAACACTCTTAAATTCTCTAAAGGTCAATCCATTGGTTCAGATCCTCACTTGTTAGATCTTATAAAGTATTTTGAGCTTCAGAGACCAGTGTCTCGCTCATTGACACCAAAATGGAACCTTTCATGTGTTTTGTGGGCAATAACAAAAACACCTTACGAACCTTTGAGGCTTCTTTTGAAAATCTCACGTTTATAACCATTTTTCTTCTGGTCGTTGCGTCAGCTCAGAGAAGAAGCGAGCTACATGCTTTATCAATTGAAGAGGGATGTTTAGGCTTCAATGAAAATTATGAGTCTGTTTCCCTATTGGGTCAGCCTGGTTTTCTTGCCAAAAACCAATTTCTGTCAGTATTCCCATCACCGATTGAAATCCCCAGTCTTAGTCGTATCTGTGCTGGGGATGATAGTGATAGACTTCTTTGCCCAGTTAGGGCACTTAGATTCTAATTAACATCTGCTAAAGGGAGGATGGGTAGGAAAAGGCTTTTTCTCCCCTTAAGGGGTTCAGCTGATATTTCAGCATCCACTGTCTCTCCATGGATTTCGCTCACCATCAAGAGAGCTTATGCATCTCTCACGGAAAGAGACTTATCGTTCATGAAGATTAAAGCTCATGAAGTCAGGGCTATTGCTACTTCCTGGGCATATTTCAACCATTCATCTTTAGACAATATTATGAAGGCTGCATTTTGGCGCTCACAAACAAATTCTCGTCTTTTTACCTTTGGTCATTAGCAAACCAAAGCCAAGGTATCTTCTCTCTGGGTCCGATCGTCGCAGCACAATCTATGACCCAGACAACTGCCGCTTAAAACTGCAGTTGACTGCTTGCACTGGAAGGTGAGTAATTTTTTCCACATTTCTACTCTTCTCAAAGTCCATCAGCCACCCTCCTTACTGACAAATTCAGCTTAATAATAGTGACAGGTAAGTTATTACTGACATGAAAATGTAGTTTTTTGGGGGAGTAAAACTAATTTTAATTATGTAATACTCACCTGTCACTATTGGATGCCCTCCTCCCACCCCGCGCTGATGTCTTTCATTAGTCTCACGTCCTGAAAAGAATGTGGACGCTCTGTGGAGCACGAGCTGATGACTGGGTCGATGCACATGTTCTAAGAAACTTCTAGAACAGGGAGTTGGTGCATCTAGCATGGACGAAGTCTTTCCATGTGGAAAGGAGAAAGCTTAATAATAGTGACAGGTAAGTATTATATAATTAAAATTAGTTTTTCTTCCCCAAAAAAGTACATTTTTATAATAATACAGAAACCAAAATCAATAAAATAATAAGCTTAAGAAGAGGATGTATTGTGGTGTGTGGGCAAAAATACTGTAGGCCTATTTTATAATACTATATGCATGCTGAAAATGTTGTATCCAATAGCTTGTCTTATTACATCTCTTTTTTCATACCATCCCCTCTGTATTGCATAATTTATAGAACTTGATGACCAGAAGACCAGAAGAGCTTATGGGATGGCCTGTTGTCTGTCATCTGTCGTCCATCCTTCTACTAGCACAAGTTTGTTATCGCTATTCCTCCAAAACTACTTTGGAGGATTGCCACGAAACTTTACACACACATTCATCCTAAGGTCTAGTTGGTCGTAAATGAACAAGGTAAAATGTAAGCTATGCTGTGTTAAAGTGGTTTACTAGGGAACAGCCTCAAGCCTGCTAAATCACCTGAAATTCACGGTAGTCATAATGTCAATATTCTGAATAGTCCCATTGTCAAATCATCGCAGTCATATATTTGTAACTCGCGTAACAGGACAGACATATTAGATATTCAACTGATCATTTCTTGTGCTATATGGAAAATAATCAACATAAATCTATTACAGCTGCATAATGAATTAAAGCAGCATCACCAGCTACATCAATATGGAATAGACATATATAAAATGGGCCCATATATCATGTATTCATAATCCAGCGAGTAACAACTTCCAGCATTACATTAGGATTTTACAAATATTCTCATGTGAAACATTTTCTTCATATTTTTTACAAATTTAGTGACCATTTTTAATCAGCAAAAAAGATACAAAAGAGACATCATTGTTTCAGTTTCCATGAAATAGTATTAAAACTTTATTAAGGAATACAATGTAACTCAAGTAACAAGGACGGACAAACAAATTTTTATTCCACTTTTTCAAATTCATAGAGGAGTCTGGAGCCAGCAATGGACTGGTTTGGTTCAGGGAGTATCTGCATGACATTAGATGAGAATATTTCATATTTGGCTTCTTCCATGACCCTTAATTTGCTATTTTTGTTGACTTTCATGAAAAAGGGCGCCCTCAATGGAAATTCTGATGTAAATTGAAAACAAAAATATTTATTTACAATGTATTAATTATTTAGTATGTTGTGTCTGTAATTTATTAATATGTTAGTTTTTGCTTCAGTTTATGTTGCATGAAACTAATTTGACAAAATGTACTAATAATTTGTACTTTCAAGTATTGATATATTCCTATTTTTATAGTGTTGATCAAATTTATCATTTCATGAAATATCACATGCACAGAAACTTGCAATTACATGATAAAATAAATGAATTAACAAGGTATATGTAATATTAAATTCATTAATTGTTTATATAAATACAAGTCTTTTAAAATTTAAAAATTTATACAGCACTTAAGTTAATCACATAACATTCCCCCCCCCCCCCCCCCCCCAAGGATTCCATCCATACTGTTGATAAAATATGACTCCCCAATACATATCTTACTATGTAATTTATTGAAAGTAATAGAACAGGGCAAGGTGTTGAACATCACGTGACCAATGGGACAGACACATCACATAAAATGGGGTGATCAAAATCAAATTTTTTAAAATTATTTTTACAACTGGCAAGGCAATGCTTACAGATTAGAAACCAGAATACACAAGATTGCAAGAAACATCCATAGTTTTATGTACTTCAATGATAAAAAAAAGCTGTACATTTTTTTTTTATATGTACACGAGTGATGTCCCATTTTGATCAGTCTAGAATGTAATGTTTTCAGAAATTACAGAGGAATTATAAATTAACAAATACACATTTCATGTGAAAACTTTTTCAATTATCACAGTAGGAGATGAACATTTATAAAAACTGACATTTATGAGTAATTTAAGTATGAAATGCTTTCCACAGACTCTTTTTATCAAACACATGTATCTGACAGTAGACTGTACAAATGGTCATTTATTAATATCAACAAATACATTCAATGAATATTCAAAGAAGAGGTTTTGGTATTTGTTCAGTTTTAGTCTTGTGTACATAACTGAACTCAAGCATTTAAGAAAATATCTTTTGTTACCAAATTTGATACGTTTGAGTTTTTAAACAATATATGAGCTGATTTCATTACTCCGTAATTAAAACAAATATAAAAAAGGAGGGAAGAAACTGACATGTGAATTCCTACAAATTCTTTTTGACCAGTAGAATGTAATTTCCTTCAAGACTTCAAAAATTGTTTGTCAGCTGAGATTTAAAGCTAATGCAGAAAGACCTGGTGTGATCCATATGTCTGTGATATAGGATGGTGAGATCGAGGTTAAGTGGTTCTCTAATCAGGTATGCCGGCTTTAATATTTGTTGTCAAGTCAAGGTCCTCTTTTATTCTTCGATTGTTGTCCAAACATTCTGGAAAGCTTGATATCTGCATTCACGATTTATATATCAGGGAGTTATTCTGTTGTTACATCAGTATCTCAGTCATTTTCTGGTAAAATGTTGACATTCTTCTGCCCATTGCTATGTACTATATAGGGGAGGAAAATAACTTGCAGAGTCTGGATGATGTACTGTATTCTCCATTGATGATGTCAATGGCACGTTCGATTATTTTTCATTTAATGGTGCTTGCAACATGTAAGCATACAAGATGTACATATATTGCTAAGATTTCTTTTTTTAAAACCTGACTGTTACTTGCCTAGTAATTGTTCCATACATTGAATAAATTGACACTTCAACTGAGTTTACATTCTTTTTCTTTTATCTTAAATGTGTGCTTTTTATGTTAGTGGTTTAATGAGGTAACTACATGTAAATGGAGTATTGATTACTGGAGCACACAAACATTACTGATTAAAATTAAAAATATGAAACATTGCTTGAAATATCAAAAGCACAGAAGTAATCGGTGTCACTGTAGTTGCAGATTAATACATGCGGAGTTCAGTCACTATAGAAACCTGTCTGAATATCAGTAGCTAGGATTTTTAGGTGTGTCTTGCATTCTTAAATTTTTATGTATGGAAAATGAATATTGTACCTGCATCTCTGTGAATGGCATACTCTATACCAGATGAAGGCAGTAAATTCACTTCTCTTTGTGTCAGGGATACTAATTTGTGTGTGCCTGTGTTAAGGTGGTGTGCATGTTGTGCAGTCTGTCCATCCAGCTGCCTGTCTGTTATCAGTTTTGTTTCAGGACAATAACTAGGGTTGTCCATCATCTACAGTTAACAAACTTTGTGGGTGGCTTTGGTGTAAGGAAGAACCCATTGGTAGTGGGGTCAAAAGGGCATAGGTCATGGTCACTGACTAAAAGTAGAAAAATGGTTTCAGCACAGTAACTCTAGAGTTCTCCACCATCTAGGCACCAGATTTTGTGGATGCCTTGCACTTGGAGTAGGGAAAAAGTCTGTTGATTTTGGAGTCAGAAGGTCCAAGTTCAAGGTCACTGAATGGAAGAAGAAAAATGGTTTCTGCACAGACTTAGTGGATGGCTTGCACTTGGAGAAAGAAAGAACCCTGTTGATTTTGGGGTCCAAAGGTTAAGGTCACTCTGAAGAGGAAAAATGGTTTATGCATAATAACTTGAGTTCTCCATTATCTACAGTTACCAAACTTCATGGACGGCCTACACTTGGATTAAGAAAGAACCGTATCTATTTTGGGGTCAAAATGTCTAAGGTCAGGGTCACTTTAACTGAAAGAAGAAAATAGTTTCTGCACAATAACTTGAGATCCCCACCATCTGCAGTTACACAACTTTGTGGACAGCTTGCAGTTGAGTAAGGATGAATCCTGTCGATTTTGGGGTCAAGGTCACTGACTGAAAGAAAGAAAACGGTTTCAATGCAATGTTACTTTTACATCACTTACCTGGACCAAACTTTGTGGATGGCTTTCACTTGGGGTAAGGAAGGAGCCTATCGATTTTGGGGTAAAACAGTCAAAGGTCAAAGTCACTGGCTGAAAGCAGTAAAATGGTTTCTGCACAATAACATTAGTTTTACACCACAGACCTGGACCAAACTTTGCGGAAAGGAAGAAGCCTATCAGTTCTGGGGTCAAAAGGTCAAAGATCAAGGTTACTGTCACTAAAAGAAGAAAAATGCTTTTTACACAAAAATTTCAGTTATTGACAATGTATCTTTACTAACATTTGTGGATGACTTAAATTGGGGGAGAATGAAGCTTATTGATTTTGGGGTCAAAAGGCCAAAGATCAAAATTTTCATGGAATAACTTTTGTTCAAGAGTAAGTTCCTTGACCAAACTTTGTGGATGGCTTGAATTTGGGATAATAAAGAAACCATAGCTTCTTATGTCTAAAGGTCAGAGGTCAGACTCATGGGTGTGTCTGATAAGAAAATTATTGTTTTTGTGCATTAAATTCAGTTCAAGACTGTATGCCTTAACAAAAGGTCAAGATCATTGAGAACCATTGGTCAATAATTTCAAGAGTCAAGCTTACCATATAAGTGCCTACATAGAGGACTATTAAAAATGGGGCAGGCATATCATGATTGAGACTGTGATTAGATTTGAAGGAGTTCAGGTAGTTATTTAAATACTAGACAAGACATACAACATGTGTTCCAGAAGGCACATTGTTTTATTCCATCTAGTCATTAAATTATGATTTTTAGTTATTGCATTAAACTATGGTTTAATATAGGAAATATATTTTTTATCTTAATATGCAGTTTTTTTAAAAATAAAAACCTTGGATATTTTTTTTGTACCTACAAACTTTTAATTCAGACCATCAAAATCAATTTTTGTTTTTACCAAAGCCTTTTTATTTCTTAACTTCTTGAAAGAATGCATTTTCCCTGGCATGCTCAGTTTACAAACTACTTGGCTTGTAGAACCAGATTAGTGATCCATGTTTATTTTATCACAATACTGACATTTTACAAAGCCATACAGCAAACATACAACAGAGGTTGCTTAGAGGATCAAAGAGTACATGTACATATGCATTTTTAGTAATAGGTGACTATGAAGAACTTCCAAAGATTCAGTTGCTGTTGTATACTTTTAATAACTTGGAGAGTACAAAACAACAGAGTCCTGAATAGAGCAAACATGGAGCACACTCAGAAAATATAAGCCAGAGTACACTTTTAATTTGTGACATACATTTTTGAAGCCTTTAATAAAATGAAACCTAACAAAAATAATAATTTCCTATGTGCTTCAAAAGGGTGTGTTGACAATATCAAACGAGTACAGCCAATGTCTACAAGACTCCGGGTCTTTTCTAGAACTACAAAAAAAAAGTGGCGAAATTCCCCCTCTATTCGGAAAAAAGGGTGAAATTTTCTAAATATCAGAGTGATGAAATGAAGAAATAAAGGTAGGGTTTGAAAATATAATCTGTGATTTTCATGCAGTTAATTTTTCAGGCCAAGAATATACCCTGAATAATTGTGGGTAAATGCTGGTTACTCATTAAATTTCAGACTGATTAGTACTTTACCCTTTTCTGCACTTTTCCTCAAATGTCCTTTGAGACGGTAAAACTTGGTTACTTTACAACTCTGTCTTAAGCTCATAGATTGACTGACCGACTTCGATTATACACATGTGCGGTCATTTGACCATGTGCATGTTACATAGATTTCATTTTTGTAAACTGTTATTTACCTCAGACAGAGGAGACGAAACTCCGAATTTGCATTTTGTGGATTTTATTACTAAAAATCAACATTTTTAATGGATATTTTTTTATCCTTGTCTTCCACATAGACATTCGGATGATTGTCCGTCATCTGTAGTATTACATGAAGTGACATTTGCTACATCCTCTAATTTTACCATTCTGCAATGTAAGCAGTCCATCAGGACAGTAATAGCAGTCAATCTCTTGGATGGTTGATTTCCAGCAAATTATGTACTTGGTTTTGTAATTATAAAATGTTACTGATTTAAAGTAACCTTTGAATATTTAATGCTTGCTCAGCCCTTTAAGTGCTTGTCATGGCATAAGTCATGCCACCGGTAAAAGTCTCATAGTGCTTGTCACAGCATATGTTGTTTTTCAGGTTGTCATATTGAAAATCACTTTTAAGCCCCTAGATTCAGTTGCTCCCCTAGAGGGTTAGAACAAATGAGGATTTTACAGATCGTGTTTCAAAACGTGGCTGTATAAATCTTTACCGGTTTTGTTAGATTTATAAGGTAAAGTAGTATGTCAAAGACTGTTAGGCAGAGTTTCCTCTGATCTTTCCTACCCCATTTGAGCTATTTTGACATTAATGTTGGGTTGTGAGGTCAGAGCGCATTGCTTATCAAAAATATGGTATTTTTGCGAAACTGCGCAGTGTTGGCATAAGGTGGCCGCTTACTACTCAGACTAAAAGAGTGTAAACCAGACTTATGTACTTGCCAAACCGGCATTGTAGTGCCATGGTCATCAAAATTCCTATTAGGAATAACCATTCCATATTTTTTAAAAAGGATTACCATCATGGAGACACATATTTTGTTCAAAGGTTCATATCTGTTGTGAAAACCTGCACAACGCCTATACTGCTATAATGAGAGGTCTTCTCACCCTGCTTTCACTTATGATATATAATGACCAGTGTGAATGAGGTCTTTGTCTTTTTCTCTTTTTAAGTTATTTGTTTTGTTTTGTTTTTTTCTTTCTGGTTGTCGAGGCTCTAAAAAATATTTACTGAGTTGTCTTTTTTATGTTTAATTTCTGGAGAATAATTGTTTTTCTTGTGAACTTTTAGTGAATATTTTCAAGTAGCCTTGGTGGTTTTCTAAAGCAAGATTTGTAATTAGGAATTATGAATGATTGTGATATTTAAATAATATAAGTGTTCTTAATCTAGATACATGTATGTGTCTAACATTGTTATGGTTGAAGGACTCATGAAGATTCAGCAGGACTCTATATATATTTTAGGGAAAGTTCAAGTTACATAATTAAGAAAATATAATATATATTTATATTACATGTATTAAATTTTTTTTAAAACTTTTGTGGAGAAATGAAAAGATGCTAATTTTGAATATGTTAAATGTTATTAATGTTACAGTTCTAGCTGAGATTTGCAAAGGACTTAAATCTGTATTCCATATGTGGATTAGAAGGTACAAATATATGCCATGCTATAAAAGCTGTGTTAGATGAGAAGGTGCCATATGTGTTCCATGTTAGCTAAAGAGTCTGTAGTCCAGAGGTACCTGTAAAGAAGTTGGACATTTCAGGTGGAGAACTAAGTGGTCGGGACATGAAAATCATATGGTCACACTAAGTCAAGTCCCCTTGGGGTCAGGTGTACAAATGATTGGGGACACATCTGAAACACTTAGATAGGAAGCATTGTAACTTCTCCTTCCCAAAGTTGAGTTGACCAATAGGAAGCTTTAATTATAATCAGAAGTCATAATCTATCTGTCGGTGAATATTATTATGAAATGTGGAATATAAAGTTAGATCCAAGTCATAGAGGATCAGAATATAAACTTAGATCCAAATTATAGGGGATCATTAAATCAGTTAATAGGCTAGTTAACAAGTTAGTCATTTCAGTTGGAGTAGAGTTACATTGTTCATTTTAGTAGTCCTGAATAAAGTCATCAGTTGTATCAAGTGGACATGAAGGCGTTTTAATATGCTACAAAATGTAGACAGTAGACATGATGAAATTTTAAGGAATGTGTTGACTAAGAGAAACTATATTTTTAATTTGTTATGGACAGCCTGTGATAAACAGTTAATGTATTATTATATTATAATTATGTAGTGTTTGTGAATAAATATGTAATGAATGCGAATGCAGCTTTGTGAGCCAGTTCCCTAGTGCACAAATTCCCTCGCTCGCTGTGTAATATATAATACATCATTTGTTTTTACATGGGTAATGGCAATATTTACAGTTCGAGTATCTGGCAGTGTTTCAGAATAGGGAAAAAAAATATTTGTTTGTCACATGGTGGTTTTGATTGTTTGTTCTACCTTTTTGAACCAAGCCAGGGATAAGTAGATCTTGGTTACCTACCGTATATACTCGCGTATAGGCCTGGTCCAAATGCAAACAACATAGACCTTGATCTGCCGTTGCATAATGCACCGGTAGATCAGCGTCTGTGTTGTTTGTGCTACTGATTAGTCCTTACAAACTGCATCGACCCAGATCTGCCAGCACATTATGCGACGGCAGATTTGGGTCTATGCAGTTTGGAGTTGGTATCGGATTATATATGAGTATATACGGTAGTTTTTGTTATGGCTGATTGTTCCATCACTTTAACCCTTTCATAAACAAGTTGCTGCTAAGCATTGGAGATAATTTACACATTGTGTTCAGGCAAGCTTGCTTGGTCTTGTAGCAATAATGTAATATTAGATACAGAAAATAGGAAACTAGAAACAAAATAAAGAATGTAGACTGGAATAAAGTCCTTTATAATAGTGGTGCAATAATTAGCTTATGAAAATCATCATCATAAACAGCTTACAAATTAAATACATATACCACTGTCATAATCTCTGTGCTTTTAAAGAAGCTCCAGGATATTGTGATGCAGTGAAGTTCATATGAACTTAATATGGTTGGGTGTATATATGTGTGTAATGTCCCTGAACTCATCCTATACTGTTGAAATTTGGGGCATTTATTGTCCAATGGGTGTATTTTGTCCCATAGATCGGGATGTGTGTGTGTGTGTAAATTTACATAAAATTCAAATAAACATGAATTCATTTAACTTAAATAGTATGGATCCAGTCTGGCCAGGTCTGCAAAATAAATTATCTTTTTAATTTTCTTCTTATCTGCAAACATTGTAGATTATCTTAAATCTGCATGTTTACTGTTTTTGTATACAGTAAGTACTTTGATCTAAATAAAAACACTTCCTTGAATCAGGGAAATAATTCTCCTTTGGTAAAGGACATTACAGTGTTTTAGTACACAATTGGTTGTGTGCAAGTACAAACTTGATGTGAAGGAAAGATTTTTGTTTTTTCTTATTACATGTATATACTTTAAACCAAAGTCCATTCATTTTGCATTAACTCATTAACCCCGGGAGATTCTTTTAATTTTCTTCTGAAATGGGAGTAGAAAATGCATTTTGCCCCCCCTCCCCAATTTTTGTGACCTGGCCTCTTTTTACTCCAAATCTCAAACTTGTCCTACTTTTTGAAAGGTTCATCTGTCTGTGTGCAGTTTGGACCGGTCTGCTTTAGATATAAGGCCTAAAAGTCTAAAATCCAGACACAAACTCCGGTTCCGAAACTGGCAATTTTCGACCTTAAAAACAATCAGGTAAAAAAATGCATTTTTTTTTGGCTGTATTTTTTAATGCGAGTAGAAAGTCAACATTATTTGGTATCTTTGTAGAGCTACATCTGTCTACTTTCCTGCAATACCATCCACTTTAGTGTATCTTAAATGATGTTGATGTTACAGAGCTCGGAGGTTGGGTACATCCTCATGACGCGTAAACGTGGCGCTAGGGGTTAACGAGTTAAAGTAACTAATCAGTACCATCTATACTCGATTATAAGTCAAGTCCAACTGCAAACTGCACAGACCCAGACCTGCAGTCACATAATGTGCAGGTCTGGGTCTTCAGTTTGTTAGGAGTAATTAGTAGAACAAACAACATAGACCCTCATCTGCCAGTGCATTATGCGATGGCAGATCAGGGTCTATGTTTTTTGCAGACAGACTTGTACATGACTACAAATAATAATTTCCCATATTAAATGTAGATAAGGTTATTTTGTAGCCTAACTTTTGCATGTACCATTGCCAACCATGTGATGTAGGGTTACTTTTGTTTACAGAAAACAAAATGCCCAGAAACATGAAAGGCATGGTTGTCAACATCGCAATATGCGAGTTTTTAGAAGCAATTTTCAGTGTGATGCTAATGTCAGTATGGTGGCCAATGCAGATTGTAGTGTTTATTAACCAAGTGACCATAGCATTCTGCACAAATTCTTGTTCTTTTGATGCTGATGTACAATATAACATCTGTCTTTATTTGGTTTATATTTTCTAATAAATAGGTTACTGAATTTGTGTGGATTTTGGCTGAATAATTTTCAGTAGAAATTGAATAACCCATAAATGTTGAACTGTGTACGGTGTCAACCAAACTGCATTTAGATGCGTATTGCATCAGCAGATCTGGGTCTGCGGTATTGGCGCAAATCATAAATAGAATGAACAGTGCAGGCTTATCTTCCAATGCATAATCCAACAACAGGTCTAGGTCTGTGATGTTTGAAGTAAGACACGTATTATATAAAAAGAGAAATGTATGTGCCCAACTGACATTTGCCCTTGGGGCAATGATTACACCCTCAGGGATCTACCCACAAGGCTCAAACTTCAGGGTGGTGGTCAGAAGGGGGAAGTCTGTGGATGTGTTTGCAAACACATAATTAAATTTTGAAGTTATGGCTTTCTTCTTTGAAAACTAAATAAAAGTTGTAGTATTTTGTTGGCTTTATGCCTGAATACAGCAGCAGGACTTAACATTAATGTTTGCGAGATTGCTAGAGGCAAGTGAAACTAAGGTTTGGGCAAGCAAATTCTAAAAGAGCTTGTCTGACTGGGCAAGTGATGTTCAGATATTATTGATAAAAATAATAAAAGGAAAATGTTTGTAAAAATCTTAACTCAAATGATGCAATAAAGAAACCTTTTATTCCACACTGTAATGCCCAAGTACACTTTATACTAATAACAATACTTTTGCTGAAATATTCTATTCTTTAAGGTTGATTGATTTTGATAAGGATTGCTAACTGTTCTGTTTGGACCATTGACTCTTTTGTTAATGAATTTATTCTGAAAGATTATAATCATGTTATACATTAATTCTTTAATCATATTGTTACATCTATTCTTGTTTATTTTTCACATATTTTGCTTTGGGACAAAATTTGATATTTGGTTTTGAGAGGTTTTTGATATACTGGGATACATGTAAGTAGATTACAAGCACATCATCAAAACCATTCTTGATTGTTAAGGCCAAAAAAACCTGTACATTTTTAAAACCCCAAAGTTGAATGTTTTTCACGTGACTTGAGATAGCAGGATAGAATTTTTTGTGTGTGTGCACATGTGAAATAGGGAAAGCACTAATGTGACTTGAGAGCAAGAGAATGTAATTATGAGAGAACATTTCTGTGTGTAAAAGTGCAGAAAATTAAAAAAAACTTTTTGGTTTTTAACGGTAAATGAAAAATCATTTGAACGATGTACTTTCCTTCTGAAAATTACAATCCTGTCACATAGATAAATATTGTTCTTCCACATAGAAACACTGTTTTGTCTGTCTCTGTTGGCAAGGTACCAAAATTGAGGCCTCAGGCTTGGTTAATAAAGCCCGGGTATTTAGTTTAAAAAAAAGATCTATTGATTATTTATACAAATGAAAAATCATCAATCATGATTAGATAATAAGCAGATAAACATAATCTTTATTAATTGGCTTATCTACAAGTGTTTAGTTATTAACATTTTACCTTAAAAACTGGCCCTTATTTAAGGTGCAAAGACTTCAGATTAGCGTATTGCATACATGTGATAAAAATGAGGGGTCAGTTTGGAACAAGTCCGGAGATTTGCAAAATTTGGTGAGGAGTTTTGACCTCAAAGAGGATGGTTTTTCATGTACCTGAGTTTTAGCGTGCAAATGGGGAAAAAATATTACTATTGAACGAATTTCCATATTTTTAATATTAAAATATGCAATTCAGTTCTTTCACATTTACTTGTTGCCTTTCACACTCTCCATACATGCACATGTACATGTAACACAAGCATTTTTAGCATTTCTTACAAGATCATTGCATGGATTGTATTGGCGGCAGTCCATATCATTGTTCATGTTAATGCTTAAAAGAGTATATAGTGTCACTGGTTGTTTTAATGTCAGTAGATTGTCCACATGAAGCACTGATGCATACATTAATGATCAGACTATCACTCCCTTTGTGACTTTAAGCTTAATTTGCAGACACCTTTGTTGTCATCATTATCATCACTATCACCATTTATTTAGCAATAACAATCAAATCCATACAACTGTTATCACTTACCACAGTTATATTACTACTGTACTATAGACGAAGACAAAGACATCATTCATCCCAGGCATTGTGGATTAATTCCTGTACTGTATCCATATTATTCATATTCATATTCATATTCATATTCTTATTATTTTTATTATTATTATTGTACAATTGTGATTATGATTTCTTATTAACAATAAAATAGTTAAACTTTAGTAAAACTTGCATGAATTTTTTATCCAACATGCAAAGATGAGTTCTGCTAAATCCAATGTTACAGGTTGATATTCCAAGGAATCTTTTTGATATCCTGTTTACATCCTTGTCGAAAACACGAAGTAATACTGTCTGCATTTTATTATCCCCTCATTTGACTCGTCAATGAGGATGGCCAATTTTTCATTGTGGCACATGTCTGTGACTTGCTCATCCCATTGAGGACCCAAAGCTTGGGTCACAATGTGAGTAGTTTTTCTCCGTTTGCATGGAAACTTTTGTGTGATTTCCAAGTCTGGGAACATTATTTTGACAAGATCTGAAAAATGATCTACTAGAAATGGGAGATTATGTTCAGCTATAAAGTTGGCAAATAGTGTTTTGTGGCACATGCAACTTTCTCTGCATTTGATGCAGATTCCACGGACATGGATTTCAGTGATGGCATATTTGGTTGTCGCAGTTAATATGCTTTTATGCGATGGAGTTTCTGCTTCACGCATGATGTCATTCTTGCCACCGTAAAAGGCTTTAAAATCAGCTTTACAGGAAGAGCAGAATGCATTTTCATGTTCTTTAGAACTTGATTGCAACCACTGAAATTCACATTTCCATCCATCATTGAATTTCATGGGATATTCTGCTTGCTTGGATTTTGTTGTTTTGGCATTGTGAGATAATGCACACTTAGACGTCTTGACAAACTTACAACACCGAAGTCAAATCGACCCAGTTTTATGCCACATGAGCTCTTGAGTAATCCAATCATAGTCAATTAACATCTTTAATCCTGTCCAAATTACATTCGATCATGCATAGGATAGACTCTAATTCATCTCGACAACTTTAAGCAGCGAAGCAGAACATACCTTGTGGACAGAATCTAAGTAATCTTTTTTGTTTCATGCTGATTGAGCTTTTCAGTAACCCAGCCATAATCAATTAACGTCTTTAATCCTTTCTGAATTACCTCTACTCACACATAGTATAATCCACGTAGACAAACTTCAAATGAAGCCAGTTGACTGGAGCCAGAATGTGAAAAAAAAATGGTGAAAAAAAATTGTTCAATAATAATTTTTTGTATCCGAGAGATTTCAGTGAGGGATGGGAGACACCCCTAAACTTGGAAGAAAAACCCTCCTTGGCAGGAGGTTCACATGTATGGTATTGTCTGCACTAATCTGTGTCGGCACAGGTGTCAGATTTTGTTTTTACTGCATGTGGCTTTGGGACATTTTCAGGTCATTTATTTGCCGATAAGCCTACTACAATATTTGCTAACCATAAATAATCTTGCCCAGCATGTGTCAGGTGTGTGTTTTACTTAACACATGACTACAGGCTATTTCTGAACCATAAATATCAGTTTTATAGCATTTAGCAGCTAAAAATATATTTCCAAGTTTGAAGTGACTTTCAGTTTTATGGGTTTTTTTGAAAGTGTAAATTGAGATTTGGACTGAAAATAAAATGATATTAAAGAAGGAAAAAATCAGAAGGAAACAAAAAATTTGATCTGAGAAAAGAGCGCACTTTCCACAAAAGTGCACGCACATGTGTAAGAAATTTCTTGCTGGAACACTGTAGAATGCAAAAATTGTTGGATTTAAGCCAGGTAACAATATTATTAACAGCCTTGGAATTTCTCATGTCTCAGTCCCAGTAGTTATTTGTTTCATCAGAATAGTGCCTGACAATAATTTTCACTTCCCGTAGACAGTTTTATAATATTTGTTCCCAATTAGACAGTGTTGTAATATTTGTGCCAACTTAAATTTCTCAGTGGTACCTGCTTTCTGGAGTCGGTGCTTGGCAAGAAGACATATAACATATGGCCTGAAAAATCGACTGTTTGATCAACATAATAAGTGGTGCCATGGATTGGTAAGGACAAGGAACTTTTTGTTTAGCTTGTCTTTCTGGAAACTCTACATAGTGCTCACTTTGGTTTCCATATCCATGTCTGTATGTTCGTCTGTACTTGACCATCTACATCTAGATTAAGGTCACCGTTAAATTTTTTAATGATGCTTTAATGCTAAAGGTTTTTATCTTGTAGCAGAGTAAAAGGTGAGCTAGACAAACTTGGGAGTCCATTTTTCAATACAAAATAGCACAAATTAGTCGTGTTATGGTCTCGTGCTTTGCAGGAGCGTAAAAGGTGAACTAGACAAACTTGGAGTCCGTTTTTCAATACAAAACGGCAAGAATTGGTCATGTTTTGGTCCCTGCATTGCAGGAGACACGGTGGCTCAGTGGTTAACATGCCAGAATCGTGACCGAACGGATGCAGGTTCAAATCCTACCATTGGATCAGCCTGGGTTGACTACCATGGTGTGTCCTTGGGCAAGGTACTTTATTCCAATTGCCTCAGCACTTAATGATCAACTTGTGTTGCTATGCCGTTAAACACCAAACTTGTGCATAACAAGACAAGTAGCTATTTAATTTTTTTTCAAGCTTTTTGAACAATACTTGTAAAGAACCAGATGGGGGCTGAGGTTGGATCTTGGTTCTTAATGGTTGGTAGAAACAGATAAATGCACATTAATATATTTATCCGTCATTAAATAAACAGAAAAGTAAATAAAATAACTTTAAAAAGTTTGAAGGCTCTGTAGTATTACATTCTTTGTTTAGTTTGGAAAGAAAGAAAGAAACTTTTTGTTTGAACAGATGGCATTGAACTGGAAAAGTAGGTCAGGTAATCTATTTAACTTGTTGCCCCCTGTAAATTCTTTTCATTTTCGCATGAAATCGGGGTAGGAAATGCAGGGTTTTGGATGCTCAAGAATGGATCCAAACACATCTGTTTCCGAGATATTTTCATGTAACTGGATGCTTAGGTGTGTAAAAGACGTTTTTGATTGGCTGTTTAGGCCGTGCATGGGCAGAAGGGTGAAAATTAGACTTCTTTGTTTTTTTGTTTTTTTTTTCCTATTGGATCCACAGTTTTTGTGTCCTGGCCCAATTTTACTCCAAATCTGAAACCTATCCTACTTTTTGCAAAGGTTCATCTGTCCGTGTGCATTTAAGGCCGATCTGAATTTAGATCTAAGGCCAAAAAGTCTAAAATCCAGACACAGCCTCTGGTTCTGAAACCGGTAATTTTCAGCCTGAGAAAAAATAGGTCTAAAAAATTGTTTTTTTTTCCGCTGTATTTTTTTAACGCGAGTAGAAAGTCTGCATTACTTAATATTATTACACAACTACATCTTTCCCCTCTTTGGTAATAGCACCCGCTTTGGTGTATCATAAACGCTGTTGATGTTACAGAGCTTGGAAGTAGGGTACTGCTTCATGATGTGTAAATGTGTCGTGGGGTTAATGAGTTAAAGGAGGAATACTTTTGCAATTGTTGTACAGATGTGGGAATTTGCATTAGAAAGACATCTGAATGATGTCAAGAGGAGACAGTGACTTGCTTTTCATGCTTTAGTGATCATAGGTTCATTTTTCACAGACTCGTCTGTATGTGCAGTCTGGATATCAGTGTATTATTAAACGCGCTACCCCCTGCTCTCCCACCCTTACAGATCTATTGAACATATACACTGTATCTGATTGAAGCAGATCATACATGCGTAATGTTTGAACATTGCTCATGTTTTGAAGAAAATCGTGCTTTTTAAGAAATTTTCTTTTCTCTGCTTGTTTTTTTTTCTCCTTTTTCCTGCCTAATTTTTAAAAATAATTTTATCTCCCATTTCTCACATGTGCTGTTCAGATAATTATTGGTGATGTTGATCTATGATATTTCTAGACGGAAAACCCATTTGCAAACCAGTCCATATTGTCTAGTACCTTGGCTCCATTTCCTGATGAAATGCACTAAATGCAAAGTTGTTGCTAACCAATCGCTAATTCAAAACACCTCTGCTGTAAATGTAGGAAATGATGGAGTTTTCCTGGTGTATGAGATGCTTATGTTGATAAAATTTAGGTTATATAACATTAAATTATTAAGTTTTAATAATAGATTTATTATGCATCAGGCTGATAGAGACTCGTTACAAATGGATACGCTTTATGCTTTGTTGGCTGACATAACTTCGGAATAAAGGATGAATTGCAATTGATTGGAGAAAACATTTTTTCCCATTTTTATTTGATAACCGACTTAAAATTACTATTGTATGGTCAGGCAGGCATTTTGTTAAAAGCCTTGTCAAACTTTTAGGAGTTATAAAGAAATTCTGATGGACTGATTGATCATCTCTTAACTCATTCGACCCCGATCCCGCCTATAGGCGTGATCCGTTTTCTGCATTCAATGGCCGATCCCGTCTACAGTCGTGGTGAATGTGTGTTAGTAACAACGTCTCTGATTGCATACAATTGGGGTTTTTCCAAGAATCTGACGATATTAAACCAATCAGAAATGATTTTACTTTCGTTTGTGTAAATTTGAATTATTCATAAGCCAAGGTTACTAATTGAGAGCAGTTTTACTACACGTGTTTCATTCATGAAAAAATGTAAACAATGGCGGACTTAAGAGTGATATTTGATGAGAGCGAAAACGAGGAATTATTCGGGTTTGATCTAAAAAATATTGAACAAGCAGAGGAAAAATATGTTCGGCAGTTGGATATTTTACGAGATTTAGACTCGGACATAGAAGGTTCTGAGATTGAATCATCAGAAGAAGAGGATGCTGATGGCGATGATGATACAGTTCTTGTGGATCTGTAAACTGGAACGATAATCTTCGGTCTGTCCAAATCGATGATTTTAGTGGACAAATAGCTTAAAAAATACATGACTGTGTAGACAAATTTATTTGGAAAAGTTGGTGAAAAATTCATGGATTTTTATTGGGTACAAGAAGGGAAATTAAGGTAAGAATGAATACATGTGCATGATGTTTACAAAATTTTCTAAATAGGTAAAATCTCTCTGGGGCACAAGCAGCTAGACACAGCTTAGAGCTGCTGGGGCATAGCAGCAGTGCTACTCATAACAGTGCTGGGGCTGAATGAGTTAATATTGCCCTGCAGGCAAAACAAGTACATATTGGAGTTGGGCATGTAGGGGGCCCATTCAAAAATGTATTTAGTGCAACTTCATCTTTTATGTGGTGTTCTTGCAAATTGATGTTCGCACATCTCATGGAAGCATGCTTACAAGGCCAAATAAAAAAGTATGTCTAGTTCTGGTTACCTGACTGACCCTATTTTTTTCCAACTGACCCTAAACAAATTTTTGAAATTTTTTTTAAAAAAAAAGCAGGAAAAAAATGTAGGAAAAAGAAAACAATGTAGGAAAAAAATAACAAAGGGATGTAACTATGCTCAAAGTTAAATTCAGGATGCGAATGACACTTGTTTTCTTTGTTTATGCTTAATTTAAAAACAGTCCAGACAAAAAAAATAGTCTACCGACCTTCCTACCCTAATTTGTTTTTTAATGTAACCAGAATCACACATTTTTTCATTTGGCCTAAACAAGATACTGACAAAAATACAATAACACTTTCAGGGAATGATGGTTTGTTTACAGTTATAAACAGGTAACAGGGAAAGTAACTCATCATATACAAAAACAAAAACAAACAGGCTGCTGGCAATATTTCATGGAAGGAAGATGTTTTGTTGCCAAGTTGTCAATTTTACCTTAAATCTAGCCTGAATGTACTAGTTGCAGTATTACTGTGGTGTCGATAGATGAATGTACACTTCAGTTTGTTAGCATTTATTCTCATGTATTTTTCAAGGAAAGAAAGATGATTCTACCATTTTTTTCTTTCTCTCTTTTCTTCATTTAGACTGTACTTCTAAACACCCTATGCCTCTTGAAGACTACAATTTGAGATTATGAAAAACACTATCCATGTACTGCATTAAAAAGAGCAAAATATAATTTATTGCAAAGTCATGTTAGTGATCTGCATTTTTCTTGATTAATCATTATCGTTAACCCCTTCCATGGATCACTTGCAAAACAAGGGTTGCAGGTTTGATGCCTGCCCAGGTCAGCCTGGGTTGGATGCCTCCATTTGTCCTTGGAAAAGCACTTGGTTTCCATTTCCTGGATATGATATAGCCAATAATGTGTTAAAATTTCAATTAAAATCAACAACACCTGCAGAAATATACCACTTATTCAAAGTGGTATCACCACTTGTGTAGGAGGGTGAAGTGACTCGAAATTATATTGGCAGTGCATGCAGACCCAAAAGATGCAAATCTGTAAGGTGGAATCACACAAAACTGGCTTTTCTTCAGTGAGAAATTTGATTAAAAAAACAACTACCGGGTATGTAGTTAGTGTTTCTCAACAGTGGTGAACATGGCGTAAATGAGTAGATGAACATTAACAAAGACATCTTCCAAAAAGTTAATCCCAAAATACTGTTACACAATTTGTGTACACACAGCACTAGGGCTTCATTAAACAGGAGCTGGAATGTTTTACTGATTATATATAGAATTGGCTTAGTGCCTGAGCTTGCATTATAGACGGTTCTCTTCTGTGTGTACTAAATGCCTTTGGTTATTAGTAGCTATTTATCGTATTCTATTCCAGTCACTGGATTATTAACCAAATTCTTAGTTATGAAAATGTCTGCACTGGACAGTGTATCTTCTAAGTACATGTATGTGGTGATAAATAAAATACCACTACTAAAATCCTATGGATTTGAAGGGAATGACACTGTTTGAATTGTTAACACTGTGCATGTTATTTTGTGGAAAATGAAAAATATGAAAACATTTTAGGTTAATGGAATATTTTTGTTCAGCCCTTCCATGGTGGAAGCTTGACATAGCTATCACTTTTGCATTTGTGTCTGTCCATCTGTATGTCCATCCATTCGTCTGTCCACACCCTAGATTAACATGATAAAGTTTTGTATTTTCCTTTTATTTACATTCCATTTGATCCCATCCTGTTTGGATTTAGGATAAAGCTTGAGGGCAGGCTCACCATGCAGGCCATGACCAGCCTGTTAAATGGTAGACAGACTTAATTCAGACTGTATCTTACAATTCAAATGATTTCCACAGCTTTTTCATACAGTGTGAATTACTACAGAAGTAGCAGGAACTCGTATAAGACCATGTACTGTGAATCAGTTTCTTCTGTATCACAAGATGCCACCTATTTGTTTACCTACCTAGTTTTTCTAATGCTTTTTGAAAAGCACAGTATATAATTTAACTCTTTGCCCCCTGGAAATTCTGTTCATTTTTGCTCGAAAGTAGGGTACTGCTTGATGATGCGTAAACGTGACATGGAGAGTTAAGGATATAGGCATACATGTATTTAAAGTTGTCAAATTCAGAATTTTGTGCTTAATCTTTCTTTCTAAAGTATAAAGTGACAAACAGCTTTTACAGCAGGCATCAAATTCTAGGTTAGTGTGCTATAACTTGATTCCACTGATAGTCTGGATTCCATGATACTTCCTGCAAAGATAGTGCCAGCCATTGCATTATGGGGGAATTTCTAATGTCCTCTTATTTTATCTAATACACTAGTACATTCTGTGATGTTGTGGAACCTTCCAGAAAGCCAGTTTCACTAGAGGAGATATTTCCATCAGGTAGTGCTATATAATGGGCATCTGGAAGTACTTGGATGGAGCGGCGGGGTGTCCAAACGCACTTACATTGAAATGTGGTAGAGGCATTAAAACATTTGTATTGAAATGCGGTAGGGGTGTTCAGATATGATTATATGTGCGAAGTGATGATGCCACCATTGTAACTAGCTGTAAGAAAGATTTCGTTCTTGGCATCCACCGGTGAAATGTACAAAAAACTTCAATGACAATGTAATTTTCAAATGTTTTCTAAACAAACCTTGTTTAATATATGACAGGGCTTGAAAAATTTCAATTCTTCTGCTTGCCCACTGGACAAAATATAAATAAATTTCACTTGCCCAGGAACAAAATGAACTCCTCTAGCAGAAAGTCTGTTCATTACTGTGTCCTTTTTTAAAAATCATAAAATATTATTATCTTTTCTTTAAATGCTGGTTTCAAATTAGGGAGTACCTTTATTAAATCGGTTTTTAGAGGTTTCAGTTTAAAGGCACCAATATCACATTTCAGTCAAAATGTTTTAGAAAATGTAATGGTGGTGTAATAGACAAGAATGCATGAATAAATGTATAAATGATTACCAACCTCTGATTATTAATAAATGTATAAATTATTACCAACCCCTGATTATGAATCAATCTGTAAATGATTACCACACAAATCAGAGTAAGACAATGGTTTTCAAGCTTTTCAAAAAGAATCCTAATCCTTGCTCTCACTTTCAGTTTTGGCTTGGAAAGGCATCATTTATATTACATGAAGTCATCTGACTTGGAGCATCATATTTAATAGCCCAGTTATAACCCAGCAATTAACAGTGGAAGTTTTAAAATTTATTGCTTAAATGCCCACTTTATTGACACCAAGTCCACTCCACTCTGGTGGTCAGATGCGACTCCATGAGAAAGTGTGGTGTGCAGAGCTATGGCAACTCCATCAGGAGATGGTGGAAAAACTTTCTTGTAATCCTCTCCACGCTCTCCATCCCCACCGCGATGCATGGAAAAAGGAAAAATCAAGTGAGCTGTACTGTAGATAATAGAATGAAAAGCATCTTACCTCACCATATAAACAGTGATCAGACAGGTTTATTTTGGGTAGATATATATTGGTGAAGGTATTGGAAGTAACTTGTATGATTTATTGTTTTACGCTGAAAAACACTCAATTCCTGGTTTATTGTTATTAATTGACTTTGAGATGGCCTTGTCTTATATTTAGAATGTCTTATCTGTTATTAATTTTGGAGTATCTGCTATAAACTGGATACCAACTTTTTATGACAAGATCAAATATCGTGTTACAGTGAATAGTTACATCTTTTCATAGTTTGAGGCACAAAGAGGCTGTAGACAAGGAGACCCATTATCTCTATTTTTGCAGAGATACTGGTATGTAAGGTAAAAGTAGTACAAATAATAAAGGAATAAAAATTAGTAATAAAGAATATTTGACGGCTTGCTATGCAGATGATACCTTTGTTTTACTTTGGATGTGTCTAGTAAAACCTTAAAGTCTGCCTTTGATCTTTAATTTTACTATTCTAAATTTTTTGGATTTTATTTCAGTATTGTCAAAACTAAGGTTATCTGGTTTGAGGATAGATTATGTTAGAATTATAGATTAAATGGCGAGACAGTGAGTTTATGTTCCTAGGTGTACATTTTTCATCCAAGTATGATAGAATGGTAGAAATAAATTGTGCAAATAACATTAGGCATAGAAAACTTTATTAAATCAACAGTCAAAAAGATATATACACCATTTAGTAGAATCACATTTGTAAAAAGTGTAGCATCATCAAAAATAAATTGTCTGCTTCTATCCTTGTGCTTGCCTTCAGTGAAAATTCTATTCAAAATGAATGTTACATTGATTTATTGTATGTGGAATAATTCCGTTGACAAAATCATCAGAAAAGTAGTTATTAATGATTATTATTTTTGGAGGTTTGAAAATGTTAGATGTATTTGCATTTGTTGCAGCATTAAAAATCACTTGGATTAGACGAGTAAATTACTTTACATTTTAGTGGACAAAAACTGTTGCAAAAAGTATTAACAAGAAAGCGATAAAAAATGGGGGAAATTCCAACTTGAGGATACAAGTTGCACTGAGAATTTGGTCCAATAGAAGATTATGATTGGCAGTAAAATGTTCTTTCTTACATACAAAACAAAATGTCCACAAATAAAATGATTTCAGATAAAGATTCTACACAGAATTATCACTACAACTATATTTTTATTTAAAATCGGTATGATAGATAGTAAAATGTGTTCTTTTTGTGGGCACTGAAACCATGACATCTGTTTTGGGAATATAACATAGCTAAGAGGTTTAGGGCAGACTTTGTGTCATTGATTACACATAAACATACTTGTATACAGAATTGTAATTTCTCTGAATCAAAAGTGTTGTTTTGTACCATACTTACTTGCTTATAAGTCGAGTCTAACTGCAAACAACATAGAACCTGATCTGCCAGCCATTATGCACTGGCAGATCAGGATCTGTTTTGTTTGTTTTACTGATTACTCCTTACAAATTGCATCTACCCAGATCTGCTGGTGTATTATACGACGGCAGATCTGGATCTGTGCAGTTTGCAGTTGGATTTAACTTATAAGCAAGTACATAAGGTATATATAATAGGCAAGATACAGATTATGTTATACATTTTATTTTAATGCATGCAAAGTATTATAACTGAAAGTTTTGTTATTCCCATCCTCAGATATTGTATTTTTAACAAGCATTACAGTGCAGTTATGAAATTGAAAAAAAACAACACTTTAGGCATTTAAAAGGGAAACTTTTGTGAAATAATGTACGCTTCAAGATAAATGTATTTCAGTAGATCAGATGGTTTCTAGAGAAAGTTATAATCGGTATATTGTGTAAAGTTGTTAAGACCTTGTACAAGAAAATATTTTATACTCTAGATTTCTTTCTTTCCTCTTTTTATATACTCTGTGTTTATATCAGAAATAAAAAAATACAACTAACGGTTAATGATTGGATCATTTTTGTTTATAAAAAAAAGGGAAAATTAATGTCATTTCAAGTTCTCCAGTTTCAAATTGAATTATGTAGAACATATTCTTGCTGTCTCTCACACTCTTTCTCTTGTGTCTAAAAAAGATAACCTCACCCCACATATATTCATCCTTTGTTGAAAAATTTATTTACTGAAATAACGATGCTTTTTTCTCCAGTGAATGATTGAATAATTCTTTTTCTTCTCGTTACAATTCAATAAATTGTGTTATGAAGTGAAACCAAGGCACCAACCCTAGCATCTCTGTACTGTCTGTGATAAGACAATTCTCTCAATATTTGTAAGCACCTGCTATATACTTGGACTTGAAGGTACGAATCGGTATTGGCTACCTTTGTATACTGTGTGCTAAGCATAGTTAGCTTCACATTACTGTTCAGTTATTTCATACAGGCACAATATACACATTAATTGAATTTATATCAGACCATTTGTCCTATTCACCTTCATTGACCTAAATATTCAGTGTGACCAATTCTGTTATTCCTATGATTTGCTGTCTCCGAGGTCTGTCAGAACACAAAGTCTCAATCAATAGTCTTCAGTTTTCATTCTAGATGTAGAAAGAGAGGGCTTAAGGGCCCCTACTGGGTCAAAAAGTTGGGTCATTTAGAAAGAAAAAAAAAGGGGTTGCAAATATCCTGTATGATTTGTTGTTTATTAATGAAAATTCAAACACATTTCATTATCAGCCTTCCATACCAGACATTTAATTCCTCATGTAGGAGTAACCATACCCCTCTTGAACTGTATTCTGGACATTCAAGTCTACCCCCCCCCCCCCCCCCCCCCCCCCCCCCCCATACGCTGCTGCTTTTGAGAAACATGCAGCAGTGTTTTTGCTGAAGATTCATCTTCTCTTTTTGACATTTTCTAATCGTGGTCATCAACCATGTTCTTTTTGTTCATACCCAAGCTAATCAAAATCAGTAAAACATATCTGTTAGCCAAATGAAATGGTTTGTCCTATGTTTCTTTGGCAAGGAGTGGACTATATTCAGAAGTCAGCTTGGGATACATTTAGTCCGTCTAAAATCAAGTATAATGATCTTTTATCTTTATTTTCTGTGGTCTTCTTTGTGCTGGGGGTGGGGTGGGGGGGGGGTGCTACAGGGGCAGTTTTCTTGTGCCAAAGATCATCATAATAATAATAATAATAAAAATATTAATGACTTTAAAGATGGTGACACAATGAGTTGCAGAACTTATCAACTTTCGCTTGATACCTTCAAAGAAGATGTAAAATAAGGCTCAGTAGTGCAGTGGCATGGACAAAAATGAATCCTGTAGGTCTGTCTGGAGAGGGGAGCTACATATTTTTCATTAGGTCTTCAAATTCAAGGTGTGTAGCAAAAATTTGTACCTTTAAAAAAAATAGTGAATTGGTATTGTATACTAAATCCGTACATGGAAGGGTGTTTGCAGTGTTGGTCCTGGAGCAGAGGATTGAAGGTTTCCTGCAACTTTTTGTGTTATGTCCCCCAAAGTCTTGATCCTAGTGACATGCTTAATCATAAGAAAAACCAATCAAAAATATGCCTACTACTTTTCTCTAGTGCATGTTCATCCACATCTGTGTTTGGCGCTTGCAATGACTGGAGTCACTAAAGGTGATAAAAATCATTAAAATTGTAATCCACATCTGTATTAAAACAACATATTTGGCAATCAAAACATTAAAGGTTGTGGTAGTCTGCCAGGTTACAATGTAAAGTCTTTGTCAATCACGACTGTAATGAATTTTCGATGTTGAAACCACATCTATGGCGGCGAAGATTTAATTTATTTCTAGGATGAGTTAATGACAGAAGGGACTAAATGTATGCAAATACGCAATTTGTCATTTAATCAATGAATTCCTAATATTAAAAGAAAAATAATTCAGAAGAAATAAATGCTTGTAGATAATGAATGAATACTAAAGTTAATTGAGAGCAAGATCCAGAATGGAAAATGCCATAGCACAGTTCATTTCATGTGAATCAGATATTCAAATATGTTGATGCTTTCATGAGTTACTTGAGCACTTGATAAAACATTTATTACAATATTGTAAGTGTCGACGGAAAAGATGATAGAATGGTGTAGATGACAAAGTTAAGGTGGCAAAATGCATATCATGTACATTGATTTTATATGACCACATTTCGAACCCTGCACTCCAAACCCAGTTGGTACTAATAAGCTCATTGTTATGCCTTTTCACATCCACACTGGTACTTGTTGGCAGTGTGTATGTATGCTAGTGTACTGATCACTGCTTCTGGTGAAATGTTTAGTATCTGTACTTGAATATTTGACCTATAAATGGTGTGACAGTTTGTCACGTTTGTTGTGCTGGTGTTTTTCATCATGGTATTGGCTAGAGTATGTTTCAAAGTTCAAACTTGTTTACACATGGATCAATTATCAACATATTAATGAGGTTGCTTTTAATAGCAGAAAAATAACTTGTTTACATGAATCAACAGCACTGTCTCCTGTTGAAGGTATTTATTTTTATTTGTTTCTTCGCCACAAAGCATCAGCAGTGGGTAAATTTACTTTAGTCTGTGGACGGGGATTAGTCAACAGACACTGTAGGAGGGTTCAATATTGCTATAGGATAAGAGATTTAATAAAAGCAGCTCTGTCCAGCAGAGACCATGTCACTTGTAAACAAGTATAAAATACACAGACACTGCAGCATGCACCTGTGGCCATATAAACTGTACAGATATTTTTTCTTTTCTTTAATCAGAGTTAGAATTAAACATGGAGTATAGTAAGACCTGTCTTGAAAGGCCATGGCTCCGAGGTGCTACATGTCTGGAGAGACCAGATTCACAGTTGTGATCTGTCATGAGAGACCACCTGTCTTGAAAAAATCAAACTTTTTTGGTTTAAAGAGTGGTATTTCCAGACTCGTTCTACTGTAGCAGGTAGCAAACTGCAGCCAAGTAAATGGTACATACATTTTACCCTCTTCCGATTTGTTAACATGTAAATGATTACAACATCTCTGGTAGACTCGCACTCACTTTCAACCTCTACAACAAAATATGAATGTGAAATAAATGTGCTTTAGGTGTAGAGGGCTGGAAGAGATAATCAAAGTTTCAATGTAAAATCTGTATTTCCTTTAAAACTATATAAAAGTTACTGTTGCTAATTAGAGACACTTAATCTACTCTCTTGTCTCTAATATCATCAACATTTAAAGTTTATGCTAAGAACTGTAAATAGCCCTTTAATTAATTTACATAAACACATATGCCTATTGTTTTCTCTACTCCATAGGCCAGAGTTTGACCTAAGAAACAAAAGGGATTTATGTCCATAGGGAGGTTTGGGGTGAGTGTGCTGTAAAGAGTGTGCTTGTATGTTTTAGTCTGCAGAAGCAAAAAAAAAATTTAAATGTGGATTCTAATCAATGTGACTTTGTAAAAGGCTAGAAAAATTGGAAACAGTTAAATCACATCAATTATCCATACAAGACTTCAATAAAATGAAAAATAACAAAATGAAGAATTGTCTATCTATACCCTTCCAAGGTGTGTCAACAATAACAATCATGGCCCAGCGGTTTCAAATATAGCAAGTGAAACAAAATGTATACAGTACTCGTGGATAATTGCTGGTTACTCATTAAATTTCAAAATGATTGGTACTTTACTCATCTGACAGAAAATTTATCTGGAGCTCTGAAGTCTATCATTTCAAACATGAAAAACTAGAGCTTGTTTCGATAGCATAGTTTATATTGATCTAATGTTCCATAATAAAACTTGAACTGTGCTTTCCTCAGGACCAATAAGCTGACAGCTCTGAATTAAATGCTTAAAATTTAAATCTCTTGCTTAATTTGAGTACATTAAAAAACTTGTGGAGTTTTAGTCCATTTGTTTGCATAAAATATGCAAATACACCTCTCCCTCAATAACTCGCAGACAACGGGGTCCAAAAACTGACCACACTATACGCAAGGGGACAAGTTACCGAGGGACCTAAAAAAAATTAAGGGGATGCCATCCATGCTGGACATCGAGAAAACCGCGGGGGTGGGGTGGGGGTGGTGGTGTTAATGGGGCTGTTTAATGGCTGAATACTCATTTTATAATTGCACTGGGAATAATTGTCAATAAAGTGCTTTTTTCTAATGTAGTTGTTTGCTTTCTTGTATAAATGACCTTTATTTTCAAGATACCCAACCTCGGAAAGATCGTTAACAACATTAGTCCAAGCGGTTTCAACAACACATGTACGCGAAAACATTGTGTATTATGTCACTGCTTTTTGTTATTGTTGATTCACAATAAAACAAGATTCCTTTTTCTCCAGTACTAGGGACATTTATTTTGTGAAACAAATTTCAACATCAAAACTCTTATTTATTTATTGTTCTATTTACAAAATATAGATGCCATGAATTCATTGCAAGTAGTAGTGAAACTTCTTCTCATCCTTGAGGAAATCTCTGAGTGCCAATTTAGAAATTTTAAGCTCACCACAAACTTTGGAACTCGCTTCATCATCACGAACCGTATCTGTGAAACAAAGCTTTTTATTCACCACATACTCATTTTGCTTGGTTGCCTTGCTTTGTTTTATCACATTTGTGAATGGGTAGGCTAATATAAGGTAGTGTAATTATATTACTTACATAATAATATTTATAACGGTGTTCAATTTGTCAATTGAAATGAGTTGACCAGACACGCATCTTAACGCACGTAGGATTTGCTTGCCTTTTAACTTTTCTTTTATTCCACCCCCTTTATTTAATTTGATACAAAAGACAATATTAACGTGATAATACAAAGCAGGTCTGCTTTTAATTGAGTGTAACAAACAACAAATACTTCCACAAGTAGGAGGTCAAAACACGGTTGGCACTTAATTAGGTTCTCACAGAAATGCTCGCGAACATAGTGATGGTTGAATGACATTTTTCACGTTGGTATACAAGAGGGCATATTGCATTTATGATGATTACACTGAAACCGAATTAAAAGAGAGAACTAAAACACAAATTTCACTTGACAAAACTTTTTTAATTCGTATTTATTTTTTAAAGTGTTGCAACATTTTAATTGATCAAAATTTCGTCGAATATTGTTATTTACAGTGTTCTGAGAATGTTGTTTGGAAAGAAAATTGAACAAAATATATGACTTCTTATTAAAAGTTGAGAATTTCATGATGTTAATTCAAATTTCTGGGTTCTGACCATAAAACAAGCGATATATCAAGGTTTCATTTACCAATTTTGATTGTGATTTTTTTTTCATGTTAAAAAAATAGGATCTTTTTTTTTTTTTTTTCTAGTTTAAAAAATGGGATCCACGTCTGACCCTGTGTTATAAGTGGGTTCGCAAGTTGTTTGGGCACGAGTTATCGAGGGAGAGGTGTACACTGCTTATCTGCAGCTTTGATAATCATTTGTTCGTTGGGTCTTGAAATTTGTTGTTTGTAGCAGACACAAAATCCTAAGATATGCTTTCACTTACAAAAAGTAGTGAATTCACAGCATTAAATGGTGTCATTTTAATTTGTGCTTTGAGGAAGTGTAGGTATAGTTGCAGATCAAAGTTGAACCTGTAAACATCAGCAAAATGTTGTAATAGATCCACCTGTTTGAATGGGCACACAAGTCCTGACTGCAACCTGATTTTGATTGCTGTTTTAAAACATGTCAAGTGATGTCAACATATGTAAGCATAATTTTGATAACACTGGTAGTTATTTGGTGCAGTTGTTAAATGTAGGCAGAGGGTCATTTGATGCTTTTACATAAGCAACAGATTTTAATTATCTTTCCACATACATTACCTACTTAAGCTACATTACTTAATGAAAAAATGTCTTTCAGGAATTCTTCTAGGGTGACTGGTAATGGGGTCTTCTAGGGTAATTGGGAATGAAGCCTTGGCCTATTTCTTTTTTTTTTTTTTGGGGGGGGGGGGGGGGGGGGCAAAAGATAATAGGAATTTTTTTTAAAGCTCACCATAATGCCAGGTGCTTGATACTTGCAACCTTCCAGACAGTGTTTTTTTATACTCAAAAAGGTGTTTTGTGGAGGGGGGGGGGGGGTAGTACCCCTTCGCTTAGGGAGCAGGGGGGCAATGCCCATGGGGGGTGGGTGGGCTTAATTCTGTATTAAATGGAAATGGCATGATTGTATGAACTGGATTTAAGCTGGCTCTCCTTGATGGAAAAATGTATATTCTGTTTGAAATGACTATCCTGGCTACTTCGCAGATTAAAAAGAAATCTGAAAAAAGAGGCTAGAGACAGTTTTCTGGATAAAATGCTTATCTATTTATTATTGATTTTACTTTAATATGATTACATGCAAGATTTTAAGGTTGTCCGTGAAGCTGATAACTGGTTTTCTATCTGTATTGACCAGAAGAAGATAGAAGATAATCATATAACTGGATCAATGGTCTTCAACAGAATTCGATGGTGAATTATTAAAGTATTAAAATGAACTTTTTCAAAATGTTGGAATTGTAGACTGTGATTTCTGTACAAATAAACAGCATAAAGTTGCTGTCTATCGGCTATAGTTGAAACACCTGCTTCCAAGCTGAAAATAGCCGGTATACTTCACATGGTCATATATCATCATCAAAACACAAATGCACACAATGTGCACACGCTTGCATAATCACAACTTCACTGAATTTAAATAAAAAGTACACAAATTTCTGTCTATAAAATCGATTGGACTGGATTACAGTATTAACTTATAGTAGCTGAATTTTGCTGTTATCAGTAGTTCATTGGAGGGTTTGAAGGTGATGCAAGTGTCATTACTGTTAATCTTGCACTCGTTGGAAACTGGATGATACTGTTGAGGTTTTCTCAGCATTAAAATTGCTCTTTCAGCATCTGCCCTGATGCAGGGTGGTGTTGCTACATCAATGGATGATGTATACATTATTCCAGAATCACTAATGTTAATATGGTGTTTGCAGTGTGTGAAAAGGATCAAATGCTGCACGAGTTTGACATTTGGCTTCCATAATGAACCACACATCAACAGTGCTAACTTTATCATTGCATATACTGAAATAATCATGTTTTGCATTTTATGTATGGAGTAAAATTTGACTTCAAACAAACATTGCCGCTGATATCACAAACTAGTGAGCAAATTAGACTGGTATTTGCCTTGTGTAATAGACGAGTTGTAAATTGTTCACTTCCCACATTTGCTGAAAATTTTCGGGTAACTGTGCGTACATTATGGAATGAAATATAATTATAAATACTTCAGTTCTGAGGAAAATCTGAAATGTTTTCTTTTATTATTGTTCAGCTACAGGGCTAGAAATAAGCAGTAGTCCACTAGTCCGAGGCTAGTAAAATTTCTTGTTTGACAAGTAGTTTTAATATTTTCAATAGTCTGATGGCTAGTTAAGTTTCAGTTGTCACCAATGAACTAGTGAAGATTCAGCAGAACTAGTACATTTCTCAAGATACATGTACTAGTCCTTCTGGCTACAATGAAATTTATGTTAAATTCTTGGCCAGAACTATTTGATAGTGTTTTCTTTTGCACTTCATGTATTTACATGTACGTTGTGACTTGGCTTTAGAGTATTTTTTGCTGTGATATACATACACCATTATTTGAAGTTGCCAATTGTTCTTGTGGCACATTTTTGATTTTTTTTTGAAAGTTGGAAAATAAGATTTTGATTTTGCCTAAATTAAAATCATGCAAATGGCAAAGCTTGCATTCACCATCTTAACTATGAGCTATTTAATGGAGTAGTAATAAATCCTGTCATACAGGATACACTTTCAAGATAATACAGTTTATATAGGTAGCTAAAATTAATATTCTGTTTGTCTTGGGGAATTCCCCAAATGTCTGTAGACCAATGGAAGAACAAGGATGTTTACAGTGGTGACTAGTTAAGTAGAATGTTCCTATGTATGGTAAAATTGTGTTATACATTTAGGTCTAGCTGCAGACTGAATTTAGTCTTAATGATACCGTGTATACTCAGTGATAAGTCAAGTCCAACTGCAAACAACATAGACCCTGATCTGTTGTTGCATAATGCACCAGCAGGTCAGAGTCAGTGTTTGTTCTACAGATTACTCCTAACAAACTGCATAGACCCAGTTCTGTTAGCACATTAAGAGATGGGACATCGGGGGTCTGCAGTTGGACTCGACTTGTATATTTTGTAGGTCATTGGGTAACTCAACTTGGGGAATCCATTCATTCTTTTGTGCCTTGAGTGTTTTGGTCTTTCTATATCCCCATGCTTTAGCAGGAGATATTATGATACCCTATCTGTCTGTCTGTCTCTGTGCCCATAACTCTCCTAACTGCTGGGTAGAAATTCACCCAACTTGATACATATATATAGATTGCTAATGAGGTAACTACATGTATATACAAGAGGGATATATCCGGTATATGTATTTTCTGAGCCTCTACTCTCTGGTCTTGGGAAGCAGATCATAGGTCGCAGGGAGACGATCATACAAAAACTGAAAGCAAAGTGAAAGTTTTTAATGTTTTTTATACACAGCTTAATACATGCAATGATGTGAGTCACACAACACTATGAATGTATTCATTTTCTTTGTCATCAGTTGTTGTGGTTTTGCCAAAAATTACACGTTTGTTTGTACTTTAATTCATGGATTTTGGAAAGGAGTCATATTGTTTCCACGGAAGGATCATTGTTAGTTGGTTCCTTAAATTTGTGATATGAAATCCCCAGAAATTGGTATGCAACCAAAATAAGTGAATTTACAGTATTGATCATGGATTTTGGGCCATGAGCACTGGGTTGTGTTCCGAAATGGGAGGTGGAAGGTCGGTTACAAGTTCTGGGACATCCTCCGAAAGAGGAAGTGGAGGCTTGGTTGAAATATAATAACAAAAAGTGGGGGATCTACTGTGGTGAGCCCTGGAAGTAGCTCTAGTTCATTTTTGAGAAGTAGGATTATTTCAGGAGCACATGTGACTTTGCCATGATCTTCAATAAATTGCAAACCTGTCATAAATGTACATGCATCATTTGTATGCATGGTTTGTTTTATCAGTAAACTACATTCTTATCTTCACTTTAAGTACACTGGTTAAAGTGTAGCACTTGTAATGAATTGAAGTGCAAATCTTTTCTCGCTAGTTTTGCTCTCTAGGAAACCATGTTTTGCATGGAGATGTGAAATGTAGAATAAACCAAGCATTATCGTTTTCATTTTGCCTATGCATAGTATATAAGTAAAGTTTGATGGACTCGGTGATGTTTGCTAATGAGATAGTACAAGCTGATTCATTGATTTGCAAGATTGATATGGAAATTGTCTATTCCTGGCCACTATGACTGCATTGACTGGTAGGGGCAAGTAGAGTTAGTTACCCTTGACCCATCTTTCCTTCCATCCTTCTGCCCACCCATCTGACTGTCTGTCAAATCTTTTGTTAGGTTTTGCTTTTAGGTCATATCTCAGGCACTTCCATGTTCCATGAACACATTTATAATACAGAAAACTATTCTTATACAAAAAAAAATGCCTGAAGCTTTTTAATGACCAAAATATGAGTGAGTTCTTCATTGTTTACCTATTTTTTGTTAGGAAATGAAGTGAATGACCAAAATAAGATAAAGATTAATACTGCAGGTATATCCAACAGAGAATAATGTAGACTCTATATAACTGATTTTCAAAGGTCATATTAGCCCCCAGGTGTGTCCCAGTTACCTTATTTCCCAGGGTAGAAAATCACTGGTCAGGACTTTGGGTCTGTATATGCCCATGAGTAAATGTCAGAAGTTCAGTGTTGCTGTGATATGATTTATGTGACATTTGAACAGTTGTCTATAGTTTGCGCATTAATAGGGAAACATTTAGGGAGGGAGAAGGTGTGTGTGTGTGTGTGGGGGGGGGGGAGAGAGCATTATTTTAAATAAGAAAGAAAAGACAAGTGTGATTAAGAAGTTTATGATCATGATTGTCGAGCCCACATTAGTGCAATGTGAGGCATAGCAGTTAACAACCCCCCCCCCCAAAAAAAAAAAAAAAAAAATCCTGTCATACCTTGGTTAATTTTTGTGTTTAGGTCATTTTCAGGCAGTGTGATGTAGAGAATTTAGTTTAAAATAATTTTTTTGTACGAGATGAAAATCTTAGAAATACAGTACAAATCAAGCGGAAATCGCAGCTTTTAAAGCACTTACTGTTTTGTACCCAGATTCATCAGACAACTTGACATTTATTTACATTGTATCACATTAAGAAATCTTGTGCCACACTGTAACATGACAGCTTTCAACATCACATAGTGAAGTTGTTCAGAAATGCAATCTGATAAATTTTGTGATAAATAGAATCCCAGACTCATGTTTATTAGACCTTCAGTTTATGAAACTTGCTGAATGACACTTAACTGATTTCACTGATTTCACAAATTTGACATTGAATGAACATGAATACAGGATACTTTATTTATCAGTCATTGGGAGGAGAATACATTATCCATCAAGACCAATATAGACTCGCCTGAATGTACACATAGCTCTTCAGTTATGGCTAATAATCAGGGTTTTAAAAATAATCTACCAGTAAGTCCAGATAATTGACTTTCTGTTCTTAGATTGAAAGCTTAACAATAAAATTTATCTCTTTATAAATTTATTTGTTATTTAAGTACATGTAGTTTCTGCTTGATGCAATACTGATGGCTTTAAGCTTTCCATACATGTACCAAATTAGATAGATAGGACAACTTTGAATAAGGACAGTCCTATATTCATTTGGGAATGAAAAGGTATTTTATTTCCTTGAAATAAATTATATTTCATCCAGCAATTTCTTATGAAGTTTCTCAGGTTACTCATAAATCAGGAAAACTCTACATGGACTTGCAGTCAGCAAGGTCAGAGGTCAAGATTAGAATGTAAAGTTTTCTGTATTCAGGTTTTTCTGCCTGTTATTTAAAGTTTTCTCCAAGTTCATTTCTTATGTAACTTGAAATGGTATTCTGCTTTATGGTAGGGGCTTAATGGATTACCTGTCAAAATAGCAGGGGGACTCTCTGGAGTACCGGTATTACCTGTCAAAATAGCAGGGGGACTCTGTGGAGTACTGGTATTACCGGTCAAAATAGCAGGGGGACTCTGTGGAGTACTGGTATCCTCAACATATTCAGCTTTACATTAGCCACTAATTTTATGGCAAACTTTTTATACTGTATATACTCACTTATAAGTCATATCCAACTGCAAACTGCACAGATCCAGATCTGCTATTGCATAATGCACCGGCCGATTTGGGTCTGTTGTTTGCAGTGGGATCCAACTTGCAAGCGAGTATACACAGTAATTCAGCACTTAAATGGTTCGCTTGTATGGTGAAGTCTGCTGAGCACTATAGTAATCATGTCCATCCATCCATCGATAATTTGGTTTCTGCAAGACAAATTTACTGGGAATTGTTGCATTTTAACCAAATTTGCTATGCAGCCGAGACCTTAGAAGAGTTGGATTTTCAGCCCACAGTGTGATTATTTAGAGGAGTCATGGTCTCAGTCGGCCTGGGGGTTGTCCATAAAGGACGTCTGCAGATAATACCTGTTTTCCTACCCCCCCCTCCCCTTGTCCGCTTTTGTCCGCATGTGGCTTACCCCCCCCCCGGGCTGCGGACGTCCCCATCTAGCATTATACACTGCTCTATGGTCTGGCAGTGTAATAGCTGGTACTCTCAAAATACAACGCTCACTGATCTCATCACAACATGTAGCTCAAAACAAAGAAAAAAATAAACAGAAAGTTCTTTCTTTAAACAAGTCTTTATTCAGGCACTAGCTCTGCAGTCGCATGGTCAGCCAACACATTCATATATATTCTGTGGCACAAATCGTACAAATTGAAATTAACAAATAATTTATACTTAGGGATCACCCATAAAGGACGTCCGCAAAACATTCTGGAATACATTCAGTAGGCCTAAAGCAGCTGTTCAACACAGAATATCATAACAAAAAATACTAGCTTGCGGACGTCCGCAAGGTCCTTTACACCCCCTCCCCCCTTGTCCACAGTTGTCCGCATTTGAACAAACCCCCCCTCCCCCCATCTTTACGGACGTCCTTTATGGATGATCCCTTATTACCCTAACTTTCCCAAGGATTGTTGGACTTAAATTTTGCATGCAGCTCTATATTGACGAGACCATAAGCGAGTTCAATTTCCAGCATTTCTCGACATCATTTACAGGAGCTGTGCCCCCAGATTACCCTCTCTCTTGACTTTGGTTTCTTCAACAAAAATGTATCAAATTTTTTGGGTTTTCAAGCAAATTTGGTATGTGGCTTCATGTTGACAAGACCTTGAATGAGTTCGATTTTCAGAATTCTACATCATTTTCAGGAGTTATGTCAATGATTGTCAATCCTCCTTACTTGCTTCCACAGCACAACTTTATCAAGATTTGTTGGAATTCAACTAAATTAGGTATGGGGCTTTACATTGATGAGACCTTGAATGAATTTAATTTTCAGTGTTCTGCAGCATCAATTACAGCAGTTATGTCCCTTTTTGCTGTCCTCCAGAAATTGGTTTCCACAACAAAACTTGACCAAGGCGTGTTGATTTTTAACCAAATTCAGTATTGGGCTTGACTTTGTTGAGACTTGGAATGAGTTCAATTTCCAGCATTCCATGACATCATTTACAGGAGTTATGTCCCCTGATTGCCCATTGGTTTCCAACTCTAGTTCCTCTGTTTAAGGCGATGCTGAGCAAATTGTAGTGAGCAGGCCCTTTGTGATGGACACATAGTTAATAGATATTATGATATTGTATCCTATCATGTCATACTTAAGCATATACATGTCAGATCATTTCATCTTATCATAACATACATGTACATCATAATGTTGTGAATCAAGTGAAATTCCATGATGGATCATCAGTTTCTGCTAACCGATTGAAGATGGATTAATTATAAGCAACTAAAATGTCCACATGATGCCTTGCCAAAACCAGGGCTGTTGCTGCAATAGTCTGAAGTCCCAAACAGTGGTGGAACTGAATTTGACTAAAATCATTACATAAATTGTAATTAATTATTGGGTCATTTCACAGGAAGTGATTGATGTTTGACCAAATAGATTAATCAAAACAGCAGTGACATATCATGTTTCAAACATCCTGTTACAACATTATTTATCTGTTTTGTTACAGGACTGGCAGTTTGATGATGGGTCACCTCCACCAACCAGCATTGTAGAAGATTGGCTTAATTTATTAAAGACAAGATTCCGAGAAGAGCCTGGTTGTTGTGTTGCTGTTCATTGTGTGGCTGGACTTGGAAGGTAACAAATGAGTACCATATAACATCCATGCTTTTTGTAGATATATTGCGATTGATCATGTCTGTCCATGCATCCATCTGTGAACCTGTGCATCCGTCACTTAATCGATTGTGTGGTAATCATATTTCATCTGATGTTTCAAGAGAGGGGAGTAGATGACAGATTTCAGATCCTTTATGTAGCCTATTGTGCAGGAAGGGGTGTGTTTCAAGAGAGGGGAGTAGATGACAGATTTCAGATCCTTTATGTAGCCTATTGTGCAGGAAGGGGTGTGTTGGGGTCCATCAGAAATACAGTCAGGGGGAGGAGGAATAAGAGGTAGAAAATAAATAACAAATTACTGATTTTTGCAATGGTTTGCATCATGGGTAAAATATTTTTGCTTGTATTCGTTTCTGACTGCAAACAAAATTAACCCAAATCTGACACCACATAATTGGGATGTGTAAACTATTGCAGCTAATGTTTTCAAGGGAACAGGATGGACCATGATCTACTGGCATACTATGCTCTCACACTCAGACATACCATCATTAACCCTTAAAGTACTGTATACAGTAAAGATTGTTTATAGCATTTCACAGGGGACGGGGATTTTTAAAATGTTAATAACCAAGAAACTTTGTATCCAAATTCATCGCTTATTTTTCAAAATGTTTATGTACTTGTCCACGTCGATGATGTTGGACATACATGTAGTAAACAATTTATACTGGTATGATTACTGTCAGGACTTGTATATAATGTTAATAAAATTTTCAAACAGCATACATTTGTATAAATACATGTTATCGTGAAGAAAAAAATAATGATAAAGCATGAAGTTTTACCATCCGATGAAAAAGTGTAAAAATACATGTACATGTACGTACCATCATTAACACTTAATCTTAAATATCACTTTTATGGGAAATCGTCTTTTTTCAACAACTCTGTTGCTTCCTGGCGATCACTAATTTAACAAACAATATCCTCATGGTACAACAAATTTGCATTTCAATTGTTGATATCACAGGCGAGACCGTGTCACTAACAGAATTAAGATGCTCCAAGAAATCAACAACCTCTTTACCAGACCCAAGTAGGCGCCCCACACCACAGCAAGGGGAACATCATCATCAGCAGCATTGCTATCACTAGTAATGACATATGTTTGCTCACTAAACCCTGCCTTAACAAAACAGTTTCCAACACAATCTGTGTAAACATCACGCCATGCACGATAAATCATATAGATTGTGGACAATATATTCCACACTCAGTTTTTTTGTCAAGGATCACGAGGTATCATTGGAGTAGAACATCTCACTTTTTTTACGTCTATTCCTCGTAATTTTTATTTGTAGCTTTGTGTCTAAAGAGAAGTTTTTTTCTTCTTCTGACCAGCAAATTTTCAGCTATTTTCACACCAGTCAGAATTGAAAATGAACACGAGAGAGATTTATTTCAAGCTGTACTCAATTAGTCAACATACAGGTATAGAACAATAGCTAAAGGATATTTCTAAATTATTTAGTCAATAAAGTACAAAACAAAAACATTTCTTTTCATGCTTTAATTGCATTGAACCAGCAAACCGTTATTCTAAAGTACTGATTCTGAATTAGGTATGAGTATCATGCCTTTGTTACCTGGTGCCTTTGTTAGGCCTTTGTTATTTATCGATAATGAGTGACGTCTGATTATCATGCTTTTGTTACCTGGCACCTTTGTTTTTACGCCTTTGCTATTTAAATGACTGCCATTGTTTATCTGGCTTTGGCATGTCAGGTGATAAAAACGTTACAATTGAGCTAATTTTCTCAGATGAACCACACAAATCAAATGTTATAACCAATTAAATGTTGTAACAAAAGAATGTTATAACGAAGCGTTTGGAATACATTGTAATTAGGAATTTGGCCAGGATAACAGAAACTGTTGTATCCAAGAATGTAATAAACAATCTTTACTGTAGTTTTGTAGTACATGATCCCTCAGTACTGAATTGTTTGAGAAAAGAAATTAAAATTCCATTATGCTTTTAAATTGGCTTGATTTTAATTACTATATATAACATATACACAAAACCTGTATTAAAAATGATTGTTGAAGTCAGAACTTTATTATAAGCATCAAGTCACATATGTAACTTTATCATATTTGCACTTCAGGTTGCAAATACAGATAAAATTACGAATTACCTTTGTATTTCATCTGTATTGTTGTTTCTTTTTTTTTATAAAAAAAGTTCTGCTGTCTTAAAAAATACTCTATTCTTTAGAGGCTTAACCATGTAGATGTATGTCTGTTACAACTTTATATTCAAGTTATGAAAATCACAGGTGTAAAATAGGTAACTTGCAACTTTACACCCCCTAAAGTCTAGTGTTCACAAACTTGGCAGTTTTTCTTGTTATTGATACTAGTATATATCTGTCATCTCATGTCCACTTGTGAGCTTACACAGTCACCTTTCTAGTTCATTACCTGTTCAGGTGTTACTCACTTAGAATATTAAGAAATATATCCCTACTAAATTTTTTGTTTTTACTGACATATGGGGTTGATGTCACATCTTCAGCTGCCCAGAAAAATTTGATATCAGATTTATGCACTAAACCCCTTTCCACAACCAATGCAAAGTGTTTCAGTTTTTCAGGTGTGACAGGCTTCCATTTTCTCAAGCAGCTGTTGTCAATCAAGTCTGCCCCATTTACTCTCTGATCTGCATAAAGATTTTTTTGATCTATGATCAGATGCAAGAAATCCTCGTCAAAGAATAGCCCTGAATAGTCTATATGCTGAATATTCAACAGTTCTAGAGTTAATGTTCTAAAAACCGCTGAATACGGGATTGAAGGGCATGCCGTCTGTTTTTGTCTAGCCAGCATGTACATCCAACTCCTATTCAACATCATTTTCAAGCTCAAAATCACTAATAGGTATTTTCAGTAATACTTTCCTAGCTCCAGTAATCCCATCAACTTAAAAAATATCAGAATCATTGTCATCATCGTTCTTGTCAACCAGTACCTGCCAAATGAAATCGTCTGAAGATGGATCATGTTGTGTGTCAGCCATTTAGTTTTGCAGGTAACACGTTTTAACTGGCATTTGTAAAACTTCTTTGCTAAATGCATGGTAAAACTAGAACAGAATGCTCATTCTAAGGCCCAATGTACCAATCGAATTTAGTTTCACAACCATATATATCGCGCTGAAGTACCCAGATGTGTAAACAGTTGATTACTTGAAAACGGCATATGCCGCAACAAGCACTACGGGACCGATACTAACAATGCGACTTGTGTCGTGACAAGCATAATCAGTTTTTTTGCATTCAGACCTTTAGTAACTTTAGAAATAACTGTATTCAGCATATAAATTCCTAAGTAAGTGATTTGGCTCGTTTACATATTTGGGGGAATCCCCACCATATTTGGAATTGTATTGTCGAGGCTATTTTTAGCATTTTTTTAAAAGGAAAACTCTGGCATATCATTCACATTATCAGAGGCAAGATAATTGGAGTAGAAAGAAGTATAGAATTTGTTACGATAAATTGTGTTCTTACAAACAATCTTTACATTAGGAAACGGTTTCGATATTAGAATTTGCTCCAATCAGCTGTTTTATACATTATTATAATCTCTGTCATGGTCCTGATTAGAGATCAATTACCTGGGATGATCGAGTCTTGTTAGGCTTTAATCATTTTATCTTGTTTATACTTTATGTCCATTGAAACAGATTAAGCAACATGATATCTGTCATGGTTTGCGAACTTGTCCAGGGTTTACAGAAATTAAAGCTATTGTATCATTTAGGACCGATCACTGGGTAATGTACACATTTATCACCAACAGCAGTATGTGTACATGAAGTGACTGACATAGTCTTGCATACAAAGAGATAAACAGAAGAGCTGCAACCAGAATTCTTCATTGGCAACAGACAACACTAAAACATTATCATGTGTTTTTATTGCCAAGCAAGGATATGCTGCAACCTAGCTTACATTGCCTATGTCTGACCAGCATTGAACTTGCTGGGTGCATCACTACGCAATCCTGACAATAGAGATATTATTTTGACAGGACATTCAGGAAAATTTCTAATTTATATTAACGAATAAATTATCAGCATAAAAAGAGAAAAGTAATTATATTTTAATGTCTGGATATTTGCATTAATGATTGTAAGTCAAAATTCTGATGTCAGATTGGCTAACATCAAACCACTGACCAATATAGTCCTAAGAATTTTGAGTTGAGTCTGAATTGGAATGTGAAAAAGTTTTGTAATCACAGAGCCAGGGTTGAACTCTGGACCATAAAGGTGCAGAGCTAATATATTGCTACTGAGCTAGTCATTTGACTTTCCAAGGGACACAGAGGATATAAAGTGATCTCTGGGCCAAATTGTATACAGGCCAAGATCAGAAATGTATTTGGGGTTGTTTGCTTAGATATCGTGAGAGGGATATCATGTGTTGCAGGCATGACCAGGTTTTCAGCTCTTACATTCAGCTGGCTCATTTAGTTGAGTACTTCAGCATAAAGAAATGTGCTGCAATCAGGAAGTGACTTCTTGAAATAGATTAGTCCTTATGTTATATCTTATGGTCGTGTGAAACATTTTTACATAATTGCACAGAAACAAATTAGGACAGTGTATGACTTGTATATGAATAAAATGTAGTTCTACAAGTATATAAGTTCAGTAGAGGTCCAAAATGTTGCTGATTCAAGTTGGACAGCACCACAGCTTAAACCACAAGCAGACTTAGTATGCTTACCTCACAGAACTTAATGAGAAATTTCATTCCTTTGTCCAGCCATGAAATAGGTGGCATACAAATGACTGCAACTTGGATTTGTATTGTTTGCATTTAAACACTAACATTCCTGTGTATGGGAACTTCCTTTTGTGGCATGTTCAAGAAATGTAATGCATGTCAAATGCTAATATGCTTTATTTACATTTACAGAGCTCCTGTCCTGGTAGCCCTCGCACTGATAGAAGGAGGAATGAAATATGAGGATGCAGTCGAACTAATTAGAACGTTAGTATCAAATGCCATGATGATGTATGTACATTTTGGTACATTATGGACTAAAATGAGAATAAAGAAATATATATACCACTGTATATTACCTACAGCATGCACACTAAGATGGCATAGTATTTATATTTAATTCAAATGTATATTGGAAGGAAATGGGAGTGTTCATCAATTTCACACACAAATTTACCATTATCATCAGGTTATCTATTTTGATATTCCTGACTGTTCATTATTTGAGAAGCCTTTTCTGGTAGTGAAGCCTTAAGTCTTGTGTGGAAGAAGGTAAATCAAATTGATATACCTAAATTCAAGCCCTGGTGGTGAAGCCTTAGGTCATGTGTGGAAGAAGGTAAATCAAATTGATATACCTAAATTCAAGCTCTGTATTCTTGAAACTTGAGAAAGATACTAGAGCTCAGTCTCAAAGTCCAAAAACCATGACAGTTTATTACTTGATTAGAAGTCTTTAACTCTGGTTAGAAGTCTTTAACTTTGCTTAGAAGTCAATAAGTTTGGTTAGAAGTCAGTAACTTTGGTTCAGTTGAAGTTGGAATGATAGACCATGGCTGATTACCTTTACTTGGGTTCCTATGCTAGCTTCAGAACTTGTATTTTGTAGGTATGCTGTCAGTATCACATATGATCTCTAGCTCACCTGGGCTTAAAACTGATTAAGCCTATGGTACGGCCCTGTGTTTGTTTTGCATCCATCAGCAATTACTATGTTGTTTAAAACAACTGGACCAGTTTTGTCCAAATTTGGCAGAAAACATCCAGGCATAAAAGGTTTTCAGATTTGTAGAGATCGAGGCAATCTGCCATCAAATTGGCCACCATTACTAACAATAGAGCAAACCTTTAAACAACTTCTTCTTAAAAAAAATCCCTGAACAGAACTTTATCAGTGTTGACCACAAGCATCCTTGCAGGATTGCCTTTTAAGGTTGTATAGATGATGCCGATCCACCTTCAAATATGGCTGCCATTACTAAGAATAGAATAACCTTTAAATATCTCCAAAACCATTGAAAAGAATTTGACCAAACTAAATAGAAAGCCTCCTGGCATAAAACCTTTCAAATTTATACAAATGATGCATATCCACCATCAAATATGGAAACTGTTACTAAAAATAGAAGACCCGCCCCCATAAACTTCTTATAAAAAAACCTCAACAGAATGTAATAAAATTTGATAAAAAGCTCCCTTGCAAAGAGGACTTCAAAATTTGTGCATCTAATGCTGATCTGCCATCAAATATGGCCACCATTACTAAAAATAGAAAAACCTTTGAATGACTTCACAAAAAACACTCCACAGAATTTGACCAAATTTGACAGAAAGAAACTTGGCATAAAGGGCTTAAGTTTTACACAAATGATGCCTATCTGCCATCAAATATAGCCACTGTTGCTAAGAAAAGAAAAAGACAACTTCTGATGAAAAACTGCTCTGCAGAAAATTTTTAAAAAATTCACCGAAAGCATTCTGGCAAGAAGGGGTTTCAGATTTTTACAAATGATACCGATTCATCATCAGACTTCTTTAAGACCACTCAACAGAATTTGACAGAAAGCATTATGGCATGAAGGGCGTTTAAGTTGGTACAAAGGACGCAAATCTGCCATCAAGTGAGCCTGCTGTTACTAAAAAAATAGAAAAACCTTTAACCCTTTTGCAACAGGATACGACTCCAGTCGTACTTTACCTTTGCCAGCGGGATACGACTCCGGTCGTAATGTTCACTATATTCCATTACCAACTTAGCAGAAACGTATTTTTAACTGTTTAATACGTCATCAAATTTATGTGTACTCTCTTTTCAAAAGAAGGAAATAAAGGTAGAAGATACACATAACATTACCAGATTGTGTTTAAAAGACACCAAAACTGGCAAAAATTTGATTTCAAAATCGAGTTGTAATGTGTGGAGATAAAAATGGCAGTCATATTCTGAAGAGGGAAGTGAAGACAGTTATGTGCTTGCTTAATTAGTTGAAAATAAAGACCATTTTGTGTGGAAAATTGACATTCTAGGCAGTGGGGATCTTTACTTCTTCAGAATGAACGGAGCTGATGATAACTGGTTATTTGAAATTTGATTTAAAACACGACTTTTAATGTGTGGAGATCAACATGGCGGACAGCGCTGAAACAGCAAGTTACGGCAGTGATGTGGATGCCGATTTTGAAGAAAATATAGATCATTTTGTGGGGAAAATTTATGTTTTAGGCAGTGATGATCATGAGCTTGACTTTGATGAAATGAACGGAGATGATGATAACTGGTTCGTAGAAAATTTGATTTAAAAACTGAACTTTAATGCGTGTAATTCAAAATGGCGGACAGTACTGAAGCGACCGTGATGTTGATACCGATTTTGATGAAAATATAGACAATTTTGTGGGGTAAATTTATATTTTAGGCAGTGGGGATCATGGGATCGTGATCTTGGTTGCATCAAATGAACTGAGCAGATGAAAAATAGTTAATTGGTATTTTTGACTCGTTTATTGACAATGATGAGGACGTGGATGCTTTTCAAGCTAACTGGACATTTTGAGAACTTCATTACTCATAAAGTTCGCACATATACTGATGTTGGATGTGTGCATAATATTATGAAATTTTACTGCATCCCTGGAAATGGACCAAAATACACCCAACATAACTCTGATATTATTACATTAAAATTTATTGTGGAATAAAAACACTGAAGAACCAAACAGAAAAGCTTTGTCGACTTACCAGTAAGGATTATTCTGTTTGTTCTCCAATTCTTATGCGACTAAATTTAATAAAATTGTAATAACTTTCGATATTCTTCATGGATTTTTAAAAAAAATTTCACCTTCTTAAATGGCATAAAATTCCCCTCATTTCCTACATTTACATATAGGAGGTAAAATTTATATTGCAGATAGGAAAATTGCATTGAAAGTAAGTTATTTTAAAAAAAATGTAAAGAATGCTTTTTTGCTTACATAACTTTACTTTCAACTGAAGTTTTACGTCTGAAAATTTTCAGTCCAAAAATATATGACCTTAAGGAAAATTGTATGCTTTTTAAAATGGTATACAACATTGAAAAATAATTTTAAAAAATTGTCCTGTAAAGCCAGATTGACCAACGTCACTGCATTCTCTCCTGCTGCTACACCACTGACTGAAAAAATTTCCAGTTCTACACAACTGCCTGTTTGATTGGGCTTCAGTATGAAAAGGGTTAATAACTTCTAAAACACTGCATAACAGTCTTTGATAAAATTTGACACAAAGTGTCCTAGCATGAATGCCTTTCAGATTTATAGAAATGATGCTGTTCTGTTATCAAATACGATTGTCCTTGCTGAAAGCTGAAAAACATTTCCACAGCTTTATCTCAGAAAACTGCTGGACAAAATTTGACAAACTTTGACACAAATTACCCTGGCATAGGGGCCTTACAATATTGGACAAATTATGCTGATGTGCCATCAAATATGGATGAAGATACAAAAATTAAAGAAGCCTTAAAACAATCTCCCCTGCATGATATAGCCAATAATGTGTTAAATGTGCCTTTAAGAAAAGGCAAAGCAATCAAATATCACTTTCAGAAAACAGAGAAGCTCGAGGTCATATGGAAAATACAAGGTTTAATGGTTGCATAGCGAAGTTTGCAGGTTTTCTCTGGGTTCTACAGTTTTCTTTCTTCAGTTATCACCTAGTCTTTTGGGCCATTGACATCACCATGTTTATCTAGGTTTAATGTGCACCCAGTTGGAAATGGCATAGATCCAGATCTGCAATCACCTAATGTGCCATCAGATCAAGGTCAGCATTGTTTGATCTAAAGCATGAGTATTACAAACAGCATAGATCCTAATCAACTGGCACATTGTGCCATTGCCAGTAGTTCAATATGTTTTCTACAGGAACTAATAATAGTGTCACAAGTGGTGATGTTATTGTGAGCCTAACGTTGTATTGCGATATGGCCACTTTTTTTAATGATATTTTCACAATATAATGATGTTTATACTGTTTAGGTACAAACCACACTTAAGCCAGTTGCCTGGCCAAATGCAGAGGCCAAGCTTACTGCTCGCATAAAATGCCATTTTCAAGGGTACTGACCATTGCCTTTAATATGTTGCTATATTTGCAATGAGTATTTTTAAACAATTCGTAATTTTCATTTGGTAAGAAAGAAATATTAGATGGATGTATTTCAATTATTTTCAGAGTTTTAAGAATTCCCCCCACATTATCTGCCAGTTATATTTTATAGTATTTTTTTTCTTTATTTTTAGAAAGAGGCGAGGAGCTATCAATGCGAAGCAGCTGGCCTACCTGGAGCACTACCGTCCTAAATCACGGCTAAAATCGAAAAGTAATGGACATAAACCATGTATACTAATGTAAACCATATAGGCATACTTAGTTGTAGCATGTTAATCCTATTTATAACATCCAGTCACATGACTTCTATTGCTGATGAACTTGAACTTGAAGGAACCTGCTGTGACAAACATTTCCAAGTGGCCTGGAAACCATTACTCACCTAGCCAAAAGTATGGAATGACAAGTTATCTCCCCTAATTGAAGTTACCTCCCTTGGTTTGTAGCATTGTCCAAGGTCATTGGTGGTGTTGTTCCTGATTGATGCAGATGTATGCAAACTTTGGTCTGTTACGTAATTTTGCCAAATAATGCTTTGAAGTGAAATGTTAAAATTATGGTGGATCTGATCACATTCTATGTGAGCAAGAGATCGAAAATGTACCGTATAATGGGTAATTTTTAAGTGTTGATAGTTTTTTCATGTCCAATTCTTCTGTATAAAATAAACACATAAACATATACTTGTGCCATTACATGTTTTTTGCTGTTTGAGTGACGATCAATCATAATTATTGAATTTTGGTTGGAAAAGTCAAATGACCAAGCATTGGTTTGTGAGTTTCCATAATTGAAAATAACGATTACAGTTGTGCTTTTTTCAAACTGTTATACCTTTTAGGATGAAATCTTCCAGGCAAAGCAAAATATGTGAATAAAAACTTCTAGTTAATACAACCTTGTGTTTAATATAACCCAACTGCCAGCAGCATGGCAGACAACAAATGTGCCAGTAAACAAACTTCACTGCATAAAACAACTAAACCATTACCATGGATGTGAAAACGACATTGTCCATGTAAAATATAGAAAAATATTCAGGCGATTAAAACTGATGATTGATCAGTAATGATTCCCAACTCCAATTCATACTTAGTCCCATAAACCATGAAAAATTGACCTGGAATATTCAGACATTTAGTTTTATTGCAAATCGGTAAATATTTACAACATTAAAAATAACCCATGATACGGTAGTTTCATAATCTTAGAAAATATAATTTATATACATATAAATGAAGTGACATTTTTTATAATTGTTTTTGTTCTGCAAGAAGAGTTATTTATTTTCATCTAGCTTCCGGCCAATTCCCTTCTCACAGTATAATTTCCCTCTTAGGAATACTATTATGCCATTATCTTAATAGATTTTCATGTTAACTGATCATTTATGTGGGTTGTACACTGCCCATAGATCAAAAATCTACCTTAAATCTTTAGCTTATCTCATTTTACCAACAAAAAAAAATAAATTAGAAACCTACATTTAGACATACATATTTTACAAGTTATTTCCCAGAGCAATATTGCTTTTTGACAATAAAATATGACCTCAAACCTGTCTTGGCCTTGTTGTTACAACATTTTGCTTAGTCGCAAAACGGTCCCTTGAATTTAACAGATTTTTATTGTATTGTCTAATTTTTTGTACCTTTTAATATTTCATATAAATTGATCTTTAGAAATCATATTTAATTTTTTCTTATATATTTTTTAAAGAGAATATTTTTCTTGTTTAAACTTTGCAAAGAGTTGTACTCTAGAATGAGCTGCAAACTATAAGTAATGTTTTTACTTATAATGATGTTTGTACACCAGAACAAAATAATAAAATGTGTGCAAAAAATTAGGCAAGACTGGTATACTTCAGTTTAATTAAGAATTGGTCAGTAACAACCACATGACAAATCTCTGTTCATCTATTATTCCCATTATGCATGCCTATGTGTTTGCATATGAGAGTGTACAAGTGTGTGTGTGTACGTGTGCATACATCCATCCTTAACCTGATTTGCAGGTTTAACATTTGATAATTTTTTTGTTTTTGTTTTAAATACACTTGAGTATCTATTCTGATTAATATAGATGTTTACACATCTTTTGAAACCACTTCCAGCATGAATGTTACTCAAGTATACTTGGAAGAAATGTTTGTACACAATAACTGAGCAGAATGCCATGTTGTGTCTGCTCCACGATGGCATATTCCAAATACCCCGCAAATTTTCTGTGGAGTGAAAACTTTATCACTGTGACACCCTTTTGCTGGTGATGAGTAGTACCCTCCATGATGAATACACCCATAAAGTTTCATCACTGTACATGTAACATCACTGAGCTAAATGCAAGAACTTAACATTGATGCCTCAGCCAATGACAGTGCCATCGGAAAAGTGATGCCCATGTCTTTCAAGTGCTTCGCAGGTGAGACAAAAACTACACATGTTTTGTTCCAAGTTGGTGGAAAGAACACATTCGATTCGGAACAGGGATATGTAGTATTCAGATTACAATGTCTTCATATGTTACATCAGGCAAGTTCTATTCCCAAAACTTGGAACAAAACATGAAAACAGTTTTGTATTTGCTACATACTCCATTTTTTAAAAAACACTTAACAAATATTATAAGTTGTGGAGTGTGAATGAAATGAAAAATAAATTTGGATTTGTAAAAGTTTAGTTCTGTGAATCAAAGAAAATTAAAATGCTGATGTCGGTGAAAACACTTTATTAGTTCCTGTCTGGGTATGTAATGCAGAAATGTGGATTCAATGTTTGTATCAAATACCAAATCAACCATGAAAGATTAAATGGGTATGTAATAATGCTAAATTTGTTTAACAAGAAATTCTAACTCGCTTAAACGCTTCTCCGGCCTGTGCCATGTTGACTTTTGTGACTTGTAACATTCTGCTTAAATTGATAGTATATGTTAAAATTTCACAAGATGATCCTAAAGTTTAGTTTCATATTCTGAACATTTTGAGAGTATCGTGTTAAGTGTTTTCGTCTTCCATCCAGGGTGAGCACACTTTTTGATTTTCCATAAATTGCATATTTTTCACAGTGCTTGTGCACTTGTGGCAGTTCAGTTTTGTGGATTTTTCTCATTGTGGGAGTTTACAATTATGGAATTTTATCTGTGATTCCTTTTATAGAGACCTATTTTTTTATCTTTGAGTAGAGATGTAGTTACATTCATGGAAAAAAGTTCCACGATTCATCTGTCTGCTTTATATAGGAAAGGAACAATTTGCAGCATGCTCCTTTTCTAAAATAAAAAAGGAAATTGCACCTAGGGAAGTTAGAGAGCCTTTAGATCGAAGATATTTGTCTCACTGCATAAGCATAGTAAGACAGAAATATCACACCTCTGCTGATGGTGTCTGTGTTACAGATTTTGGCAAGTCAGGGGGTGAAATTATTGCACGGATGCATGCAAGACACCAGGCTCCACAGAAGACTTGATTTATCTTGGGGTGAATAATTTGTGGGGTTCATTGTTGAGTGTGTGTAATTACACAGATGAGGGGTAGCTATTGTTAGTGTATGCACAAGCAGAGTTACACACCAAGGCAGTGAGAGAGAGTTGACTTTAACCTGAATAAACAAGTTGTTAAGCCTACTTGCTCAGCAAGATATATTGTAACAGGCCTCTTGGATTACTTAATAGAAGAACTCAAAATAGAGCCCGATTCAGTACTGATGCACACAATTTTGATTCTCGTATGAAATTGTCACCGAATTTTCAAATCACTGTTCCAGAAGACACGAGGACTTCAGACCTTGATTTAAAAAAAATTCTCTAAATATATAAGTAGAGGTTTTATATTATCATGATTTTGATCCTTTTAACGATATTTGGATTTTGGTCCCATTTTGAGATATGATAGAGGATGAAAGAAAACTTTTCTTTTAAATTTGTACACCTGAGAATCTTTTTAGTCGTAAAAAAAATTGACTGCAGGAATTTCACAACTTTTAAGAAATCGTCCAATTTTCCTCGGTGACAAAATGACTTTTTTCCATGTGAAGTCGGTGCATTATGACTACCATTTTTTAATGCCTGCTTTATGAAAAATTCAATGTTGATCAAATAAAAAAATAAATATTAAAAGGTCTTATTTTGAGGAGGAAAATTCTTGATGTTTAGTGAAAATGAGACTTGATGACCTAATCAGCCTATCAGTTCTTCCCAATATGGTTCAAATCGCAGGAACCCAACATAAAAAACAAATGATGTATATGTATTGCATATTCATTTAATCTTGCATGGTTGATCAGATGTTTTTGCAATTTTTTGTATTTACATTTTTTTCAAACTTTACTTTTAATTTGCACCATTTAGCCAGTATTGGGCTGACATGCCTTTAAACCCTAACATATACATACATCGATACAGAAGTTAAATCCATTTTCCATATTTTTTACCCAGAATAGAACTATCTAGGGGTTTTCATAGACATCAACACATTGATATACTTCAGTAGACCGAATAAAACTTTTAATAAAAATCTCAATTTTGTTTTAATTCTAGTTGCACTGTATAATGAAAAATATTTGTAAAGTGAAAGTACAAAACTGCATTATTGTTTTGTTCCAAGTTGTGGAAGATGCTTCGTTATTATGGCATATGAATATGTCCTGGCCTCACAGCCTCGGCGTATCTTTGTGCCATATCAGAATCATTCTTTCTGCCAAAAACTTGGAGCAAAACGGGTGTAGTGTTGTGTGTGTGCATATAAACATGTATGTATGTATGTCCTGGGATTTCTTTGTAATACTAGCTGGATACCCGCCTGATTCTCACAGGTGCAAACAAAGTGGTGCTTACATTATCAGATGGGAACAAATTAGAAACGACAATACCTATGATCTGGAAGAAAAGAAAGTCAAAAGTTTTAAATAGAAGCATGTGAAGGGTAAATTAGGAAATGATAAAGGTCATATAATAAGAAAAGATTAATTACAATGGTCCCTTCTTAGCATGACACCCTTATGCAATGCAAATGTCTCGATTTGTCTGATATCCAACTGATGAAATATTTCATGACAGAAACAATCTCATCAATGGTTTGAAACTGACTGCAGTGTTGAAGTATGTATATGTAGCCATCTTTCTATTGCTCTTGTTCATCCTCACATGTCAAATATTAAAATTTTGTTCACTTTATTACATGGTAGCGGAGGTTACCTTGGCTCTTCAAGTCCCTAGATATACTGGTGCAGGGACTTCCCCCACCATCATCAGTACAACTAGGGACACGAGGAGTTAAGCTGACCTCGGCAGTTTTCATGACAATTAATGGGGAAGGAACAGTATTCAATTGGAAAGCTCCTGTGACTGCTTGGTATGATTTCATTGGTTTGGAGGAATTTCAGTCTCCATCATGCAGAAAATTTGGGGTGGATGTAAAGGGACATAACTCAGATTTTATCCATCAGAGGTAATGAAACTGACTCCAATGTGGTTACCTACCTTGAACCGCAAACATGATGAAATTGTATAAATAGAACCTTAAACATGATGATATTGTGTCAAGAGAACCCATCTTAGAGGAATATTAAAAAATTGCTAGAAATAAACATCGTTATAAAATCCTCCATGAAAGATGGAAAAAAGTTGTCAATAAAATTTATAACAGACAGATGTTATAATAGTGATCATACGTAGCTTGTGGAGTGCAAATGCAGTTTTGAACAAATGCCCTTTTGTGGATGAAGAGTTGCTGTCCATAACAAGCAAATTCAATTGACCAGTTGTTACTGAACCAGTTGGGTTTTCAATAGGGTGACTTCCATGATGTCCACATGCTTTTTTACTTCAAAGAAAAAAGTGTATGTAAGGTTTAAATTTGTGAAATTTACATGTGACATGGAGGCTGCTATGATTATTCCCAGCTATCATCATAGGTAAATGTAAAGAGCAATCTGATTGGATGTTTCCTTCAGATTCATCCAATCAGATAGTGGAGCAGCAGATACTGTTTTGGCTAACTACATATGCCAAGGGTTGATGTAAAACAACGACCCTTGATTAATGAAGTGGGAGCATGAGGGAAAAATTTGAACCCAAGCATTCCAAGTGTTTTCACGAGTGTTACGACAAATGTTTGCACACGGCAAACCATGTATTATCATCTTGTATGATCAATCACAAAAAAAGTGCCAAAAATCGTTTAAAAAACGGAGTTTGTACATGTGAATAACCATGTACAATTCTGCTGTTTGAGTACAGCTGACATCACATTTAGGTATGTGTCAAACCAGTCGGAGTTAGCCTGATTATATAAAAATTGTGGAAATTTTTTAAAATACTATTCTTTACTGTAAGAGAATAATAGATATCTCTTGTCACCGATACTTAGAAAAATGAAATTAAAACGACAATAAAGGGGAGAAATGCAATGAAAACGAGACAATAAAGGGGAAAAAATGCAATGAAAACGAGACGAAGGGAAAATATTGCAATGAAAATGAGACAATAAAGGGGAAAAATGCAATGAAAATGAGACAATAAAGGGGAAAAATGCAATGAAAACAAGACAATAAAGGGGAAAGAAAGACTGAAATTAGTTTGAGGATTGTGTCGTCAAGAAACGCTGAAAACAGTCCTAAAAGATGCAGTTTTTGATAAACTTTAATAACAAGTAACAACAATGATTCTCACAATAAAATATCCATTGCAAAGAAATAATCTTGCAATATTGGAGAATAATTTTCTTACAAATTGATGGTTTCTCTGTAACAAATACTTTCAGGTTTCTAAATTGGAAAGACCCTGTGCATGGATTTGTCCATGGATGACAGAGTTTTGAGTGTAAAACTTCAAGAGACTATTTACCCTATCTGTGACGAGTTTCTTCCTTTGGTCATTGTGTGTTATATGGAGACCCGGTATGAGATCTGACAGGGTCAGTAAGATTAATAGTTGTCCTACTGGCATGATGTCATGAATGACAGCATTTTGTTGTGAAGTTAATCGGTCTTTCTAGATTTTTTCTCCACGTGTGAACTGTACGAAAATAATACAAATAGGGATAGATAAATATTTTGTAAATGGTTTGTTAGACTTTGTATGGAATGATACATTGCAGGAATCGCCTGGGATTGGCTCTGTACAAGTTTCCTGTTGATTCTGCATCATAATTCATTTCATACCAGGTCGCTAACAAACTATAACTTAAAACAATAACATGGGCATGTCTAAGGTACTTCATTATGGCATTCCTAAAATGCAGCAGCTTGGAATAAATGATCTATGTAATTTCTAGAAGTGAACTTGAACTGGAAAAATAGCCAATCACCCCAACCAATTGTATTGCTATAACGAATGTAAATTAACACAATTTTACTTCAAATGACCTTGTCCTGTAACTATTTCACCTGATATTGTTAAGCATTAACCAGGTCAAAATCTAACTCTAGTAACTATGAGGTTTAAATTTTTGTCTCCATTCCATTCAGCTGGAGGTGTGTGTGCATGTATCAAAACTTCAAGTTCAGTGCTGCAACCTTGACCTTGGTCCTATTTGATCCCAGAATTGATTCTGAGCAGCTACTGTCCAAGTGTAATATGCCTGTGAAGTTTTATAAAAATTGGGTCCCATGTAAGTCGAGTTATTATGTGGTAACCAAGAAAGAAAATTTCACGCCGGTGACCTGGAGCTTTAATCTATCAACTACAGACTCGATAGAGAGCTGTCCTTCCTTAAGTGTAACACAACTATGAAGTTGATAAAAATTGGGTGCTGAAAACTCTAGAAAAGTGGACTTGTGTGGAACAATTTTTGCGCCAGTGATTTTGACGTCTGGGCAAGAAGAATTTTCACCATCGATCAGCCAGTTCATGCAAACTACTGTAAGTATAGAACGGGTGTGTACAAGCTAATTGGAGGATCAGTGATGCTAGAAATATGCACATGCGTACTTTGGGAGTTTCCTGAAAACTGATGTTACTGATTCTCAGTCTTGGTATGACAAAACTACAGACTGGTGGCTAAATTACAGATTGGACTTTGGGAAGAAACTATTGATAGGCATCTTTCTGAATAAACGGGTCTGTTTTATAATAAAACTTTTTTAAAAAAATAAACACGTGTTGACTACCATTGGAGAGGAATATTCCATATATCCTGGAATTTTTGTTTCGACTTGGAACTAGGGTTGCATCTAGAATTCAGTAAATTTGGGCACTGTCCACCCCTTAAAGTTGAAAAAAAGGGGATCTAATCTGGTCATAGATGGGACCTCTCGGTAGGGTCTAAAAAACTAACAAACAATGAAGGCAGATCTAGAGTGAGTGTTATGTATAATTTTCTTAACTGGTGTTAAAATATGAAATTATAAATCCATATTCTCTTTCTTTAGCTTGTGTTTTAAAGCTTTTGTGATTTTTTTACACTTGCCAGTAAAAAACCATAGCCAGGCTGGATTTCCACCATGGATTCAATCATTCACATGTCCATCCTTAAATTTTGAAACGTTGCTGAATATTTTAACTTCGCTGTCACATGAAAGTACAACAGAAATGAAAATCTCCAACATATCCAGTACAGACTTGTTTTTGGAAAGTATCACAAGGAATTGTGAGTCAACATACAGCTGAACATCATGCATGATGCGCCTGCTTTACTATCATTAGTATCGACGTCGTTCAATAAAATTCATCAACAGAACAAAATGGTGTAGATTAAGATCTGCTGTTGCATTATATGATGGTAGTTGAACAATACGTTAACCCTGATATATATGATGGCATGGTAAATGTCTTTCTACCATAACGGTGCTGTGGAACTCTTTTCTGACACATTGTCAAATTTGGCATTCCTCTGTTACCATTGCTCTTCAACCAACTGAAATGGTGATCCACAATAGGAGCAAAATGGGTAATTTCTACTTTTCTTGGAAATAAAATGCACGATTCATGAACATTTGTGCCCAATCCTTATTTCTTATGTGATTATGCCCACACACATTCAAAAATTTTGCATGAAAGTTTTAATTTTACAGAGATTTTCGCAATCACGCATCCTAGATGCAACCCTACTCGAAACAAAACAAGAATGTGGTTTTGTGTTCATTACATGCCCCATTCTTTACACCTGCCAATTATCTTTAGCTAAACTGTGTGAATGGAATTTAAAGCAAATCAGAATACTGTATGTTGTGTTTTATGAAAGAGGGGGGGGGGGGGGCGGGGTCTAACCTATGGCTATTTACTGTATATCACTGAATGTACATGAACAATTAAAAATGTTCAAAGATTTGGACAAAGTTTAGATATATCAAAGCATAATTTTGAACAGAATGATGATAAAATCTGTGTTTTTATCAAATACTGTTGATAATGAGGAAATCTCAAGAGTCCTTAGTGATCTGCTATGGGCCCCATGCTCCTGCTCAAACTTGGACTAGCCCGAGAGATTTCATTAGTCATTATTTGATATCATCTACTCTGACAAATTTCTTGAAAACCGTAACACTCCTGAACTTGTGATTTTGTTTCAACCAATCAACAAATAATGTCACTTTTTAAAGTTTTTTTCTGACTGGCAGATAGTAGAAACTTTGATTTAATTTTGGGTCAAGTCCGGGTTTCAGCACAAGAACTATATAATGTAATCTTGAGGCAAAGATCTACCGTACAGTAAAACATAACTTATCCATATACTCATCATCTGGACTTGTGGAAGGTTTCCCAGACTTACCTTTTGATCTTTATACATGTACATTAACATTTATTTGGACAATCTATATAATTCAGTTACAGTGCATGTCTTCAGATGAGTTTGGAGTTTCCCTCTTGGATGAATTCATTCTTGTAGATGTATGACACAGAGCTTGTTGCTTTGCCCAAAAAAACTTTTTGACTCGAATAGTAAGCCATTATCATCATCTTGTAATCTCGCTCTCAATAGAAGCAGTGCATATGCTCTGAGCATAACATTTTTTTTGCTGTGCCACTGCCTGAAGACGTTTTACCAATGCTATATAAACCACATTTTCTGCCACCCCGCACTTATACCTCACCCCTTCTTTAAAAATGTTTTGGAGAGCTTTAATTCAGAGTCCATTAAGTTTTACAGTATTCAACAACTTTTTTCAAAATGAAGTTGTATTTTAGACATTTAATTTTCCTCTTTATTTGCTAAATTTCAATGACTCCCACCAAGCATCACACCTGCTTTTGGACAGGTAAAACCGAGCCCCAAATCCTGTGATCAGTATTGGGTTGCTTAGTTGGTTGACATTTTATGGCACAGCAATACAACTAGGTCATTTAGTGCTGAGGCAATTGGAGTAAAGTGCCTTGCCCGAGAGCACGCGATGGTAGTCGACTCGGGTAATCTAATAGTAGGATCTGAACTAACACCCATTTGGTTGCGAGTTTGGCATGTTAACCACAGCTCCCGTTACTGTTAGTCACCTCTTACAACATATGGGAGGGCACATTGGACCTCTTCTACATCCCCAAGTCTGCAGAGGGCGCTCAGTTTTGACACTATGGGTCATATTTAGCCCCCTCTGGTTATTGTGAAATACTGTGGTTTCATTTATTGTTGTGGGTCTCAATTTTCATGGTTTTGTTAAAAAAAAAAGAAGACATTTTTGTGGGTAAACTTAATTTGTGGATGTGCCTGTCAAAGTTTGCATGTTTGTAGGTATTTAATTTCATGGATTAACCTCTACAAAGACCAAAAATAAAGAATACAATAGAACAAAACTATGCTGACAACAAATTGCAGTCGCTTCAATGGTTAAAACAATACTACCACCTGCATAAGCACAAACACCTGTCAAGATCGGTCACTTCCACTTGACATTAAAGAGAACCAACAACACTAAGGTGATCGTTATTAAAGTACATGTGTATGATCTCTTACTTAAAACACTGTCCATAGTTGCACCATCAGTACTTTCTGATGACCATGGTGTTAACAAAGTGGCTTAAGAGTGGTAAAATTCAACTTAGATCCACGTTGGTTTGGATAATGTAAACATTCCACATGTGAACCAAACAGGTGACCAGCTGCCCCTTGCTCAATGCAATCAGCAGGCAGTGTCGATATTTCATGTGTTAAGAGCCCATCAAAAAGTGAAAATGCTCAATAAATTGAAATACAATTGAGTCACTCCTTTGTTGACCATCCCTCATCATCAAACAAACTTCAACCACAAGACTTAACAATAAATAAAGACTACAAAGAATTAAAATAACATTTCCACAACTGGTATGCTAAAGAGGTCATGGAGACCATCAGGGAAAAGGAAGGCATCACTGGTGAATATCACTGTACTGTATTAGTGGACCATAAAACCTCGGTAATCAAGCCGATTCCTGCTGAATGGATAATTGCGCCTCACATGAAAATGTTTGAAAGATCAGATTTAAATATCTATGGCTTTGAGAATTCAACAATTTCAGGATTATTTACCCAACATTTGTGTGTACCAGCAGACTTGATTGGCATGATGTTGATTCAGTGGTTTTGTCTGAAAATCGGTGAAGTGTGAGCTTCAATATTCTGCTGTAATTAGAGTATATACACAATGTTTCATTAGTAATTGTGCCTTAAGCAATAGTTTAAGTATTTTACAGTCATGATGCTCATTGGGATTAGGCATGCATGGATAAAATGAGACATGCTTTCAGGAGGATTTAAATTTTCTGACAACAGTTTCACTTGAATGAAAAATCGATTTGAATAAGTATTAAATTTAATTTTCATATACTAGTATCAGTTATTATTCTTTCTTTCATTTTCAGTAATACTTGTTTTTGAATACCTTATGCTTTTTCTTGTTTCTCTCTATCCTTACTTATCTCACAACATATCAATTAAGGCAGTGAGTGGAAATTACAGCTACTGGATACCGTATAGATACATGTGCATTGAAACCAAAATACTTTCTAATTCTTTTTTTTTAAAAGGTTAAAATAAAACAAACGTATGTAAAAGCTAATATTTTATTACCAGATTACAGCAATGATGTTGATATATCAAATAGCTCTGTTGATCTCTAGGAATGTTTCAATAAGAAAATGAGTCAGGGGCTTCTTCAACACATGTGGCTAATTTTTTATTTGGTCTTAAAAAATCCATGAAAATTGCTACCCCATACAACATGGTGAAACCACAGTAGTCGAAATATCTGCCAATTTTCAAGTGGACACTTGTGTGATAAGGGTTGTGAGGAAGACTGCAGTGTCTTATTTATTTTGGCTTTCATAGATATTAAAAAACTTAAACTGCAGCTATTGAATTCATAAAACTTTCACGGCTGAGACTGAAAATGTACTCAAGACTTAAAATATCTCAATTATTTTCAAATATCTCCCAAACTGTCAATGATAATTATCTGAAATTTTGGTTCTGCCTATTTTTGCTCTAGAAAATAGTCATGCAAAATTGGACTGCTTGTACTCGGGTGGAACTATCGTTTCTAAGAATGAAGTTTTTAGTAGAAGCCTATTACTTGAACAGTTTGACAATTTCTGGACCAGGATTTGGACAAAGTGCAAAACACGATCAAAATTTTGTTCTTGATGCTATTTCAAGCACCAAAGAACACAAAAGATTTGCATGTCAACTCTTTCCTATAGCAAACAATGTAAAAAAAAAAATTACTTATGGCTTTCAACTGAAAATGTAAAAGGAAAGACTTAAAAAAACGAACAGCAAAATGCAAGAGAAATACCCTGTCATATAAATTTAAATAAAATTGATTGATATAGATTTAGTTCATACCTTCAAGCCATCCACAACAATTCTTATATGCAAACTTGTAAAGTTAATTTCAACACAGTATAGTAGGTATACCCTTCATGTTTCCGGAAAATTTACTTCACCAAATTCAAACTGATAACTACTAACCTCCATAACATAAAAGCTCAGATATTCTGCACAAGTAAATGAATACGAATTTCAGTCAAAAGTAAAGTACTGGTAGCAGATGATGGTAGATGCAGAAATTCCTCAACAAATTAGCCATTTTTGCAAGTCATTGTGGGTATTTTCTGAAACTGACATTCATTTACCTGCTCACTGAGCTCTTGTGTTGTCAAGGTTTGTAGTTGTATTTTCAAATTTGTTCAAGCATTTTTCAGAAAAAAGGAAGGGTATACCTATTAGACTGTTGAAATAGACTTTAACTGATTAACTTTTTCATGCTTTATCCCCACTCTTGGATCCCATAATTACACATGTAAAGAGCAGCAATCTCAGAAAACAGTTACAGTAAACCTATCACAATTATATTACTTCTTGTTAGTTTTATCATTCAGTGTATTCTTGGATTTTGCTGGTGCCAATCCCAGCTTATGACTTGGCTTTCCCTGTTTCACCAGGTTGTATTTACAGGCCTGGCTTTTCTTAAGTTTCGTGGTCACGTGCTGCGCAGCAATTTCCTTATACAGAGCTGGAAGACGGGCCAACAGATGGTCCAAACGAAGTAGAATGTCTCCAGTTTGTACATTAGGACCTTTTTTCAGCTTGATCAACTCCAACTGATAAACCTGTCAAGAAAAAATGAGTTGGAGTAATAAAGTGAAAAAATGTTAAGTACAAGCGACAAAATATTAGAACGCAATCCTTGACCATAATGTCATAATAGGATGGACAGTGTTATACTGAGGGGCTTAATGGTGAGGGATCATTGTGTTTATTACACAAGTTTTAGCAGTTTACACAATGTACTCTAGACAGCTCTAAACATCTTATATTTTCTTCCTCAAAACGAGATTTGTAAATATTATTCTTATATATCTGTTAGCAACAAAGAAATTTTCACTGAGCATCCAGGAAGAGTCAAGGATTAAAAATTATCCATATTCACTTAAGAGAAACTTGTTTTATCCTTGAGGAAAGTTTGAGAAATTTGTCAAATCTGAGGAATTAGTCAACTCTTTCACAAGAACGAAAACAATTTTCAGATATAACATTTTGAAACAACATGGTTATTTTTCACCCTAACTCCTAACTCTAACTCTGATTCAACTAGCAGTATTTTAATTGTATCATAAAATCTCCATTTAAAGAAATATTTGAGAAATTTGATGAAATGGGGGCCTAATTTAGGGTTTAAATGGCCTTGGAGGTGAAGGAAAATGAAGACCATAAAGAAAACCAATCAAACAGTGACCTGATTTTGGCCTGAAGCGGTCTTGGAGGTGAAAGAATGGGAAATCCTAAAAGAAAAACCAGTGTGAAACAAGGGTCTTATTTTGGCCTGTATTGGTCTTGGAGGTGAAGAAACTATAAAGAAAACCAATGATCCTGGATGGGCAACTACAAACCTTCATACTTGCTGGAACTAGGGATTGTATCTGTGACTACAGAGATGCAAAGTGCATTACCATTCATCTTTCCAAGTCCAAGGGTCATATAAGAAATTAACAATCAAGTTGAAAAATACAGTACATTTTTAATACATTTCATTAAGCATAAATGAAACTGCAATACTATAATTAAGAAATGTTACAGACATTTATTTCTGAAAAAACCAATAATTTATGAATTAATGGAAGGGATTAAATCCCTGTATATGTTATGAGTAGAAATATTGTGAGAAAGTTTTACTGCATTCATTATACAAGTTAATAAATAATCAGACTTGAAAATTTCACCAACAGAAATTAAGTCTAGACTTAAAATTTAAGTTTAGAATCCACCAATCTGATTGGCTAAAATTTAAGTCAGACTTGAAATTGACATTTCCGGCTCTAATTTGACCAACACAAGTTCTGAGTTAAGGCTTGACCTAACACATCTGATTGGTCAATTTTAAGTCAGATTTAAATTTCAGCCAATCTGATATATAATACACCCTTTACCCTTCTAACCTGAACCCCCAGGTCCTCATGTACTGAGGTTACCTGGTTAATGGCTTATATGGTCTTGGTACAGCTATAATACACCTTGGCCTGCGGATAAGCTGACCTCCCTTCTTCCAGGTTTTTATCAGTTCCTAAATTATTTGGCTTATACGCGAGTATATACAGTAATCTATTTTACATCAGACTTTGACAGTGGAACATATTATTGTCAAGTGTGCCAACTTTGACCCTGTGAGACAGAAGTATTTTGATGCGAACTTGATGCAGAAATTGGGGGAATGCGTTTTACAAAACGAATTGTAGCCAGATGTTTTAAGGATTTTACATGTGTTACCATTACTTTTTATAAAATATTAACATCTTTATCCTTTATATTATATCTTATCGTTCTTCATGTTTGGGGTCCTGGGTGGCCAAGTGGTCTGAGATGCTCGCCCTCTCAGATCACTGACATGTCACCTCTGTCTGTGTCGGTTTGCATCTCGGCTTGGCCAACATGGGTATGTGAGAAAGCTTGCCAGTAGCTTCTAGTGGGTCAGTGGTTCTTCATGTGGTTTTCCCGGGTTCTTCCTCCACCAAATATACTGGCCACCATGTATAGCCTATCCAGGGCTCAGGGAAACCACACAGGTCGCTGATCTAAGCTTGATACTAAAATGGGTAGGTATTATCAACATATTATGCTGCAGTTTCACACTTAGCCCTCTATTTCTTAATGGTGTTTGCATTTACAGTGACGCTTTTCTGTAATTTAGGCGATACATTGTCATGCCAAAGGGAAGATGCCAGTAGATATTTCTATAAGCATATAAATACTTTCCACAAGAAAAATGTTGCCGACTTACATTCAAAATAAGTATTTTAAGTGTCTCAGTCGATTCCCAAGAACTTTCACACAATGCATGCTGTTGTACTCTATTTATATAGCAGAAAATGTCGAGACAACAGCTGACTGGTTGAACTCTAGTTGGGGTAATGACCTAGAAATGTTCCAATTCTTTGGCCAATCAGCAATCTTCCTTTTCATGGCACCTGTGTGTAGCTGTCTAGAATGGAGGTTTGACCAAAATGAATAATTTAGTATTAAAGTTGGTGGCAATTGAGATGGTTGGAATTCTTCTTTCAAATGCAAGTTACTGACATTTTTGTTGTGAAAAGTAATTACATACTTATATAAATATCTGCTGGCATCTTTACTTTGGCGTGACTTTGTACTAATAAAATTGCACAGTCTTGAAATACTGGTGATCTGGGGCAAGCATAACAATGTCTGAGCAGATTAAAATCATAAAGTTTTGACATTCTCTGCCTCTTAACTTCTCCCTTATCTAAATCATAAAGATGTGTGATAGCTGATTGAAAATGAAAGTGATGACACCTAGATTACAGAAAGATTTCACTGTAAACAACAAAAACCACCAAGAAATCAAGGGCTATGTGGGCAACTGCAATTTCTTGAGTAACAAACCATCTCTATTAGAATATGTTTATCTAAAGAGACATGTATTAGAACATACCATTTTTGTGGTTTTTACCCATTTTATTATCATGCTTGCATGAGGTATCTGTGGTTCTTTAGTAAAAGCATAAGTGTAGTGAAGAAGTGTACTGTGTTGAGTATAATGAGGGCAGGGAAATATTTTCCTGAACCCTGCCATCATGTACTGAAAAATGGCATTAAACCCTTAAAAAAACCAAACCAACAAATCTTCATTTTGTATTTATTTGGAAGGGTTTATCTTCCTAGTTTTTTTTTAAAATTAATTTTTACATTTTTTAATTTTACTTTTACTTGGCACCATATAGCCACAATTGTGCCGAGGTGCCTTTTAAAGCTACTACATAAATACATACATATATTAAGTCAGCCTTAAATTTGAGCCTATCAGATCACAAAATTGTAGGCAAAAATTTAAGTCAAGACTCGAGATATGGTGGTGAAACTTGAGCCAGATGTCATAAGTCTAGACTCAACTTAAATCTTTTTTTTTGTAAAACTGAGGCCAATTTCATCTGGCTTGATGTGTGGTCTGGGGATGTCAGCTGTACTCAAACATAGGAATCATACATGCTGCTTGAAGACATTTTTATTGCTGGTCTTTAAAAAACTCATTTTCTAGGTCTTTGGTATATAATGTATATCCTTAGTAACTGATTCTGTAATAATAACAATCATGCACAGATTGCTGGGTGCAAACATTTGTCAGAGTACTGGATAACAATCATACACAGACTGCTCTGGGTAACAGTCATGCACAGATTACTGTATGCAAACATTTGTCAGAGTACTATATAACAATCATACATAGACTGCTGTGGGCAAACATTTGTCAGAGCTCTGGGTAACAATCATGCACAGATTGCTGGGTGCAAACATTTGTCAGAGTACTGGATAACAATCATACACAGACTGCTCTGGGTAACAATCATGCACAGATTACTGTATGCAAACATTTGTCAGAGTACTGGATAAGAATCATACACAGACTGCTCTGGGTAACAATCATGCACAGATTACTGTATGCAAACATTTGTCAGAGTACTATATAACAATCATACATAGACTGCTGTGGGCAAACATTTGTCAGAGCTCTGGGTAACAATCATGCACAGATTACTCTATGCAATCATCAGAGCACTGGATAACAATCATACACAGATGGCTGTAAGCAAACATTTATCAGAGTATTGGATAGCAATCATACCGAGATGACTGTGTGCAAACATTTGTCAGAGCTCTGGGTAACAATCATTCACAGATTACTGTATGCAAACATTTATCAGAGCACTGGATAACAATCATTCACAGATGGCTGTGTGCAAACATTTATCAGAGCACTGGATAACAATCATACACAGATGGCTGTGTGCAAACATTTATTAGAGCACTGGATATCAATAATTTACATATCGGAGTACTTAGCAAGTACATTAAACCCTCTGGATACAACTTTCCTTCATGATCTGACAAACATTTGTACATAGCACAATGTGTCTAATCTCTTTGTGTAATGAACTGTAATATCAAACTGTAAATAGTGCCAAACAATATCACTGAGTAACAAAATATCTTTGCAGTGATGTAATAAGCAGAACCACAAACAATGCAAGCAGCTGGTACTATGCAAACTTATTCTACTAGTTTTATAAATGTAATATCTAAGGAACACTCATGTTAGATCCTCCATAAAAGCCATAAGCTACAAACTTTATGTCTAGTGAGTATGAATGTTTATTACATAATTAAAAAGGTTTCAAGCTGAAAGCCCCATTTTCTCCTCCTTATCAAATTTACATCAAACACATAAAATGGATCCTGCTCTAGACTGTTTTTGTGAATGGTTTCAAAGCATTAAGCATGAAAGCCAGAGTTTTGACCAACCTGTTCCCAACAAGTAAAAGACTTTGCAATGTTCTTATCCTTATGCAGCATAGACCGGGGAATTGTGCACTGTCTTGCACACTTCTGGAACAGAGCAATTGCATCCTGGACTGAGATATATTTAAATCCATTAATATAAACAAAGGGCAGGACAAACGCTTTGTAATATGCCTGGCCTCCAAGAATTAGATTGTCTTCATCACAAATGTTCTGGAAACTGCAACAGAAAATAAGAATTATTTTGCAAAGTTACATAAAAGTGTGAAAAGCAAAAAATGTCATAATACCTCAAAAATTATTTACAAAATTATTTACATATCTTAAATTAATATGTCAACTTTTGAATGATATTATATGACAATTCAGATTGTTATGAACTGAACGGTCACATGATATAGATCTGGAATTATTGTTAACATTTGTCAATTCTGGGGACTACTTTCATTTTCCAATTGGTTTCTTTCAGTAAAACTTTGTCCATATCAACTCCTTACAACAATGCCCTGTGAATTCATATAAAAATTTGCAACCATAGATAAAACCTCTGACTAAAAGTTTCAAAGACGCCATAATCATACAGTATTCCCTGCACTCCAACATTCACCTTTGTAACCTAGCAAAGCATATGGCAGGCTTATAAGCAACTCTACCTACATAAATTACTGCATTTTTTGCTTTGAGATTATTTGTAAAATCAAATAGCTGTTATTCAGGGCCAGGGTCATATGGCATAAGAGCAGTGGATCTTAATAAAAAAAGGATACAATTTTTGTTTAAAAGATCAAATATGTAAAAAGCAAGAACAATGAATGCTATGCATGCAAAGTATATATGCTCAATAACAAAAATATATCATTGTGATCCTCATCAACTATTGTGTTGAGTTTTGTACATCTAGGTCATCTTTTCTAGCAAAATGTCATTTATACACTTAGTTCCACATCGGCAATGAATGAAGTGGATTGATGACCGTGGCTAATGAAGATGGGCTTGGCATTCTGGTGCCATGTGAAGAGGCTAATTAAAGAAAACTACATGCTACCTACACAATTAAATATTTTGTTTAATGGAATCTGCTGATTTGACAACAGAGAGGAGGAAATTGGAATTATATTTTATTTACTTTTTGAGTGATTAGTTGGAATTATATTTTATTTACTTTTGGAGTGATTAGGTAATATTAAACTTCAATAAATACCCAACCATGATCACTTAATTTTATGCGTTTTTTTCTTCAGTGAAAAATGCAGACAGAATCCATAAGTATAAAGGATGTAAACTTTTCATGTAATCTTTGTAAATGTAACAAGCAGACCATGGTCTGCATATCAAGCCCATGATGAAAGCACTGCTGAAAACTGTAACCAAAACATCAAGAAACTGCTGACAAAGATGATGTCGTTGTTGTTGTTGTGGGTATAACGCCATTTTTCAGCACATGATAGGCTATACATAGTGGCCAGTTTTATCTGGTGGAGGAAGAACCCGGGAAAACCCCCCGAGAAGAACCACCAACCCACGTGAAGCAACTGGCAAGCTTTCTCACATATCCACATTGGCCGAGCCCGAGACTCGAACCCACGCAGACAGAGGTGAGATGGCAGTGATCGGTAAAGGCAAGCGCCTTAGACCACTCGGCCACCTGGGACCCCCAAAGATAATGTCAGCAAAGTGATTGTTATGTCTCCATTCCCATTAATGTGATCTTGACAAAAATGGAAAGTGAACGATTATAATATTTGCATAATATGTAATATTTTAAATGTTTTTAATCCTCATGCTATGTGTAAAGTCAAAACAAAAATGAAACAAGTTTTCTTGTTGAAGGTATGAACTATGCTATTCATAATGTATAGTATATGGCTTACAAAATCATAACAAAATTCATCCCATTGCCACTATCATGTAGAGCTTTACCTGTGTTGTGCTATCTGCTGAGACAAAAACTATGTGATAAGAAATCCCTTGCTAGTATTACTGTATTTCTCCCATGATAAGACCAGGGGGCCTGTCTATAGTATTTCCTTGATGATAAAACCAGGGGACCAGCCTACAGTATTTCCATAATGATAAGACTAGGGGTCAGCCTATGGTATTTCTCCCATTATCAGACCAAGGGACCAGCCTACAGCATTTCTCTCATGATAAGACCAGGTGGCCTGTGTATACAGTATTTCTTACATGATAAGATAAGGGGCCAGCCTATGGTATTTCTCTCATGATAAGACCAGGGGGCCAGTTTACAGTCTTTCTATCATGATAGGATTTGGGGGTCAGCCTACAGTATTTCTCCCATAATAATATCCCTTGCCAGCCTATAGAATTTCTTCCATAATAAGATCTGGGGGCCAGTCTGCAGTATGTCTCCCACAATAAGATCCTTTGCAAACCTACTGTATTTCTCCCAAGATATAATCAGGAGGCCAGTCTGCAGTACTTCTCCCATGATAAGACCAGGGGGCCAGTTTACAGTCTTTCTATCATGATAGGATTTGGGGGTCAGCCTACAGTATTTCTCCCATAATAAGAAATGGGGGCCATTCTGCAGTATGTCTCCCACAATACGATCCTTTGCAACCCTACTGTATTTCTCCCAAGATATAATCAGGGGGCCAGTCTGCAGTACTTCTCCCATGTTAAGACCTGTTGGCAAGCTTAATAAATTTGTCAAAAAAGTGTCTGTGTGTGGGGTGAGCTTATTATCAGACTAAGATATCCTCAAGAATTTTTTTTTTAAATGGGGGGTGGGCTTATCATCAAGCATGGGATTATCATTGGATAAATTACAGGTTCCCACACTTTTTGAAACAAAAAATTCCAAGTTTTTTTTTCCATTTTTTTCCATGGATTAAATTGATTTGTTCAAGTTTCACTTAGATCCTTACTAAACAGAATTAATAACATTTTGGCATATAAAACGTGCATTTGAATAATAAAAATCTGTTTCTATTTTGAGACTCTCATAACGTCACAAGTTCCAACCTAAATTAGACATCTTATCATGCACTAAAACACATGACATATCATTAGAAATAGGCATAACTGTAATGAAACAAATGTAACTGTGCACATATATCATTTAAACTGTACAAGATAAATATGTTGCCAACTCTGCCTAACTGTATACCGTCTGGGATGAAGAAACAATAAGGAATGGAGAACTGAAGGAGTTTTTCTTTCTTCTCCGATGATGTTTCATAAATCAAGACAGCAATATGAGCAACTAGAAGGGATTTGTTTTTTAAAGCAAATGAATATCTGCCCCCAGCCCCACCATGATAATTAATGTAAATCTGTGTCACTGGCACTTGACAGAAGGAAATTAGGATAAGTTTGACATTTGTCCAGAAGAGGGGCAAAGAGGCTAAAATCTTGGACCAAAATGTTTTGTTTATTTTGGGTGGGGTGGGGGGTGGGGTGTAAACTAATTTTATTGATGTAATACTTACATGTCACTATTGTGTAGCTTACTTTATCTGGGACAGAATTACCCTCATCCATCTAATAAGAATTCATCCTCCAACAGGGTGAACATTCCAGAGAATTCTGAAAGTTCAGACAATTTGAACACAGACCCAGTCTGCTTCCCCACATCAGAGACCTGTGCGCAGTAATCATCTTTTAAAGGACACAGACTACTTCTGGGACATCAGAGCAGGGTTGGTGGAGGGAATCTGGCAATAGCAACATGTATTACATAATTAAATTTAGTTTTACCTATGCCCCCCCAACCCACCCACCCCCATTTTAATATCAGTAATCAGTAATACATCTCCTGTCGCTACTGCATAGCTGAATTTGCCAGTTTGGAAGGAGGATCATGGCCTAAAAAAACTGGTATAAACAAGGAAATACTCATCCTTACTGTAGGAATGTTCACTACTGTAAGTTGGTATCCACTTGGGCCACATTTGTGTCTCGATGATGGGCCCTAGAGAATATATGCCTTCACTCTGGTGCACCATAGAACAAAGGTAGAAGGCTATGAAGGTAGTGCGTGACCACCAAAATGCGGCTTTCATAACATCTTCCAATGACAAATGAGTTACATAGACCCATGAGGTTGCAGTGTTTTTAACCTCATGGGCTTTAATTTTCATGAATGTAAAGTCCCTCTCAGTAAGGAAATGATAAGCCCTCTTAATTGTTAGTACAATACACCTTGAAATAGTGGATGCTGAAATATCAGCAGAGCCCTTTAAGGGAAAGAAAAGATGCTTCCTACCCTTTCTTCTCCCTTTAGAAGTGGTCAAATAGAATCGTAAAGCCTTAATGACCCCTGGCGGCGGTCAAGATGACGCTGCTTCCTGGCTCATTTTGAACAGCAAGGAGCAGATGCTCGGGACCGGTGTTGTTAGTCTTTCAGGTCCTAGGAAGCCATGGAGGGAATGAGCCCTCTGAAAAGGTCTCTGCCTCCAGGGGAGCAGCCTGAAGGAGGTTTTTACTGTGCTCCAGTAAGACCTTTGAAGTGTCAAGAACAACATCCCTGTGGAGGTAAAGCAGCTCTGTCTATAGTGCCATGGACATGGATAATGCATGCCTAGATGTTTTGGCAACTGCCATAATGCGGTTGGAGACAGGGATTCTTCCTTCTGCAGGTTGAAGGAGGCTGCAGAGAAAAGATCTGCATGCAAACCTATGGTGAACAGTGACCTAGCCTTAAATTCTAAGGCCTCCAGTGTCTTAAATAGAAGGCGGTCCCAGGTCCCCATGGAAATGCCCACTTGTGATGCCCCAGCATCCAAGGTGGGAGGCTTATGGGGCCAGGCAGGGGTGTGTACCCTGTAGCTAGCTGCTGAGCCCAGAGGTCTCATCGTAGAGAGGGGGATTGACCACCCCTTACACTGCCTAGCAAATCCTTGGCCCTTACTAGATGTTTGAGAAAGCTTCCTGACCATGGTCAAGTGGGGGAGCAACAAGAGATCTTGGCAGATGGTAGCACCGGAGAGAATCTTGAAGCTGCAGAGAATGTTTGTGTCTTCCAAGCCTGAAGGTTTGGGGCACAAATCCCATGGTAGAAGACAGTAAACTTTGTTTACCACCTTGTCAAAGGACCAGACCTCCTTTTCCTCTGCAGCTTGGGTTGATGGGTGGGAGGAGGCACCACCTCAGCCTGTTATGCGTCAAACTCTTGAGAGTCCACAAGAACTGACAGGACATCTTTATCCTGCTCTCACTCCTGCGAGGCAGAATTTCGGACCTTATGTCTATCTGGTGCAGGGGAGGGGGGGTCCTGGGGGTAAGCCTCTTCCCATAACTCCTCAAGGTGGCTGTAACTAGCAGCAGACTTGGCAGCAGGGCAAGAAATCTTTTGACCATCCTAGAGCATATGGGGGAAAAGACCTGCCTCTCACTTTCCTTTCTGACTCCACTTTGTGAAAGTGAGAGAGTGATGTCAGACTGCAATACTCAACCTCAACTCTGATCTATAAGAGGACCCCTCCTCAGATCTTATGGGGCTAGATCTTAGCTCTCCCCTTCCTGGGTGGCTCAATCTGCCTGTTGCTGCAGGGCTATGGGCTCTGAGAGGATGCTGTTCCTCCTTCATGGGGGTGTGGTGGAGTGGTGGTGGGGTGGGGCATGACTAATTCTCTTTTGTCACTGTGCTTTGGGCATGGACAGAATGCTGCTCCTCCCTCATAGGGTGCGGGGTGCGACTCACTCTCTGCCCTGTTAATTCCTCCCTTGGTGGGGCCCAGGCCCTGACCCTAACAGGCTCTGACTGGGTTGTCTCAACCATCAGGGGTCCATGGGCCTTAACTGTCACCATAGAGAATGATTCCATATGCTCCTGGAATTGAGGAGTGCCCTTCTGCACTCATGAGCTAATCTTTCCCCGAGTGTTGAGATAAGGAGGAGAAAGCCCCTTTCCTCCTCCCCTTATTGGTGTGTCTGTTATCTGTGAGGTCCCAAACCTTTTCTGACCAAAGGCAGCAGAACAGACACCCATCTGTCCATCTGCAATTGGTACAAGGCAAGTGGGGTGAGTGTCCCAAGGATCCTTCCTATGCCCACATTTCCCCACACTCTGTTTCAACATAATGTTCTGCAAAGAAAATGTCCGAATAGAACAATAATCAGAAATTGATGCTTATAATGATTATTAACTAACAACAATACCTTAACAATACCTGTAATGTTAATGCCTATAAAGATAATGTTTGAGTTGTTTGAGACCTGTAATCAAACACAACTTAAAAATCCAATATTGTACATTATTATTGAAGACAATGAAGTGAAACCAGCAAAACACAATTATATTAAAAAAAATGATGGTGTGAGAGTCCGACTCACTCTTGTTATAATTGGATGTGTGCTACTTGTGGTCAAGCACAATTTAGTAACACACAATACTTAACCTAGTATTGGCAGCAAAATATAATATAATAATAAGGAATAAAATGAGTGAGTGCTATCCTGACTCGCTATAAGTGAAGGGAATGATATGCGACCACCTGAACACACAACAGAATAATTAGTCTAAAATTAAACATATGAATCATCATTTTTACCCAGATTGTTTTCATGAAATAAAAACGACTGAAACAGAGATCACAATTATTTCCAGCAATAAATAGGAGAAAATACCATCTATACTCACGTATAAGCCAAGTCCAAATGCAAACTGCATAGACGCTGATCTGCCGCCGCATAATAGGCCGGCAGATCAGGGTCTGTGTTGTTTGTTCGACTGATTAGTCCTTACAAACTGATTTGACCTAAATCTGCCGGTGCATTATGCAACGCCAGATCTGGGTCTATGCAGTTTGTAGTTGGTATCTGCTTATACGCGAGTATATATGGTACCTACCCAAGAGTCTGGTTGTTGTTGTTGTTGTGGGTTTAATGCCATTTTTCAGCATATGATAGGGTATACACGGCGGCCAGTTTGATCTGGTGGAGGAAGAACCTGGGCAAATCCCAGGAAAAACCACCGACACACCAGAAGCTACTGGCAAACTTTCTCACATATCCACATTGGCCGAGCCTGAGACTTGAACCCATGTGGACACAGGTGAGATAGCAGTTATCGGTAAAGGCAAGCGCCTTAGACCACTCGGACATCCGGGGCCTCCCCAAGAGTCTGGAATAATAACAATAATGACAATATAATATGCATCACCTGATTACCGGGGTTGGGGGGACATCTAAGGGGCAAAGCTGAACATTTTAACAACAATAGCCTATAAACTCTCAAGAGAACTAATTCAATGAACAATATGCAACGGACTGAGGGTATAACACTCTAAAATACTTTAAAAAACGTAGTCAGATGCCCAATGTGTGATATAGACATGAGCTGAAGGCAAAAATTCTGGAGTGTGTTTGAAGAGAACCAATACCAATGGTGTCGTCATAATAAGATGACTACTGCGCAAGGGCCTGTGACGTGAGGGAGCAGACAGGGTCTCTGGAATTCTCTGGAAAGTTCACACTATGGTAGGATGAATTCTTATTACATGCATGAGGGTAATTCCATCCCAGAAAAGGTAAGCTATGTAACTTCAACAAGTAACATATTGCTAATATATAAATATATATATATATATATATATATATATATATATAAAAGATTGTGTTTGTAAAAAAATACTACAGAAAAATAAAAAAATGAACAACAACTGCTACAATAGCATGAAAATCTAATCAAGTTATCTACCTGCATCTACAAGCAGCATGCCAAATTACATTTCTCTACCTTAAATAGCTTTTTTCTAAATTGTGCCAACATGGTGTCAAAATAATGAATTCCCAAAAAGTTAAAAATCTAAAAAAAATTGGAATAATTGCTGTAACAGCCTGAAAATCTAATAAATTTATCAGCTTATCTACATTGTAATACAAACAAGTCTACCAAATTTCATATGTTTACCTCAAATGATGTTTTCTTGAGTCCAGAAAGAAGTACAAGTCCAAAAAGTTTTAAAAATCTGTACAAATTATAAACATTATTAAACTGGCCTGAACAAAAAGGCTGCTATTTTTGTTTACTCCTGCTTACAAGGTTTTTGTTGAAAATGTCTATGTGAGGAAAGTTTCAAAATCTGCAACAAAAAAAATATTTAAAAAAATAGTTGTTATAATTGCCTGAAAATCTAATCAGGCCATCTACATACCAATACAAAAATACATAGAAAATCTATTTTTCCTATCTCAATTAATATTTGCTTCAACATGTTTATGTTTGTTTGTCGAAAAAGACAGTAAAAAAAAAGTTAAACAGGAAGACCAGGGTCTGCATGTCGAGCCCAACTATCAAGGCATTGGTGTCATATCAAATATGTACTAAAAAACCCTAACTTGAAATGTCTTTTCAAAAACTGCTGAACAGAACTTAGCCAAATTTGACAGAAGCATCCTGGCATAAAGGCCTTTTAGTCAATACAAATGATGCTGATTTGCCATCAAACATAGTTACCATTACTAAAAAGAGAAAAGCCTTTAGATAATTTTTCTCGAAATCAGATCAACAAAATTTGATCAAATTTGACTCAGAACCTGAACTGGAATTTTATGCTGAAATATTTGTATAGAATACTGGGCTAAAGCTAAGAGAAGTTTCACACTTAAAGGTAATACAAACACTGGCTCTGTGCTATCTCCTTCGGGCCCATTTTGGTCCTCAAGTTCACTGGTGTCCCCTGTTTCAGCAGCATCAGGTCCTAGAACTTCTTGACTTGAATTCCCTCTGTTGCCAGCTGTCATTACCTGAGTCAACAGCTCTTCCTCTCTGGAATAATAAAATCTACATTTGAGTTTGCACCATGACAAGGAAAGCTCAGTTAAGGAGTTAAATAGAGCTTCATAGAAGACAAATATTGTAACCCTAAGATGGAGATTTCCTTGTCTTGGTAGAACCTCCTACACTAATTATTTTCCTCAACCATTTGTTCTAAAAAAAGCCCCACACTAATTTACTGTATTTGTATTTCTTCTCATTACTGACTTACTTTATTAAATGCATGTAACCAGTACTGAACTGTATTTTATGTTAGCCTGTGAATTAGAGGATTTTCCAATAGAAATAATGTTGACAATTCACTGGCGTGAAATACGAAAAATATTTTTTCACTGCTCTCAACAGACATTGATAACATAATGGTCATAAAAATATGACCCACCATTTTGTCACTTGCTTGGTCTAGTGGTAAGTATGGTCAGCTGTCACACAAGAATACCAGGTTCAAATCCCGCAACATGTTTATGTTTTTTCCTCAAATTTGTTTGTTTATGTGTTTTTTGCCTTGAATTATGAAAGAAAATTATGTTACTACTGATATTTTATATGAGAATATACACAAAACACAGCAGAATATAAATGGTACACAGCTGATGGTAACCATAAGAAATCTGCTACTTCAGTCTGTTATACATATTGCTAACCAATATGTTTGAACATAAAATAAAAATAAAATTTGCTTGCTCCAAGTGAATAACAAATATATTTGGTCTCATTGGTGAAAAACTCAAGTGTTTTTACTCGTGGCTTTGCCACTAACGAATATACTGACTTTTTCACCCACTCGATCAAAAATATATCTATTATTCTTTCATTCCAATCAAATATTCTCTATGTATTTTATCATGAAAGTGCATTGTACCACATTGTGATGTCATCAAACCACAATATAGCAACTGCCATAGCAAGATTTAGATTAATAAAATCCTTTATAAGTATCAGTGCAGGATATTAAAATTCCACTGGAGGGTCAGAATTTTGAGTCAGATATGAGGCTTTGTCGAGTCTTTTATTAAAAATTCTGATGCCAAGGATGAAATTTTCCTATCCAACATCGAAGCATAAAGGAGGATTTTTTTCCTCATATTTCTGAATGAAAAATGAGGATCAAAGACGAAATGGTGTATGGTTAATACTAATGAAACTTAAAATCAGCAAAACATCAACTGAAAATTTTCTCACCTTAAGACAGAACATAAAAGGTTAGGTTTACTCTGAAAAATTCAGTGTAAACTTTGATTAACATGAAACACATACCATCATTTAAAAGAACAGTGTACGGCTGAGACTGTTGAGGTAAAGGCAATACGTATCTTCTGAACTGTGTAATGAAGACAGCTTGCACAATGAAGAAAATGTGAACAGGTAAAATAATAAAATCCATTCTTTTCTTAAGATTAAAACCAGACAGACAAAAGGTAATGATATAGCCCTTGAGTCAACTTCAATCAGGAATTGATTTTCCTCGGGTCAATCAGTGCAAAGCATTGTGTTTGTGGGAATTAACTTCAACTGCTGCACATTTTAGAAATTAAATGTGTTGCAATTAATATTTATGTTGATTAAAGAATGCTAAGGTGCTGATGGAAATCAGGGAGTTTTTGCCTGTTTGTTTGCACAATGATCGCAGTAGAAGGTCATATGATGAAACAGAGCAGTCATGTAATGAAAGACTTAGATATATCTACACTGGAAAACAGGATCACACAAAAGGAGAAACGTAATCAATATTGGTGTGTAAGGTGCCTAACAGAAGACATAATGTAACTTCAAGACTGGGATTTCCTTGTCTCAGTCCCAACCAGCTACAAATTTACATTATTTATCACACATTTGTTTATCAAAGAGAAAAAATTATACTATCTGTATTGCATCATATCACTGTGTTGTTTTAAACTGCAACATGAGTCATGTTGAAAATTATTTAATTATTAAAGTGTCTCACCATATGCTGACATCACACAACCTTCACATGACAACTGACTACAGACAAAAGACAAGACAAGACCAAGACAAGAAAGAACTGCAAATCACTAAGATTTCTCTTCTCATGGGTGATACAAGATGAGAAAAGCTCACAAACCCATGAGATTTCTGTCACATGGGTGAGAATAAAAAATATCTGGCTCAATACTTTAAAACTTTCTGAGCGAATAAGCCTCAATCTCAAACCTAAAATCTGATATGATAATTGGAGTACATCTAGCTCAGTAAAATTTGGCAGTCCAGGAGAAGGACTCAAATTAATTTTTTTTTTTTATGGCAGTTCTATGTTAACTTAGTTCTAAATATAGTTATAGACTGTTAATGTTTCAGGACTCTGAGCCCAAGCTTGAGTTTCATGCAAAAAATTTCAAGATAAATGGGGTCATGGATATGTAATGCTTCTGTGTAAAATTATTTGTCATAAAAATCAACATATTCTAAGTGGAAAATAGTGAAACATTCAACCAAGAGTAAATGGTAATTGCTGTCTCAATTTTGTACAAAAAGAGAAAGGCAAATCGAAATGAATTTGATTCAAAATCAACATAAAGATGATGTAATAAAGAATAAACTAATCTTCATTGGATACATATAGAAAACCATATGTGTGCTTTGTTCGGAGTTCGTGGAAAGAGCAAGTTCCATACAGTGTACAGGGATACATCAAGGTCATCAGGCTGAGATATATTCATATGCCAAATAAAAAACAAGTTCTTTCCTCCAACTCAGAACAAAAGCAAATGTGGTTTTGTATTTATTACATGTCCCTTTCTAATATGCTTTCCAAATAATTTTGGTTATGCAGTGTGAACAGAATTCAAATCAAAGTGGGATTTATTGAAAAGTTTGATTCTGTGCATCAAAGAATATCAATGTGTAGACATCAGTGACAGTACTTAAATAATTATATTCTTGGTGTATGATTGAACATCCATTTCTAATGCCAGATTAAATCGGTATGTTTGTACTATGCTATAAAACAAAGAACAAAGATTACAGGGAATACAACACCTTATCTGTGAACTGCTGTGATGCATCCCCACTGTGTATGTCAAGGAAAATGTTAACACATAATCTTAACATTATTGACAGTGATGCTGACACCACTGCAAAAACGATACTTATGTCTTGCCATTTGTTAATGCAGGGGAGATAATGAAATCAATACTTGGGATCAAATTCTTTCATGTTCCTGGTCCTCATGTGTTGTGTGTAGTTTTTCATTACATCTCCTGACCCATGTTTCAGAATCTCATAAATGGTCTGCTGCTCTCCAAGGAAGCTGCTTATTCTCCCTCTTTTCCTTCCAACATCATCTTCTTCCTCTTCTTCATCATATGGATCATCGCAATCTCCTCTGTCATCAATGTCAGAGAGATCCTCTTCAACATATTTCTCCCAGTGGTACTCTTTGTTGTCTCTTCTACATGTCCTCTTCAGGCGAACCACAGGTACATAAGCTTCTTTCATGGCACTTGCCTGGACCCTTTTCTCTTCCAACTTCTTTCTAGTCTTTTCTTCATCTTGATCCTCCAGCTTTGGGAGCTTCTTCTCATCACTCTTTTTCTTTGACTCAAGATCAATATGCCTTGATGTCATCTTGGATCTCTTCTTCTTCTGTTTATGCTTCCTCCGGTGTTTTGTCTCATGTTTTGTATCCACATTACTTGGTCCTGACTGGACATAAAAATGATCTCCACCTCGAGTTTCATATCCAGTGGAGTTATTTGCAAGATTTTCAAAGACACTTTCCAGGAGGCTGGTCATGGAACCAGTTTGAGCTGAGGTATTCTCAGATGAACCACCATCTGACTTTCTATCTCTTTTATGATGTTTTTTCTTTGATGGCTTGTTTTGTTTCAGATTTTCAGAACTGATTAAAAGTTTAATTCCAGTTTTTGTTTCTTTAGAACCACAATCTGATCTTGTATCTCTCTGACAATGTTTCTTTTGTGATGATTTGTATTCCTTCAAATTTTCCTTGCTGATTACCAGCTTAATTCCTGTTTCTGTCTCCTTCCTCTGGACCAGGCATACTGATGATTTCTCCCTTGGAACATCACCCTGCTCATTATATTTCTTGGACAAATGTTTATTCTTCTTCTTTGCTGCTTTGCAGTTTTGTCCATCATTCAAAGGAGATAAATCAAGACTGAGCTCTCCTGACTCCTTTATTTCACTGTCTTGAGATATTTTCTCCCTTGGTTGTAGAACTGTTACAGGCATTTTTGTTCTTTCTATGGGAACCTGAACATTCAAATGTGATACAGAATATTCTCTCATCTCTTTGGAACAACCCAATCTCTTAGCAACTACTGATTGCTTTTCTAGAGTGTCCATCCTAGTTGAGGAATTACTAATATGTGACTCTGAGTTGCTGATATAGACATCCAGCTCATCTGCCCCTGTTTCAAAGTGAATGTCTTCATCAAAAGTCAGTCTTTTACTTGCCTCATTCCCAAATTTGGTACATAAGTTGATACCATCTGCATCAAGTCTCTCGCCAGTGGAACCTCTTTTATCATTCAAGTATATCTCTTTCATCTTGATATCACTCACTACATTTTTACTGCAAATATGACTTGATTGAGATTTCATTTTGTTCCTGCCTTCTGGAACAGGAAAGACTTTGGAATAGTCCAAATTGTAAGAAGCATGGTCAGTACTGGTGCCATTCTCTGTGACATTTGTCTTGCATTCCTTTGATGGAGAAAAACCAGCACCCTCATCAGTTATGTTGGGGATTTCTGGTTCAACTCCTGCCTGGTGTTTGGTCGTTACCAAAGAACATGCCACAACATCTATGCCACTCACAGCATAAATCTCATTTCCTGTCCTTGCAGTCAAGGACCTTTCTTCAAAACTGATATTCTCACATTGAATGCCATCTTCATATCTGTGAACATCTGCCTCATCATAGGAACTTATTTCCTCATCTGTTTCCATCCCAGTTGTACAGATAACCTCACTGATGACATCATCACTATAAAAAATTACTTCAGTAGTCTTCATCTGCTCTTGGAGGTTAGAGTGCGTGTATCTGATTTCATCCTTTTCATTGACTGTGTCATGCTTTGTATGTGAGACAAACTCCTCTTGAACAGTTTCATCACCTTGATCTTCCATTCTATGGACAGTTCCACCACCTTTGCCACTGGAAAGATTGGACTTGTGATCTTCATTGAGTTTAGACACATTATTAGTCATGTCTAGTTCCAAATCAAATTGATTTTCATATTTCCCATATGGCTCTTCATTCATGATATTATTTTCCTCAATATCATTGCTAGTCACCTCTTGTCCCTTGTACTGACACAATTCCTCATCAGAAATGTAATTCTTATGTAAAGCTATTGGCATTCTGTCACCTTCTTCTATGTAATTCACATAGTCACTTCCTTGTGATATGTCTCCAGTAATTGATTCCTCTACTACCATGACTGGTCTCCTCTTCAGATTTGGTCCTTGTTCCACTTGCCCATCTTTCACGTCTGTTTCATCATCAGTAGCTATACTTGCCACTTCAATTCTGTCTCTTGGACGTGGTTGCATGACTTGATCTGATACAATACAAGGCAGTAATAAAAATGTGCCATCACCTCTTGGAATGCAATAGTGTCCAAAACCAATCTGCTCTGGGTCACTGATCAATACTACCTCACCAGACATCATTGCTTTTTCCACAGCTGTAGTCCTTTTCATGCCACTTAACATGATCAATGGAGGAAAAACATTTAATCGATAAGAAGGAATGTCTTCTGGATCATTGAACCCTGAAGACTGTTCCTTCATACCTGTACTCTTATCATTTTTTGCAGACCCCCCTGGAGATGTATTATCAACAGATAACGTTTTACAAGCTTGTGAAGAGAATTTCCAATCATCATGTTTAATATTTTCATCATAAATTTGTCTCATTCCCTCAATGTCTTGCTCTGGGATGAGTCTAGGCATTATTAGTGATGATTCACTTCCTGACTGTGATGTAACTTTTGATGCAGTCTCTGGGGTCAGTTCTGGTATAGACCATACTCCCGTAATATCTTGTGTTGACTGATCACATCCTTCAGAGGATGCTTTCAAACTGCTACAGCATTGCTGCACTGAGGATTTGTCATAGACATATGTCATCCCTATGTCCTCTTTATCTTCATATTCTTGATTATGTTTGCTGTTCTTCACTGGTCTATTCTTGATAGGAAGAGAGTTGTAGATTCCTGAAAAAGGCTCTTCCATGGAACTTGATGACACTTCCTGCAGAATGTCTTGGTCAGACATTTCATCAGTGGCTAGGAATGGAACTTCAGTGATGAAATTGTTTGAAACATTCTCAGTGTCCTGGAGATCCTCAAAGCTGTTTTCACCACATGTGGGACTAAGACAACTTTCAGTCTGCGTTGTAGAATCACTTTTTAGAATCTGTTGTGACTCATTTTCTGTGTGACAGGTTGAATAATAGCACTTGTGTGAACTTTCCTCATACATGAAATTATTCACAAGTCTATTTCTTCCAGGCATATTACTCTTTCCTCGACACTGTGGTTTTCTGAAAGGACTAGAAGTGGTGAATATGTCTTTTTTCTTTTTATAAGCAACCAATGAGGTATGTGGTCTCCACAATTCATCATTTAATATTCCTTTAAAAAAATTGCAACCAAGTTTATCAGGATCTTTGAATTTCAGAGACTCTCTCATAACAGCACTCTTGGCAAGTAGCTCTAGTCCTTGTGCACTGGAACTTGTACTCTGGGACACTCTGGCTGATGCTGACTTGGCACGTCGCTCTAGTCCTTGTGCACTGGAACTTGTACTCTGGGACAGTCTGGCTGATGCTGACTTGGCACGTCGCTCTAGTCCTTGTGCACTGGAACTTGTACTCTGGGCCACTCTGGATGATGCTGACTTGGCACGTTGCTCTAGTCCTTGTGCACTGGAACTTGTACTCTGGGCTACTCTGGATGATGCTGACTTGCACTGAGATCTAGGGACAGCTATCCTGCAACTGCCTATTCGCTTGTGATCTGTTTCAGGTTTTATAGTTACACCAATTACACCCATGTCCACAGTGGACAGTCTACCATGTGCAGATTTCAAACGGTCAGTTCTTTCTGACTTTGACTGCTTGGCGGCAGAACTGTAAGCACTTTTGACTCTTCTTCCATATCCTGCCTTGTACGTATTTGATGGCTCTTGCAAGGACATATCAGGTGATCCCTTGGAAAGATAATTATTTCTGACAGGTGTTTGGCCACTTACAGCTGCTATGATCTCCAGGATTTCTTGGTCAGAAGTTGCATTTCCACTTTTATCCCTCTTGGAACTTTGCCCCCTCCCTTTTCTCATTGCATTTACATCTGGATGAGGTGTTAGGTAGAAGGCACTTTTTGCAGAACTTCTTTGCTTTTTCCTGCCATCTTGCCAAGTAGCTACTAGCTTTTTGTCCTCTGGCCTCCTTTCTTCAATTATCAACAGTGGTGCTTGCTGGTTTGTCAGCCACTGATTTTGGTCTAAAACTACCTCCATATTTTCCAGTTTTTGGTGCTCTGAAGATTCACAAGTAGTAAAATGCTTATCCAATTTTGAATTTATATCTGTTGTTGCAGCCTCCAAATCATCTCTCATTTGCACAAACTCTCTAATAACATCAGACAAGGGAAGTTGCATTTCCAGTTGAGTATCAGACTTGTTACGTCTGACTACATTTCCAGGTATCTCTTCACCCGTAAGCCTAGGCAAATCTGTCTCTGACTGAGTGAAGACCACATTTTTCAACAAATTGAAAACATTTTCAAGAGTAGGAGCCTCCTTTGCAGACATGTTCTTGTTTTTCCCAACTCTGCCTTCTTTGGGACCATGCTTTATCATAGCAAGTTTCTGCAAACGCAGATCTCCTTCAATATGCCTCTTGCCCCTCCTTGGAGTCTTTGCCATACAAAGATCATTAATAATAGGGAAGAACTTGGTTTCACTATCCAGAAAACTCCATGACTTACGTCTTACTCTGTACAATGTTTGTGCATTGCTATCGCCTGATTTTACGTTTTCAATCTTGGAAACCATTCCAGCATTACAAGCTGGGAGATGAAAAGCATCACTTCTTCTTTTTGAAGTTGTGAGTTTCTTCCTGGTTGTACGTTTACTAACTGTTGAAACCAATTCTGGTGCAGTACCCAGAGAACAGGCAGGGCAAATTTTAACCTGGGTTTTTACAGGAGTCATGGATGCTGTATCTAGACTTGAGTGGTTTCCTTGCCTACCTTTCCTGTACTTTGTTTGTGAGGTACAGTGCAATGGTAGGGTGGGTAATGGCAACTTCTGACTGAAGGGCTCTTTTACAACATTACACTTGGGCATTCTATATTTCTCAGGATCTGTCTGTACTGCAACACTGCTGCTGGCAAGCTGTGTATTCGTCAGAATGGATGTATCAAATTTAACTAGAGGATTCCTATTTTCTATCTTCTTCTGATAAATCAATCTTCTTTGCGAAACTGGCAGAAAATGGTTTGTATTTTGAAGGTTATCTTGCAAATCCTTTATGTCACAATCATTTCCCTTGGAACTGCTGTCAGTGTCAGGTGTTGGTTCTACTAACACACATTTTGGTTTTCCTTTTCTGGCAAAGCTGTCATATATATCTGGCATGCATGAAGATGAAGCCCCAAAATTTAAAATCTCTGTATCGATAATTGATGCAGCAGGCGGATTTAAATCAGACATGTTCTCTTGCACAGTATTTGGTTTATATTTTGATGTCTTTAGTGGTTTATGTTTTTCGTAATTTTCCTTTGAAATGAAGGGAAGTGCAGGAGCTTGAAGCAACTGAGTTTTTGCAACAGACGTGGGAGCTCTAGCAAATGTGTTTGTATTGCATAAAGTTTGACTGATGTTGTTTCCAACTTTCATCCCATCATGATTACTGTACAATGATGACCTAGAAATGTTTCCACTTTTTTCAAGTTGAACAGATTCCTCAAAAATTGGTGTATTATTTGGAGTTCTGGTGGTAATCACACTTTTATCCTTTGAATCTTGGGAATTAATCCAGGTTGCAAAAGACGTCGGTTTCACAGGAGAATGTGTGGTCAGAATCAAAGAATGTCCAGTGCTGTAAGGAAAGAAATTAACGTTATTCTCAGTGACATTAGCTGGTACTTTTGATTGTAGCTGCCGATGGACTTCACAATGTTGACATTTTATTTCCTTATTGACTCCCTTAGATTTTGTTTTTGTATTGGATTGGACTCCACACTCTATTTTGTCCAATGATTGCGAAGTTGATTTGAGCTGGGTTGATGAGCACTGGTTTAGTTTGCTAAGAGTCCCTGTCATCTCTAAGTCTTGCCTGGGTGTTGGCCGTTGACTTCTTGTGACATATCTATGGTCCATACTTTGACATGAAGAACCAGTAACAGAGAATCTTCCAGACACACTCAACAGCAGTTCAGCTGCTCTGATGTCCTCATTTAGACTTTTCAAATCCATTTCCATTCCATTTTCTACAAAAGTTGATAGATCAACTGCTTCAGCTGTATGCATGACTGACACCCTTGGACTGTCCAGGTGTGTTTTCTGCACCCTTGATATTGAAAATCCTTCTTTTATGCCAGCTGTAGGTTTATCTTTTCCTGTAATGAGAGCCATGTCCCATTTGAGATTACCTTTTGAAAGAGCTGAACTTCCTTTCGAAGTCCTTGATTTTCTGGCAATTTTAAAAGGTTCTACATCACTATCTGAAGACTTTGTAGGCATTTTAGGGAATGTCATTTTATCAGACAACTCTTTCACCTTTTCACCTATGGACTTTGTTGTATTTTCATGGATTGGTATAGAAGATGATTGAGGCTTTATTGGAGCTGGAACTTTAGCTCCTGCTGCAAGCTTGTCAACACTTCTGTCATTTTTGTTTTGGTTCACATTGCTATTACATAATGGCAGTGCTCCTTGCTGAGTTGTTATTCCATTACTGTCATTTGAAATTTGATGATTTTCTCTGTTATTAAGTTCCACAGGTTGGTCCTCCTCTGGGACAGCTATGGATGTAATTCTTGAATCATTTCCAGTCAAAGTCAAAAGTTGACAAAAGGAGGTGGCTGTATGGTGAGTCTCAGCATCTGTATCTGATGGTCTTCTATTCATATCAGGGACACCTGGAATGCATTCTGTCAAACGTTGGCCATAGTCGAAAGGATATCGGCTATTTCCAGAATTGTTATCTATGTTTATATCACTCCAGATTTCTACAGAACTCTCTGACATGCTACAGTTTTGTAAACCTGCCTGAGATAAGCCCAGGTAAGATAATTTTGATGCTTTTGATAGCTCATCTAATCTGTCACTGTCTGAACTTGAGCTTGACCCAGTGTGCGAATACCTGAAAATCGCAGAATTATTTAAATTCTGAGTTGCACAAATTACATCTTTACGAGGGCTTTGGTTCTTCATGAGCAAATCTGCACTCGTGCTTCTGTTATCTGCTTTACAAATGACAACATACCTATCTTCAATATCCCCTTTGACACTTTCTATGACTAAAATTTTAGCATCAGACTCGCATTTTGCAGATGCATTCCCACTGTCTTCATCTGAATGAGGTAGGTTTTCAAAGTCATTCTGAGTCTTAACTTTCCATCCCACTGACTTTAAGTACCTATATGATTTTATTGCTGTTGCATCTTGTGTCTCTATCTTATTTGTCATATCTGAATTGGCTTGATTCTTGTTCTCAGGACTTGCCTGTGCCTTGTTTCTGTGATTTTTAGATGTGTACCTCCTCTTTTTGTTGTTTTTTTCTACTTTCTCTTCATGGTTCATCTCCTTTTGATCGGTGCTTTTTTCTATTGGTGCTTCTCTTGTGAGATCTTCCACTTCATCCACAAGGATCTTCAATGTCTCACAAGAAGAGCTTTGCAAGGCTTCAATACTTGCTCCATCCAATGGTTTCATTCCATCTGCATAAAGAGAATAGACAGGGACTTGCTTACTATTCAAAAGCTCATTAATTGGTTGACTGACATTAGTGTGATGATCAGATGTATTTAATTCATTTGTTTTAGAATGGCCATTGACATTGTCATAAGGTTGGCAGTTGCAAGTCTGCTTGTTGCTGACACCTGAAATGCAAGTAAAAGAAAATACATATATTTTTCCAGGGTTTGTTTATTCTAATGCTCACAAGTGTACGAGTAAAGTTTAGAGAAAAGTCAGGACTCAGGGATCTCCTTAACTCAGGAAACCAGTGATATCTTGTGATGGGCCAATGGACCACTTTCCTATATAAAGAAATGCAAAATTAAGAAAAGAAAAAAGGCCATTTGAAAATTTAAGTTACAATCAAGAAAATTTGATGATCCAAGTATCTTTTAATATTACTCTTGAAGCAAAACAAATGCTATCAGCGATTCAGATCCACATCAGCCAGAGTCTGATAAAATTTTGATGCGACTGATACATATTACCAAACAGTCTGTGCAGTCAGCCGATTTGCAATTTTTATGAATTTGTCTGGTGGTTACTTGGTGGATTCACCTTTCTTTACAGCTTGCCAAAATGTTTTTTAAACTTGTTCTGAAATGATACAGTGCAATGCCTTCATCTCCTTGCATTAAAGTTAAGGTAAAACAGTAACTAGAATCAGTCTGAAATATAAAAGGTTAATTTAAAACAGAGATTATCACTGGTAGTTTACCTTTAATTATAGCCAATCTCTGGTGTCGTTACATACAAGGTTGTTATCAATTTGATGTAGATGCTAGCACAAAATACCAACTAAAACGAAATAAAAACTCAACGGGCTGGGGACACTGTTTAGACTTTATGAATAACCGTTCATCTCAATCTGATGACATTTGTGATCTTGATGTCATTCATAAAGGAATGCTGTCAACCACAAATGAGACCTAACACAGCATCATCAATTTTGAAGACAATGATGTCCCTGTCAGTTGCGAGTCTGGATCAAGCTCTGTTGAAATCATGAATTTAGAAAGTACGAAAAGATTTAATCATACATTTCAAAATAATTGGAGTAAGATTTGTCTGCGGGTATGATATAATGCTAACAAAAATATGACATGTGATAGTTGTCATCTTGCCTTAATTTGCCCAGTTCACACTGCTGAGTGTGAATGGCGCTTCAGTACATTCCATTCTTACATCCTTGAGGAACTGGCTGAATACCGAGACTCAGGACATGCTGTCAAGGATTAAAACTGAGGACCTAATGCCATCTCTCAATTGATATAGGCAAAAAAAGAGACACAATTTCGTTTTTCACATTTCAGATATAATGTACAAATAAAGAAGATAATACATCCAATAATGATCAATGTCTAATTCACAAAACATTCGTACAATAATTAGCAAGATATATCAACTTCACTTTCATAACGATGTAAGAAAGGTGTCCTATCCATTATTAAATGTCCTATTGATTGAACCTGAGCCAGAACACATCATCCTATATCCCCCAAATTCTGTCGGAATCACTGTGCAATATTTCAGTAGGTCATAGAGAGGCCTGATGAAACAAAATGTCAGTTTAACTGAATCTGTTGAACTTTTCTTGCAAACTGATGCCAGCCCATCTCAGGGAGATCCCCGAGGACTGATGGTCTTCTTGGATAAACGAAAATGATTGAAGACTTGAATGACATGGATCAAAAGTTTTAAAGCAGACACAAAAAGTTGAGACAGAAGAGTGAACAGAAATTGGACCACTGTATTTTCTGCATGTCTTTAGACACTGTTTATGGTAACCCCATTTTTGTCATCTAAAATAATTTTTTCATGCTTTGCAATTCTTAAGCATCATTTTAATAGAATTTTATTTATGCATTTATGTTTTCAGACACAATTATAGTTCTGCAATGATCAGACAAGAGAGACAGACTTACAGACTTATACCATTTTTGGAAATTGGAAAAGTAGCTTGCTTATCATTGGAAATAGCCTCGAAAAGTTACATGTATGTGTGACCCAGGACTTGTGTTGTATACCTATGTGCGTGTTTGTCATGAGTGAGTGAGCGAGTGAGTGATTGATAGCGATGCATGATTCCCGGGCTTCACGAGTATTAACATCGATTCCCCGCCACACTAAGAAATACCTCTGGCATTCTTACTCTGGTTCTTAGACGGACAACATCTCGAGCAGAATTATTCGTGAATAATTCAAGCACTTGTCTTTCACGCAAGTGAAAGACAAGGGATTGAATATAATTTGAAACAATTATACTCTTCGAGTCTTGTTTATCTCGTAAATACAATCTTCTCTTTCCCACTGTTGTCCCATGGTGGGCGCTAGATGTAAGCTAGGTCTTATTTCGGGTTGAAATGATAACACTCGCTTGTTAGTTGTGGGATTTATTGTCAGATGAAATGGTACGAGATAAACCTAATACTTAATATACAAGGCAAATACAATACAGAATATAACCAACACAAATACAATACACAATACACAACCCACACGCAAACATTTATAATTTTATCACCGAAATAAGACCTAGCTTACATCTGGCGCCCACCGTGGGACAACAGTGGGAAAGAGAAGATCGTATCTGCTGGCAACCGATGTGGGGCACTGAGTTCAAAATCAGAAAAAAACAGCATTAAAATCGGGTACTCAATGTATCCCAGATAACTCAGAAAAAAGCTGTCTGCAATAGTCACCTTGAGACCAAGCGATTCAAGAGAGTGAAGCACTGGCTTATCACTAAGCGACAAATAAAAACTATTCGATACGGTAGTCACCATGGACCCACTGTCAATAAGGGCAGTAACTGGAACATTGTTAAAATAAACAATACTAGTGTTGGAAGAACCAACCAGTTCTGAATCTTCGAGTTCTGACTCGGACACCGACCGGTATGTGATACCACACAGACGACCAGGTTGGGCCGGGAAGGAGAATGTTCAATTCCGTTAACACTCTACACGAACTGCCCCTGATAGAAGATCACCATCTATTATCGATCCCCATATTAGCCAGCCTCTTGAAAGCATAAACTTTCAAACCAGTAGGTCTAGGCAATATGGCAGTAGTTTAAGTGAACCCACGAGTCATTTTTCTACTCCCTCTCATGTCTCGCATGAGAGTACTCAGTTCAGTCCCCCGGTGAGCGCCAGATGTAAGCTAGGTCTTATTTCGGTTATAAAATTGTGTATTGTGTATTGTATTTGTATCGGTTATATTCTGTATTGTATTTGTCTTGTATATTAATTTTTGCTTTTTTCCACTGACTATTGCATGTAGACTTTTGTTATTTATATCTGACAAACATGTATTGATTGAAATGTACTAAAGCTGAGGACACAGCTCATTATGATAAACATACTACTCTGTATTAGTGCTCTGTAATGAAGTGAACTGGAAATGGATTTATGTTGACCAGGGAAGTTTGGAGATAAATCTATTGCATACAAATGTAACAACTAAAAGCTCCAAAATTTACCAGTAGAAATAAAAGGCAGTACTCACTGTTCCTCTTTCCATGCTCCTTATCTTTTAATGGGCTGAAAACTGTCATCTCCCGTGCTTTTGTGATGTTAGAATTCTGAAAAGACTGAAAGTAAATTTTTTTGCAAATTTTTTTTTCTGAGAATACTTGCTTGATGACATTAAAGTTAGAAATATAAACTTTCTAAGTCCCGAATCCAATCCTCCCAAAAAGACAAAACAAAAAAATGGCTTTTCTGTCTATGTACCATATAGAAAAGGGGAAGAAACTCCTAACAATTAATTCAGCTTGACCACCACTAGGAAGCACCAATTTTAATCTGAGTGATACATCAAATAGGATGCTCCATAATCCGTAACAATGTACGTTGGGGAAACAGACAAAGATGAGATTTGTTATCAATTCTGTGACCAGATTGACAAAACACTGGGATGGGTCGAGATCTGACTTTTCCCAGTTCTCTAAAAAGCCTATGTAACCTAAAAGGGACAGGAGATTATTTCTGCCTTTCACCAGAACAGAACTTACCATGTGTTTTTGAAGGATGTCATCCAGATATGCCACAGTCGCTGTGGATGAAGCTGACCAGAACAGGGTGATGATGCACTTAATAACTTTTGTGAAGGTTCAAGGACCTATAATAAGACCCAATGCACAAAACTTGTGTATTTTTCCTTGGTAGGCAAACTGAAGGAACTTGCATGCAGCCAGGTGAATAGGGATGTGGAAATATATGTCAGTTAAGTCTAGACTGATTGCAAATTTGTCTCTTTTGATGGAAAGTTCCATTGATTGATCTGTTTTCATCTTGAACTTCAGTAATGCAATGTATTTGTTGAGCTGGCTTAGATCGATCATTGGCCTGAGATTTCTGTTGGCCTTTTACACTAGAAAGAGCCTGGAATAAAACCCAGAGGGTTCGGTTCCCAAACAATCTCCACTGCCTCCTTGTGAAGTAACAACCTGAATCTCATTCTGCATAATTTCGGTTTTCCCCAAATCTGATTAAATGTCCATCATGAAAGATGACAAAAGGAGAGGGGGCTGGGTAAATTAAATCTAATGCCCATCTGAACTAACTTGGATCGGCCATTTGTTTTTCCAAAATAGGTCAATCCAACGCTGTTGGAAATGAAGGAGCCTGGCGCCAATCAGTAGGCTGTCTGTGGGCAGTCTGGGTGGTGAGTCAATGAGGCTTGGACATAGAGCAACCTTGTTTCTTTTATCCCCCTTATTAAACTGCCTCCTATATTGAGGAGCCTGTTGTGTACTCATATTTGACTGAGGTCGAAACTGTTTCTGTAGCTGGACAGTGTTCAACCTCTTGTATCTTTACTGATGTTCATCTCTTCTTTGAGACTGAGACTGATTCGGCCTGAATGTCTGAGCAGTAGGCATGGCTAGTTGGATGGGGCAGTTCCTGTGCTGCCTGCCTCCTCACTTTCTCTATCCTACTACCAAATAATAACAGTGACCAAAAGGATGTCTCATGGAGAACAAAGAAATGGTGCGACTTGAGTAATGATGAGCAAAGACACATGTCTCGTCTCACCAAATCTAAGTTGGCAGAGGCCATCAGAGCTTTAGCCATAGAATGGTGTGCGGCGCTGTTAATAACCTTAGCGAGCCTAGCCGTTGATCACCAGGAATGATCTCTGCTTTTTGGCAAGCCGAAAAAAATGAGCAATGCTAGGTCCAACATTGAAGATGTTGCCATGATATTCCAAACAAGCTTCAAGGTGGCGTGAAACACTTTTGTCCACCTTGTAGAACAGTGGGCTAGTCATATTCACCACCACGATGTTCTTATCTTGTGTTGGAAGCTCGGCAGAAAAGAGTCCATATATGTTTTATATGGAAACTGTCTTTCCAAGAAAAATGATTTTGAATTCTCCTGATCATGGATTTTTTTTTAGCAGATGGTCTAAAATTTCCTTTATTTTCTCTCAGTACAGCAGCAGGCAGAACGAGGGAAATTTCTCCTCATCTTCCAGGTCTACTGACATCTTGACCTCACAGGACTGGCTCACAGTTGGTGGTGGAGGATGTTCGGAAGCCAGCAACACCTGGTATATTTCTTCTACTTTCAAACAAAACTCAGTTTGTTCCATAGATGGATCTTTGTTAAGGTGACAAAGGTATCCCCACATTCACTGTGAGACATCCTCATCAGGGCCTACATCCATGTCCATGTAAAACATCCCTGGTGACTAAGATGAGGCTTTGCCATCGTCCCTAAATGTTTTACGGTATTGCATCAATGGATAAGCCGTAAATAAATGACTCGCAGGTTTAAATGGCTGAGCAAGTTTCGCTAGTATGGATGGACAGAGAGTATGATGGACAGCCGGCTGGACAGTCAGCTCTGTTGCCATCTGACTGGTGTGCCTGGCTGGGTGGTCAGCTGGAAGTCCAGTTTGGAACTGCCAGTGCAGAAGTGTGGCAAAAATGGACAGATTGAACATTCAGATCCGCATGTTGTCCTACATACCACAGCACTACTGGCTGGTAAGTTGCACATCTTGCCGAAGTGACGGATATACGGTCACTTGACAAAAAGTATGGTGGGACTGGCTGGTAGGCAGCTGGAACAACATTGTATGGTATGAAGGGATGTTGAAATGGATCATCAAGATATGATAAAAAAAAAACATGCACCATAAGGTACAAATTGTCTATGGATTGTGACAGAAATATGGGCAAAAACTGCCCCAAATTTTGTAATGTCATTGCATCCTGTACCAGTAGACACATCTGTTGCATTAGCAGTGTCTGGGATGAAGTCAGGGACAGCAACTCTGCAGCTCCTTGTTCCTCCAAATCTGCTGATGTAATTGTCACCGTCAGCATCATACGCCTAATTTTGAATGGCATGAGGACCATCGTGACATTCTCACTATGCTTGTATTCAATGCCGTCTTAGGGTGAAGTTTCAAAACATCACATTCTTCTGGACGAGACTTCACACATTTATCTTTGTTTTTAATGCTTTTTGTAATACTGTAGACCAGATATTTTCTGACCAAAGACTGCTCATTATGTACAGAGGAAGAACAATTGGTTCATGTGTGTCCTTGCTCACTTTGAACTTATTGCATTTGTTGCATTTCATTGTCACGTTTAACTAAAATGACAACAATGACGAAAGAAAAGAAAAAATTGGGAAATGAACAGTCCAAAGTGTACCAAATTCATCATAACAACATTCATATTAAAGAGCAGTGAAAATATATATGCAGTGTGCGCGATCAACCAACAACACATACCAATGATACCGTGTTGGAGCACAATGTCAGAATAAATTAAGTCCACCTCGCATAAAAAATTCACATAAATAGTGATCAAAATTCTGAAATAATGTTTGCCACACGTAGTAACAACCTTACTACACTAAAAAATACAGACTTTCTGTATGGATGATTTAAATTCACGAAGATTTTCCAAGGATTTTCAGGAGGTTTTGTAGAACTATCTCAATAGTACTAAGTGAAAAGCTTAAAACTGGTGTCACATAGCAGTGGTCAAGGGAAGGTAATGAGGAAGAGTTTCTTCCCTTTGTCTATATGGTATATAGACTGAAAAGACAACTTTTATCATCTTTTCTGGAAGATAAATTTGTAAGGTAGTGTGCTTATATACCTAACATTAATGCGAGCGGGGAATGTATTCAAAGGAGAAAATTTACATAATATAAAAAACATAATATACACAGAAGCTTGCAAAACCTTTATTGTAACTAACATGAGTCATATGATATATTTTGCTATCACTTCCATATTTATTATGAATGTGAACATTTTGAAAGTCATTCAAGAAGAAATTGCTGTAAAACGTGTGACCTTGCCTGATCCCGACTAAAAAATATGAATAAATAAAAGGTCAAAGGGTTGAGCAAAGCACATCACAGAATGAAATGTCTTTGCTTCATAGTGATCCAACCGAAACATGAACAAAGTCCATCAAGGAGTTTAGGAACTACAAGTACAAGCAGAAAAAGAAAAAGAAAAAATGTAACTAAATAACCTTAATACAAGTTTTCTATGACTGTGACCTTGACCCCAAGGTCTAAAGGGTGAACAAGTGTGCTGCTGTATGAATTGCCTTTGATTCATAATGATTCATCACAAATATAAACAAAATCCATCAAGGGGTTTAGAAAACATCAGTAAATGCAAACATTTAAACCAAAATCTTAAAACACATTATCAGTGAGTTTGACCTTGACTCAAAGGTCTAAGTGGTGAGAGACTGTCGCAGAATGAATTGTCTTAATTTCATAATGATTCATCCTAAGGATGAACAAATCCATCAAGGGGTTTAGGAATATAAACAAACGAAGAACTTTAACTAAAACCATAACACATTTTCGATGCTAGCTTGGTTAGATCCAAAGGGTCCAAAAAGTTATTTAAAAAAAAGCAAAAATTGCTCCAGTGGCATGAAAATATAATCAAGTCATCTATTAACTAGTAAATGAATCAACTAATTAAGTCATCTATCAATTAGTAAATCAACCAACTAATCAAGTCATCTATGCATTAGTAAGTCAATCAACTAATCAAGTAATCTATCAATTAGTAAATCAATCTAAATATGCATACAAACATAAGTACCACATTTCATCTGTTCACATCAATCATAGTAACAACCTTGCTGGGAGAGATAGATGTATGGTGGATGGATCTACAGATGGATCGATGAACAGGACCACATCAGGCAGTGATGGTATAAAAAAATGAGTACATTACTATCTCAAACTACAAATATCAATCTTACCATCCTCTGTCATAAGCATGTGGAATACTTCTAACTTTTAGGCAGTGGCTTGATGTTTCAGCCCCGGATTTTCAATAGGATTTTAGAGTGAAGAATCAATCTGGCCCTTGTCCCAAAATCTCAGGAGTAAAAAACACTTTTCAAGCATCAAGCATCTTATTCGAGAGTCAATTTATCTAACATGGTGCATAACATCTACATGTGTATAATATTAAGTTATATTCTTAATGTTAATATAACACTATGTGAAATTACAGGAAATTATATAAATAAAGAACACAATGTAAAAAGAAACTGTTTTTCAAAACTATTTCATTTAATTGTATTTAATTTACATAAACTTAAATCATTAGTATAGGTCTAAGAAGCGGTTTTTTTATCCCTCCACCCAACACATATTCACATGCTGATAGAAGTATAAATCATTCTCACTATATAGTGGTCAGGTCTATAACACATTTTGCTTATTCCTACCCACCCCCTACCCCAAACATGTATTCATTGAATTTTTGATCATTCTTGTTATACCGTGGTTTGGTAAATAATGTGGTTGGCAGTTATGGACCTTAACTACCACATTATAATGAGAGAGAGCAGCAATTCTTTTGAAAATAGTGTGGGTAAAATGATTGGTCAACATGCATATTTTCTAATGAGGAGCATAATATCTACTACGTTTCACAGCAATCAACTAAAAACTGCAAAATTAGTTGCATTCAGAAAATTCTGCTATGTATTGAATCATAGGAACAAAATTATTTTTTACATGACCATAGTGCATTATTACATGACCACAGTATGTACCAAGTTTCACAGTGATCAATAAAAGATGCAAGATAAGTTGTGTTCACAAGATTTTGACTTTCACTCATTCAGCTGCAGGGCATAAAGGCAATAACTCTAACAAAATTTGTGAGAGCAAAGTGATTTGTTGACGAGCACATACTCAAATGATGACCATAACATGTACAAAGCTTCATGGCAATCAAATGAAAATTGTCAATATGTGCATCTTCAGATGATGATTATAACATTTCCCATATTTCATGGAGATCCACTGAAACTTGTTTAACTAGTTGCATTCAGAAGATTCTATCACACACTGCATTAAAAAAAATCGATAGCTCTTATAAAAATAGGCGGGGAACAGTGATTTGACAATATACACATCTTCAGGTCATTAACATAATATTTATGAAGTTTCATGGCAATCCTTCAAAATTTACAGAAAAACTGTCAGTGTCTGTCTGCTCTCATCATTATGTGAGTTCAGATTTGGTTCTATTTTTACCACCGAAAACCCTTGCAGTGCACACGACATTCATTTTGCACACAGCACACTTGTTATACTGGCATTCAAGAACCATCATTTCACCAGAATTGTTTACAGTTCAGCATGATGCTTGCTGAGGATGTCTGTAAGGATGTTACATGACTGTTATGTGAAGAGGTAAGCTATGTGATATGCGACAAAATAAGAGAATTCTTTAAATGAGTAGCAAATAGACTTAACATAAAATTGTTTATCTTTAATTACAAATATATGATGACAATTAAATGAAAGAATTCAGAAAGGAAACATCAGTATTTTCTCTGCACTCTTGACTGGATGATTTCTGACTGACTTCAAAATTTGCCTCACATAACTTTTACGGTGGAGAAGTGTCTGTCCATGTTACGTTGTTGTGTATTTTCATTGAACTGCTGTAATGTTAAGAAACATAACTTAAATTATTTACTGATTAACCAAATTTACAAGCCTGAAGTTAGACTTAATATTGACATTTGCAAGTCTTTATGCAGTACATTCAATTTTTTGACCCAACTGTGTCCATCGCACGTAACATTTATGGAATAGAAATGAGAGCCACAGTTACATGATTCTTGTGTATTGTTATTGTAAGAGGATAGTACAGACATCAACTGTTTATATTTCAAAACCTCATTAAACTGACGTGAAAAAAATATTGCATTGCAAATAAATGATTGTTTATTATCTGATAATTATTGTTGTATATTTTATCAACACAGTATGGATGGAACTTGGTGGTTGTGGTGGGTTAAATTTTACGTGAAAAAAGTGTTTAAGTACTATGTTAATTTTCTCTTCAAATATGAAATTTTCAAAAGACTTTTATTTACATCAACCCATAAAGAACTGAATATTATATATACCTTGCTTAATTCATTTTTTTAAATCATGTATTTGCAAGTTTCTGTGCATGTGATATTTCATGAAATGATAAATCAACACAGTATAAATATAGGAATATATCAATACTTGAAAGTACAAATTATTAGTAAAATCTAGCAAAAAATAGTTTTATACAACATAAATTGAAGCAAAGACTAAAATATTAATAAATTACAGACCCAACATACTAAATAATACATTGTACATAATATTTCTGTTTTCATATTACATCAGAATTTTCATTGGGGGCACTCTTTTTCAAGAAAGTCAACAAAACAAGCACATTATGGGTCATGGACGAAGCCGAATATGAAATATTATTGTCTGATGTGGTGGAGATACTCCCTAAACCAAACCATTCCATTACATTCTCCAGACTCTTCTATGAACTTGAAAAAGTCAAATAAAAATGCTTTATCTGTCTTTGTTACAGGAGTTACATTTTCTACCTTAATAAAGTTTTAATGTATTTTTTTTTTGATTGCAAATGGTCATTAAATTTTTTAAAAATATTAAGAAAATGTTTGTAAAATCCTAATGTAATATTGGAAGTTGTTAGTTGCTGGATTACAGAAATACATAATATATGGACCCATTTTATATACATTTAAACCATATTGATGTAGCTGGTGATGCTGTTTTTATTCATTATGCAGTTGTAATTGATTTACATTATTTTCCACATAATAAAAGAAATCATTAGATGAATATCTAATTTGTCTGTCCTGTTACGTAAGTTACAAGTATATGACAGCAATGATTTGACAAGCAATATTTTGAAAGGGAAACTGACAGTTATCTTCAAACTGTTATTGTAGAGAAGATGGGATACTAGACTACTGAGCCATAGCAAAGTTGATGTGAAAATCAAGCATTTAAAATTTGGGGTCTTTGTCCCATAAGATTGGCTGAAGAACATATTTTGTGTCATTTACTATATTTCATCGTAATCCAACAAAAGCTGCAGGACAAATTGCACTAATGAGATTGGATGCCAGAAAGAAGGACAGACAGAAAAGAGGATGACTATATATGTATAACAAAAACATTTAGAAATTGAGAGAGATCGAGATCCAATAAGCAAAGACAATGATGAGAAAATATGATGACTTTGGTATCTTTTAATGCAATAACAATAATCATAAGGTTTTGTTCTTTTCTTTTAGAGTCCATCTGAAAATCAGAATTTGCAATTTCAAAAAGAGTTAAGAAAAAGAAGTGTAATGTAGAGTCTAGACTTATAATGGCATATGTGACACAGCATTTTAATCTTTATACTGAAATATCTGCATACAAAAAATTCTACTACTTTTTACTAAAAGTAGCTAAATTAATAAGTTCGTTCTCTACTTACAAATCCATGCTCAAATATTATCCCACAAAATTAAAAAATTTCTTTATCACAAAAACAATTTTCAAAACAAACACCATCACATCGAAACTGAAACCAGAGAAGGCTATATCCAGCATGACCAATAATCTAAAATTTCATGGTGAAATCTATGTTCAGGTTTCTAGTTTTGTTACTTAAAACAAGTAATTTTCAACACCTTATGATGAATAATAAATGTATGTGGCATCAATACATCCTCATGGGCTGTGGGTCAATGACACAGTGTGAGAGATTGACACTGTGAGATAAGCCAAGTATCAACAGACCAGATTTCATGCCAAAAGGTCAGCTGATTGGTATATAAGTTTTTTGATAGAATCAAAAGATGATGGGCAAAGCCTGAAAATTTACTGGCATAATACAAGCCATATAGAGAATAGGGCACGCGCTTTATCTAATTTAACCCAATTCGTGGGCTATGTCCACTTGTAAGGTTAAAATGGATAATACTTATGACATGTTCTATATATAATATAACTTGACAAGACAGTATTTAAAATAATGATATCACAATTTTGTTGACTATTTCTTTTTGAACATTGATGGAATTGATTGATAAAAACATTTCCACTTATGACCTCTCATGAAACTTTTTTGTTTTTTTTAATGGAAATATCGGTACAATTAATAATGATATCTATTGAAGGAGGCCATTTTTTGGTGTACATTGGTTTTCGGAGAATTCTTTAACATTTTTGTTCAATATCCAGTGCAGCATTGTGCTTCTAAGCTTATAAAATGCATAAATAGTCCACTGAGATACCCTATCAATATAGTGCAATTGATGATAGTTTGGATCAATATGCTAGGGCAGAGTTCGAAGTCAACCAGGAACCAGAGTCTGTCAATTTTTTTTAAAATAAAAAAATGTTGAAAAGAAAACATGCACAAAGTCTTTTCAACTTAAAAACAGAAATAAAATTCATTATAGGATTAAATGATTATGGTTGAGTATTTATGGAAGTGTAAATTTTACCTAATCACTCACAAAGTAAATAAAGTCTGAAGTGACTAGGCAATTAGGCGATTAGGTCAAATTTACACTTCAATAAATACCCAACCATGATCAATTCAATCCATATAATTCCAATTTTTCTCGCTTCTATTGTCATATCAGCAGATTATGTCAACAAAACATTTGATTTTATGTAGCATGTTGTCTTCTTTCATTAGCGTCTTCATATGTTGCAAGAATACCTAGCCCCATCTTCGGTAGCCAAGGGTTGTTGACTATTGTATAGTATTATGATACAACCCAGTATCAGAGTGGGTCATAGCAGTGACCTGAGGACCTTTTGTCACTTGGTATGATTTTTTTTCTTTCTTACCAGGTTAGTGCTTTTTTCAATATTAGGTTTGCGTCCAGTACCTATTGTTTTTAGCATTTATTGCTCTTGCTTTCTGCACATTTAGATTTTTTAAAATAAAAATTGATCCCATTCTTAGTGTGATCCCCGGCTCATATGTCATATGACCATGACCTTCAATAACAGATGGTGAAACATTTTCGAAGCAAAAATGCAGTAATTTATGACTGCAGAGTGTTTCATATAGCCTCTGTATGCTTTGTTTGACTACAGAGGTGAGTGCTGGAGTACAGGAAGGACTGTTCGCTTACATTGTTTGAACTTCTTATCGGAGATGTTGCAAATTTAAATCGTAAATCATGAGGGAAGGAGAGGTGTTGTTGCTGTTATTACTGTGTTGTAAAAAGCTGGTATAGACAAAGCTTGACCTAAAGTGCACTGGAAACTGATTGGTTATTGAAAGTAGTCCCCAGAATATACCGATGTGCAAAAAATTCCAGATCAGTCTCACGTGACCAAGCACATTGCAGAAATCTTGGACATTTCATAACAATTGGAAATATAACAGGCATAATGTGACCTGACATAATGAATGGACATCGGTAATACTATATAATGAATGGACATCGGTAATACTATATGCTCCTGGCGGGGACATAAAAATGTTGTACCTTATGCCTTTTAACTGCTGTGATGTCATGTGTGTCCTCGTGATCAGAGCACTGAAATGCAAGAAATCCAGAACTGAAGTCCTGCCAACTCAAAAGAAGACTGCGAGATGTCAAGTACTTCAAGTCAATATCTGAAAGAAAGGTACAGTACACTTGTACACAGGATTACAGTTAATATAATTTATTGGCATCATGATGTAACTTCATATAAATCATGTCAAACTGTAATATTTCTACAGCAACATATCAATGTCACTGAATAACACAAAATCTATACAGTAATATGACAGAACCTAAATTCTAACACACCTGGATATGTAAAGTGATTTTTGATTGGTCAAACATTAAAGTTTTCACCAGTAAAACCGATGATAAACTGTAAAAAATGTTGATGCCACTGTGATATCATGACTCTTGCAGTAACATGGTGCCACAGAGAATTACATATATCGCTATTGTTTTTACTGAAGTTTCTATGGTGTGCCAGAATGGTGATAACAGTGTTGTGCTTGAGAATTTGAGAACCTTAATATTTAATGGTGGTTTTACTGTTGCAATTATCCATCTTCTCGTAAATATTGCTGGTAAAACTCAATTTTCCAACAAACTCTCTCATGTGCTGCAAAATGCTGTGATGAGACAACCATGAGTGGAATCTTTCAATTATATGTAGCATCTATAATGCAAACAAAATATGTTCAGTTGTCCAATTAAAATCTTATATCTTTCTTTTTACATTTGAAAAATCTAAGAATGCTATTCTACCTGTTCGTTACTTTTCTTTTGTTATCTCTTAAGAAAATAACTAAATGCGATGATTCATTGGAATTCTCAGTTTATATGTAAAAAGAAGTCTGTTTAATTGGACAACCATATGTGTTGTCTACATTCGAAATCCCATTTATGCTTAACTAAAAGGTCCCACTCCTGGTTTTCAGTCATGGCATTTTACTGTACAATGAAGAAGTCTGGTGTCCATGATTATATTTTGGAAACAATTGAGTCATTAAAAAGTCATCAACAACTTCACTATTTGACTTCATGTATGTCACAAAAAAATCTAAAAAGTTTTAAAACTCTACAAAGATTCTTACTGTTTGTCCTGGTGGTAAACAGGTGGGAAGTAAATGCTTTCGCTTCCTCTCGACTGCATTGTGCTACAGTCTGATACATCCTCTTGCACCCACCAGTCAGGAATTTTCGAGCCACATCAATAAGGAAATCTCGGGCATCAGGAAAATTCTCCAGCAATATTGTCATAGGTATAAAATTTTCAGCAGACCATGAATCTTGACTATCAATCTCAGAGTAGCCTGCCTTTCCTTTTCTGTTGCTCCTTGGCAAGCACGGATCATGGCTTTTATCAACATCACTGGCAATACCTGTTTCGTAAGAGTCTTTTATACTGGAAACACCCATCTCTTCTCCAAGATATTTGGTTCCTTTGGTGTATCTTCTGTATACTGATGGAAGGTCTGCAACTGAGCTAGCAGTTTTCCCATTATTTTTAGCTTGACACTTCCATAGCTTTAGTATTGATAACTCAACCCTTGAGCCACTTGTGCCAGGCAGCACTTTTTCAAAACTGCTCTTTTCATTCTCAGTATCATTTAAAAAAGAGTTAGAGCCACTGGTTTTTAAATACTGGCAGTCACTGCTGCTCTTTCGGAGAGCATTCAAGTGCTCAACCCGAACTATGTCAAACAACTTCATGAGTACCGCAAGGTTTGAGAGGTGCCCTATATCAACAAGGATTGTACCAGGCAATATAATCCGAAACTGTCGCAAAAATTCAATTTGCTCCACCTGTGAACAGGGATGCATGGCTGTCTCTGATCGAGGGTAGTTCAACACATGTTTCAGAGCCGACAGGACAATGAAACAGCTTGAATCTGTGCACAGGGGGAACATTACCTCTCGTATGTCTGACCACACTGCCATATGCTGATCCCCTGATATTACACATGGCATTCTGTCAAGATATTTTTTGGCTGCTTCAATTTTCAACCTGGGCTGATGGGGAAGGACATTGATATCCAAAGCTGCAAGATCCATAGTGTTACTGTCCTTGGTTACTTTCTTGCACTTGTTTTTTTTTCTTTCTTCCAAATATCAGTCAACCTCCATAATGATCTCCTACAGAAGTGTTGTGCAACAAGATGAGCATAGCAGCCAGCAAAAACCAGCTCATCATTCTAAGTTGAAAACGATGGTGTTGAGACATGGTCTGTATACAGATTTTAGCCCCATCCTCATCCTGTAATGAAATTTTTGAACCAGTTAATGTCATGTAACAAAAGTTTTGCAAGTATTGCATCTTGTGTGCTGACTTTGTACAAAGCCCTCTGCAGCTCAGCAAAAATTTAGCCATAAAATGTAAACAGAATTTTTAACCAGGTACAATTATATCCCAATAAATGAACAAGGCCAAGGTACACATTTCCTGTGCATCATCAAAGCATTGCAGCTGTAAAATGTTTCAAAAGGTTGAGTTAGCATGTTGCTGCATAAATCATCTTAGCTTCCTAATGGTTCAATCTGAGCATGAAGAAAATCCATCATGGGGTTTAGGAAGTATAAGCGAATGAAACAACTTTTACCAAAACCTGAACACGAATGCTCAATGGCTGTGACCATCACTGCAGGATCAAAAGGGCAAGGCCACACGTCAAAGAATAAATTGCCTTAGCTTCACAATGATTCATCCCAAGCATGAAGAAAATCCATTAAGGGATTTAGGAAATATAAGCTAAGAAAACACTTTAACCAATACCTAATTGCAAATTTTCTATGACTGTGACCTTGACCCCAAGGTCAGAGAGGCAAGTAAGCATGTCATAGAATGAATTTTCATAGCTTCATGATTCATTCCAAGTATGATGATAATCTATCTAGGAGTTTAGGAAATATAAGCAAAGGAAAAAAAACGTTGACAAAAACCTAATGCAAATGTTATACAACTATGACCTTGACCCCACAACAAAATGGATGAGTGAATTTGTTGTAGAATGAATTGTCTTAGCTTCATGTCTTTGCAAAATATATGGGCCTGAAATGAGGCTTGGTCTGTGGCAAAAAGCAAATTTTACTTAACAAAAAGACAATAACCTTTCAAAAGTATTCCTGCAAGAACTTGTAATGTCCTATTGACATCTGACAATCAAACTATACAAGTTTTGCAAAATATGGTTATTGTCAAGCAACAGATTATTTTCTTTGGTTTTAATTGCACTTTAACATGTTTTATTGGCTATATCATGTAGTGGAAATGGGAGCTAAGTGCCTTTCCCAAGGACACACCGAGGCAGCCAACAGGTATCGAACACATTACCCTTGGACTACAAATCTGTCGCTGTACAAACTGAGCTACCATGGCAACAGAAGACATGATACATGATAAAGATACAATTGTAGAGATACAGTATATATATAGCTACCATGGCTCCCCCAAGCAACAGAAGACATCATACATGATAAAGATACAATTGTAGAGATACAGTATATCTAAGGTGACAATTTATACAGAATGGGTAATGTTGTAAACATATAGCAGGCATTAAACATGTATTAATAAGTCTATGTTCCAATTTACCACCAAGAGGTTGTAGATATGCAATAAAGAGTGCAATAAAGAGTATCAAGTGTAGACCTCTTGGTGCCTAATTTTGTTTGCTTCTTAAAAATTGATCTTGCTGTCAATTCATGTACCTACATATTAGGCAGATTTGAAATGCACACAGGATTTAATCACCACATTTAAATCCAGTCAAAAGTTTATGTGTCACATTTCATCAGGTTATTAAGTGAACTACATTTCTGTGTTGTAACTGCAACAAAAAGAACAGGATACAGCCAAAAAATGTGAGGTAGGGACATAATTCAAGTAACACTAGCCGAGCCACATGAGGGGTTTTCTACTACCAAATTGGTCCTCAGAAGCATAAGATTCTTAAATCAAGTATACAAATTACCCTAGCCATATGCAAAATAATACAAAATTCTAATTTCTTTTAGCAATTAAAAACAATGTTATTTCACAATTGATAGTATTCAAAACATACAGAATTGATAGGAAACTACCACACTAAATAGCATCTGTTCTCTTTTGATATGCAATGGAGGGTGCTTAGGACCTAAGATCAAAGGAACAGCAGGATAAATGTGTCCTTTCAGCGGTAAGAAAGGCTTGTACATTTAAAAAAAAAAAAAAACTACACTACTTCACTTTTTAATAATGACTGATCAAGATAATAACACCACTTATCATGTTTTGAACAAGAGTAATGTGAACAGCACATTATATGTCCTTCCTATGGTTAATAGTCCTCTATGCAGGCACTAGTAGGATATGGTTGCCTCTGGATATTGTTAACCAATGGGTCTCAATGAACTCAACCTTTGGTCAAGATATGGAGTCCTGAACTAAACTTAATGTGAAGAAATCATTAATTTCTTATTAGACTTATCATGACTGTGACCTCTGGCTTTTAGACTCCATTATTTATAAGTTTTTTCTGTTACCATAACTGCAAGTCATCCACAAAATTTTGTCAAGGAACTTCCTCGAGAAACAAAATTTATCCTGCAAAACCAATTTTTCTTCAAGCACAATGACCATGACATTTGACCTTTTGAAACCCAAATCAATACACCTCTTCCATACCTGAAGTGCAACCCCTCCACAAACTTTTTGTCAAGGTACATGTTAATAACTGAAATTTTGGTGCAGAAACCATACTTTGTCTTTCAGTCAAAGTGACCTTAATCTTTGGACCCCAAAATCAATATGCATCATCCTTTCCCCAAGTGCAAGCCATCCACAAAGTTTGGTCCGGTCTGTAATGTAGAACCAATATTACTGTGTGGAAACTATTTTTTCTTGTTTCATTCAGTGACCTTGACCCTTGCCCTTTACACCCCCAAATCGACCGGCTTCTTCCCTAACACAAGTGCAAGCCATCCACAAAGGTTGGTCCAAGTCTGTGAGCCATTTTTCTTCTTCCTGTCACAGTCAATCTGATTTTGACCATAGACCAAAAATATATAGGCCTCTTCCTTACACCAAGTGCAAGCCACTAACAAGGTTTGGTAACTGTAGATGGTGCAGAACTAAAGTTATTGTACAGAGACAATTTTTCTTCTTTTGATCAGGGACACTGACCACTGACCTTTTGACCCCAATGATGACAGGGTTTTTCCTTACCCCAAGTGCAAACCATCCACATAGTATTGTAACCATCAGTTTTGGAGAACTCAAATTATTGTGCAGAAACCATTTTTTCTTCTTTCAGTCACACTGACCCTGACCTTTGCCTTTTTTTAATCCTGAAATCATTAAGGTTTTACCTTACCCCAAGTGCAAGCCATCCTTAAAGTTTGGTAACTCTAGATGATGGACAACTCAAATTATTGTGCAGAAATGAAATTGGTAATAGATGGACAGATGGATGGACAGACAGACAGACATAACACAATGTCAGGAAGTATGCATGGGCCAGGTATGTGTGTCCTTATGGTAAAAATATGGGAAAAATACAGAATTTGAAGTGGCATTGAAAATTTACCCATGGATCAATATTAACCATTTTAACCTCCACCCTGAAGTTTCAGTCTCTTGAATGGGTCCCTTAGGATGAGAAGTGCATCAAGGGTAAATGATTGTTGGGTGTGTGCATTAGTCTTTTCATTCTCATTAAGAATGTACATTGTTATAAGTGGATATCTCAACAATTTTCAAGCCGTGATCTAGAAGTTTTGTCACTTTATCATGTAGCTCGGCTGCACTCTGACAGAACATGTCAAAAATGCAGTAATTTTTCATAAAGAAACATGTTCTGATGAGTGCTCTTTCTTCATGAAAAACATTACAAATCATATGAATCAATGTTACTGGAAAGGCACTCTTTTTTAGAAAAAGTGATATTCGTCACAAAAACTCCTTTTTCATGTAGAAAGTGACATTCTTGAACAAGATTGAACCTTTCCATGGAAAAATATAACTGTTTATGAAAATGTTACTATTTTTTATACATATTTTTTTTATTTATGATAAGAATTATCCTTTTTTGCAGTGAGTTTATTCTGCACATATTTGTGAAGATTTTTACAATGCACTTTTTTCATGAAAAAGTAAAAAATTTCATGAAGATTATTTTGAATTTAACTTACCCCACACTTATTGACATCTAACCAAACCCTATCTACATTATGAAATACCACACATCTTCACCTGCCTAATCCAGACTGGTAACTTGCCCACAGATGCTGGTACACAAGTCAACAAATAAGCATTGATAAATGTATGTTAGCTATCCATGGTTTCGGCTGAGGTTTGGGGTATGGCAGATATGCTCAGGGTTCTCAACAGACATGTACCCTCATGTTTTGACGCTTGGAATTTACATTTGAACCATTTCTGACACATAGAAATTAAAACTGGTACGTTTTTATGACACATATTGATTTGTGCCTGAGCATCAGTCTTAATTACCCTTATTTGCCTACAAAATCAATATGAAATGGCAGCGCCAACAGGTCACTGATGTCACGCTTAGATGGGCATAACTGAATCAAGGTTAGATTGTTTTGAGATTATTTTTGATGTTTATGATAGTTAGAGGAAGAGGGTATCAATTACAACTATATTGTAGTAACTTTTGATCAAATATCGGAAGGACATAAATACCGTTTTAAAGGCCATCTACCGCACATACCATTTTAAAGTTGAAATCTACTCTACCGCTTTGTAAAAATAAAAGATGATGTTATTTTGGGATAAAATATTCAGTATATATCTGTGTAGTATCCCCACATTACAGAAACCAGTGGGAACCAGTCTACTGCAGACCAGAATTATTGTACCGGTGCAATGATGTGTGGCTGAGTAATCAGATTACGAAAGCTAACATATGTACACAACAAGCTGTTAATTGATTACCTTACTGTTGTAATCTAGAGAGATCAAGGCCAAATGTAGGATGTTTTATGAGGGTGTTATCAAAGGTGGTAATGGCTTTAAAAAATTGGCTGACCTTTGGTGAAGGTGAGATAAAAAGGAGAGCTCAACAAAAAAATGATATAGACAGAAACACGAGTAGGTATTTTGATTTGTTGTATTGCTTAATTGTTACCGTGTTGTTCAAGATGTTTTTTGAGGAATATTTAAGGGCAGCTGATACATGTTTTCGTTCAATTCATGTCAAATTCAAAATGCCAAAACATAGGATTTCTCTCAATACCATGACATGCTAAAAAAACACTGGTTAATAAATATTAAACTGGGGATTACACCTTATGTCAAACTCAGAAACTTTCTCCTCATGATGAACTTAGAGCAGTCAGCAACCTTAAAAACCCAGCCACAGGAAAACTGAAGTTTGAACTTTCTTGCAGGCTGAGTGTGGTTGTTTTGTCATTGCCACATTCTAATGATAAGAGAGAAGACATTCTCCATTCTTCACAAAATAAAGTGACTCAAGGGGAAATCTGAACCTGAAAACTATTGATAGGCTGTTAAGTGTGAAACTTAATAAACACAATTAATGTCATCAGTGGTCACCAGTCAATGATCTTGTGAAGGAAACTAAAAATGCTTGTGGATTTTCTAAAAAAAATCTTTGCAGTGAACTACCTTCCTTTTTCATTGGATTGTCATACACTGGCTCACATTATTTAATCACAACGGCTCAAAGAAGTATATTTTCTGTTCTATCTCAGTCTCAGACACGACAGTGATGATCATTCCGACCCTCTGACTCCAAAGAAACAGAAAGTTAGTAACAATTCTGAGGAGAAGGAGAATAAATCTCCTAAAGTTGAAAAAATCTTTAGCATCAGTTTGCACCACGAAGGAACAATCCCAGCTATGAGTTCATGACTCAAAAACAAATGACTCTTAAGATTTCAGTTTTGACTCTTGAGATTTTGATGTCAAGGGTCAAATGACTCTTCAGTTTTAAAATCTTGTCTATATGCTACAAGGTATTTGACTCTGGAAGCTCTTTTATTCTTACCTAAATCAATATTTAGGTAACTGCTCTTTTATTGTCAATATGGAAGCTCTTTTATTGTCAATATGGAAGCTCTTTTATTGTCAATATGGAAGCTCTTTTATTGTCAATATGGAAGCTCTTTTATTGTCAATATGGAAGCTCTTTTATTGTCAATAAATCAATATTTAGGTAACTGCTCTTTTATTGTCAATATGGAAGCTCTTTTATTGTCAATATGGAAGCTCTTTTATTGTCAATAAATCAATATTTAGGTAAGTGCTCTTTTATTGTCCCCCTCATCTTATCAGTTAGAGTATGTGTTGGCAATTTAAATGACACGAGCAGTCATCAGGAACACTGCTTTCTTTGCAGCTGCCAAAAGCAATGATTTATTTATTTAAATTGAAAAGCTTTCTGAAAAAATTACTTTCTCCATTAAAAAAGTAAAGAATTAGTTATGTAGAATGTTCATGGTAAACATCTTCATGAAAGATTGCAAACATCATAAAGAATGTCACTTTCTTCATGAAAAAATGTTCTGTTACATGTCAATGCAACATTTTCATGAAAAAAATTTCATGAACAATATCACCTTCTTCACGAAAAAAGTGCCTGTACATGTGATGCAAATTTCTCCATTTGAGGTGACTTTGGCTTTTTTGTCAACTAAAAGAGTTGAATCTTCATGAAGAATGTAACTTTTCTTCATGAAAAGTGCCTGTACATGTACATGTTATTGCAAATTTATATGAAAAAGTCACTTTTTTCATGAAATGCATGCATGTATAAGGCTTAATGGCATGTCAGCACAATACTGGTTATATACTGAGAATTAAAAGTTAAGTTCCAAAAATGCAGCATTAAAAAAGTGCAAATTTAAGTTTTTCAAGGCTTTCAATGTGGAAAGGGTCTCTGAAAAAATGATGAAATCTGCTTGCTGAGAGGTCTTGATGCAGTAAAAATATGAGTATAGTGTAATTTTTACAGCAAAAATAAAGCCTTTTTATCCAATAATTGGCTCGATATGGTGCTGTGGGGTGTTGCAATGGCAGCTACAACCTTGTCCCCATCTTTCGAACTGTCTGTATGCGGGGACAGATGGCCAAGATAAAAGGCTCTGATTTCATTGAATCTATTCTGAAAAATGAGGATTGGTTGAGACTTTTTGTAAAGGCAAAGACCAAATATTAGTTTTTGGAGTTTTAATAACCAAGGTGGTAATTTGCGAATAAAAAATTTTGCAGCTTCTAGATGAGGATGATTTCTTATGCCATATCATAAAAAGTTTGATATAAAGGTAGCCCCTTAGACCTAAATTAGGAAAATAAACAAAGAAAAAAGACCCAAGTTCAACAGGTCATTCACTATGCTGTACTGTCATCAGCTTTCTCAACAACAAAAAAAACCATGGCTACTCTATGTTCTTTCTTTATGAAAGCTCCTCTAATAAATATTTAAAGTCAATTGTGCTTCTCTTGCATCTGAATCCACATTTAATTTAATAGTCTGAAAGTAATTTGCTTAACTCAAGATACCAGGAGTCTGTCGTATTATTCGTTCCATGGTTTTGCAAATACATCTTGTTAGTGCAATGGGACAATAGCTGCAAAGGTTGATATTGTCCTTTCCAGGTTTAAATTTTGGAATCACTGTTGTTTCTCGCTATGATTGTGGGAAGTCGCAAGCTTCAACAAGTTTTTTTGAAAATGTTAAGTAGTGTATTGAAAGCTGTATCAGGCATTTCAAAAGCTGATAATGGATACCAGGACCTGCAAAAGTGTCATGAGCTCAATCATAAGAATTTTGTTGTTCTCTAATCTTCGGCATTAACTGATTTAAAATATGATTGAACTATTTTTCAGTTTTGATGCGCCAGATGTTTTAAAAAAAGTTCCCTGGTGTTTAATTATTGGAGATCGTTTCAGCCAACGTGTTTGAAATTTCTGGTAGTGTACCAATTTATCAGACTGGTTTAAGTGTTTGATACAGTTGATTTTATTTATGCCAATGATTTTCCGTACCATATTCCATATTGATTTAATAAAGGAGCACAAGTTCAACCTAGAGACAGTGCAATCTTTGAGAAGAATGTAATTTTCTTAATGGAAACACATTGCAAACACTTAAATGCACTTCAATTATATTATATTATTACCATGGTGTATCATTGGTTGTGGATGTATAATTCATAACTTTGATAATTTAATATTAGTTATATAATAGCGTATATGGATTTAGAATGAGTGAATAAACGAAAATAAAATCAGAACAAGTGTTGTTGTGCGAAAATATAGGTAACAGATATGCATAATTTATATTACACAGTACTTTTAGGTATATTAGGTTTAACGACTACATTTAATTAATCCATTCCTAATAGATCTCATAAGTGTTAATTCATAATTATAATATCAATAATAATGAGAACATAATTGAAAAAAAATAAAAACATAATTTATAGTACAATACTTTTGGGGTAATTAGGTATAATGACTACATTTAATGAATCCATTCCTAATTGATCCTCTTTGTCACGACATCAAAAGCAGAGAACTTAAATTCATTTTTAGTATACAAGTTTTATTTAACACTATTAGCATATAGTACAATATTCAGGATAAGATAAATTCTACATAAATCCAACAAAAGCATTATCATAGACCAACACTGAGAGAGAGAGAGAGAGAGAGAGAGAGAGAACAAAAATATTACTGCAAGGACAGTTTTCTCAATTTTTTTCAGTGTTAGTAATTTGCATAAAATGAAATGATACACTATGAATTTTAAGAAAAAATTAACATATGGTGCTTTAAGCAAAGATTAGTCAAATATATTTCATCTTTCAACATTATTAATTTCTTTATTGTAATTAATACACGGTCCTCAAGATTAGCAGGATATAGACGCATGATATCTTATTTAATTAAATCATAAATTTGACAGAACCCCAGTTTAATCTTTCAGTATATAATTTTACAATTAGTATAAAGTACAATATACAGGATAAAGATAAATTCTACATAAATCTAACAAAAGCATTATCATACTCAGACCAATATATATATATATATATATATATATATATATATATATATATATATATATATATATATATATATATACAAAGATGTTTTTACTGCATGGGTCTTGTTTTCACAATTTTTGTCAGCATTAGTAATGGTATTATTTCTCAGTAAAATAAAGTAAGCTATTTCAATTTTGCACAAAGGTGAATGAGCTGCTTTGAACATTTTTCAGTATTAAATTGACAATGCAAGATAAATAGTCTTAATAATTAAAGTGCATTTCGGTATTTTCAATGTGTTCCAGTATATCTATGCACCCCTCTTTTGCAAACAAATGTTAATTTTTGTTAGTTTTTTTTTTTTGTCGATGGAGGCTCTTCATATACATCTACTGCTAACTGGGTTTATAGCCCAAGGACACAAAAGCCCCAGACTCCATAGTCACGTTGGTAAAATAGCTCATACAGAGCTTGCGTTTCATGTATTTTACCCCCACCACCTATGTTAAATAAAATTTCTTGCATCTTGTAGTCACGAAACTGTCCGAGTACAAAATTAGAATTCATGCTCAATTTTGCAAACTTTTGACATTCTATAACTTCACTCCAAGAGGTAAGAATTTAAAACATTTTGGGACTAGCATATTGTTTCTCTACAAATACGCAAAATTTAACGAGACTGAGCAGCTCTAAGTTAAGTATGATTGTTAATTCTTCAGTTTTGAGTCCGAATTTAAATTCTGTGCTCAGTTTCGCGAATTCGGCTTGCTGTTTTTCGATGATGTAAGGAAACGAGTACATTCATGTGTGTATCAAATGAGAATACACGGTGTCTGATGCCCAAAAAAATCATCAAACATGAAATAACAAAGAAAAATGGAAAGACTGCCACATCTCCTTTTTTTTTTTTTTTGTCATTTCTGAATTTCCCGCAATGGATACTACTCTACTTGGTCATTGCGTAGACTAACAAATTCTTCATAACCCTAATGCACGCAGCAATTAAACTCGTCGAAATACGTACCCGTATCAAGTATGGTGTAACCAAATATTTTCAAACCTAGCAATGAAGCTTTGATATTCAGGTGGATAGTTCGTAGGCTATCCCCATTTCTCTCGATTTGAAATTTGAGTGAAAACGTTCTTGTTTCCATAGATAAATTATGCGCGTGCTTTACTTTCTCTCAAAACAGACAACTAAAATAAGTATTTGTAAGTGTATTCATCGCTTATCAATTGCTATTATTAAAAGCGAATTTAGTGGAAAGTTCAAAATCAGGTGAATGAAATTTTGACGATCAAAATGACGGAACCAATGTGGCCATCTGTCATTGGATCGATGTAAACATGTGGAACTAGTGAGTAGACGGACTAACATGCTTTATTTTTAATTATGTGTACGCTTATAGTCCGAAAATTGTCAGAGACCAGTCTGCATTCGTAAACACTCACCACGTGATACGGAAAAATGGCTACCATCACACAATGTCTATGATGAGAGGGATCGCTCTGCAAACATGGGTTGCTGAGACTTGATCTCACGCAATCCCTTTCATATCCAAGCTTCATTAAATATTTATTTTCGCTTTCTGTGGCGTGCATAAGGTTTGTAAACATGGCTGATTATATTGAATGGATAGCATTTACTTTCTGTTCTAGACCGTCTGCTTCATGCACTCTTTGCGTCATAGATCTACTGTAAATGGTTCGCGTAGGTCTAATCAGTTACATTAGAAAGCTCTTGTCCCCTTTACAAAAATATTCTGATGAATTCTTTGTATTACATAACAATGTTGTCATGCAACTTAAAATATACATTCTTGTAAGTTTATTAGTATGACCTTCGCAGTTTACACTCACCCACTTGACATGAGGTTAATATCCAGACTATGGCGATGCACTAGACCAATAAGTTTCTCTCTGCCACTGTAGTTTATCTGATCTAACTGGTGGTGGAGAACAATCATATTGAGACAAAATCCAAGATGGCTGGTCTGTCCTGGAGAAAACAATCTTTGGGCTGCTCGCTGCTAATTAATACAAGCATTTTGAGTGACCTTTGTATCTAGAAAATGCACCATTGAGTTTCTGATTGTGTGCCATTTGACAAGATGTTGGATTTAGATATTTACTTGAAGATTTTATAGATACTGTATATTTTATAGATGATGCTGTTTAAATTCATTTAAGATGATGGCATGCATGTTTTTAATAAAGTTAGGTACACAGCAGCTGTGCGAATAGTCTTTCCAGGTTGAGGCACACAACGGCCTTGCAAATAGTCTTTCAAGCTGTGGTACACAGTGACCGTGTGAATAGTCATTCACAGTTGAGGTACAGTGGCTGTGTGAATTGCCTCAGCTGAAAGAAAGTATTTGCCTGAAATCTTCTTGCTTGTCAGACATGGGGATAGATGTTACATTGTATTACAGGTTGCTGATTTGTTAAGGTGCTTTTCAATTTTTAGTTAATAAAAAGCTCCGGATTATTTGGCCACGATATTTCTGACAATAGACAAGCAGCCATTTGTATCATTTTATATGTTGGTCAGTTTTGTATGTTTTTGCAGATCATATTGAAGTATAAGGATTACAGCCATACTTTTATCTTTCCTAAAATAAAGTAGATTACATCTGATAAACTTAGGGAAAACCAACATTAAAATAAACTAGTACAAAAATCAAATAATAAACACCTTTACATTTGTTTTATCACAAATTATTTTTAAAGGAATTTTAGGCATTTTTTAAAAAAATCAACCAGAAGTAGAAAAACAAAACTTATTGTTGCACTACATGCAAGTGGCAAAACATTAAGAGCAAAATAAAACTTTCTTTTAAATTTATGGTTTTTACAATACAAATAGAAAATAATGGTACACACACTTGTATGTACTATTACAAAAAACTTTATTTTATTTTAAAAAAGTCATAGAAAAATAATGCAAGAACAGATCTTGAAAAATATTTCATCATCTGAAAGACAAATAAAATTGCTTCTGATAAAAAGAAAGGCAGATGTGTATATTATAATGAGGTACTTGCAAATTGTGTGTGAATTAAGGCTAAAATTTAGATGCTAACCCATTACATGCAAAATTGGTCATATTGGGGTCATTCAGAGCTCTCTAAAAATTTGATTGATATTGTATTTAATTTATATCTTATATCTTGGGACACCGTATATGTTTGGACACCATAAATTAATTTTCAAAGTAATTTTTGTGTGCACTGTAAGTTCTGGGACAGATCATTTTTTTCGAGTTGTAAGTGTTGGGACACCTTTTGAATCATAATATCAACGCTTAGTTGGTCAATAGATGCACTCAAACTTACATTTTACTGTCAGTGTTGTTTGTTTACACTTTTCTTAACAGCAAACTTTTGAAGAACAAAATTTGATAATCTATGGGCAATATTGGAGACTAGATGTTTGCACTACGTATAAAATATGTGCAAGTCTGAACAACCCATACTTATATTATATTTTGTTTTGCTGTAAAAACACTGTTTGATGAAAAAAAAAATTGATTTGATTTATATTTGCCTTTTTCATAAGCCAGATCTAATTCCCAAGTAATATATCCAAAGTTATCTGCCAGTGCAAATCCCTTAGCTTGTAAAGGCAGCCTCACTTTTTTGTTTTCCAAACCCTTTGATCTAGCCTCGAAGTTGATACTTGTTCAATGCCAAGTAGAGTCCTATATTCAGCTGACAGAGTTTATTTGAACTTCCTGTGATCATGCAACACAATTCACACCGGTTCAATTTCTGCAAATCCTTTAATACATTTCATAGAATGTATGCTCACCGTGTCACTTACAGAACCACAACTGTTCCACTGTTTCAATTTATTTTCGAAATTCCTGTGAAAGCTGCTAAAAAGAAATCAAAGCCAGCTTCTCTAGGTTGGCCGACTTTGTATATAAAAAAATCTGCACACTTAAAAGAATTAAAGTCAGCTTCCAGGGTCGGCTTGTTTTGTAATAAAATAAACTTTGTATTTGATATCCTACTGGTAAGTTGAAACAATGAGTTTATTACTCGCTACCAGCTGTGTTTATTCACCACCTGGGCTTCTATTATTGACCATCTGTAATCATAATTGATACAAACAGGCATTGATGTCTGCAGGGTAAATAGTATACACAGCATTAATTGTCTTTAAGAATATGTTTTGTATCCCATGCTAGAAAAAAATACTGCCATTTGCCCTTACAGTGAATGTATTTCCTAATAATGACTTTTATTTGCGAAATATTGTTTTATTGTCAACCTGGATATAATAAACTCTTGGTTATTGTGCACCACACACCGTGTCCTGTGTGAATTGCTAGTGCCTTCAAGCAGTCGGTTGTTATTTCTCTGTCTCTCTCTTTCTATTGTTTGCGATTTTGTTGGACCCAATTTTCAGTTTGATAATATAATCAAACCTCTGATGACAACCAAACATGATTCGTTTATCTATATTCCCATCAATAAACAATGTGTCAATGTTGTTACCTGACATAAGCAATACACACTACCGGTATGTTACGTTACAGGACCATGTGGAGTTTGGATAGTTGATACATTTGTGTCTTTTATTCATAATTGCTTATGAAGAACAAAAGAGAGGAATAAATGAGAACAGTACAAGGTTAGTTTCTATCAGTTTTTATATCAAATAAACATTTAATTTATCTACCTTATTGTAACATGCAGTACAGGGGGGGGGGGGCGGCAAATTCAACACAATTTGTTTCAGTACTTAAGTTTTGGGACATATAATCTAGTTGAAAAAGTTTAACCATAAGTTATGGGACAGGAAAAAATCATTTTATCTTGTCCCAAGATATACGGTAAATATGGTATGGCATGTAAAATATCACATTTGCAGGATGATACATTGTTGTAGAAAAAAAATATTATTAAAGAGAAAGTATCTTCTTAAAAAAATGCCTGCACATATGACTTTTAGTAATTGGCCCATTTTCTTGGTAAATCAAGTGAAAGAGATAGAAAGAGAAAGGAGAGATGCTGTTTTTAAACAAACAAAAGGAAAAAGAAATCACACGCAAGTATTAGTGGGTTTCATTCCATTATTAAAATAAAAATGAGAGAAATGCTGTGATTTAGTTTTTCATTCCCCCAATCACTTTTAAATTGTCGCTTAACATCTTGCCACACAATGAAATATGCAACCTCTACTAGTCCAGCCTCTGTTTAGTACTTGTGACCCAAATATACATGTCCATGCAACACATTTTCTCAGGAACTAAACGTGTTTACTTTTAGCATAGACCTTCTGTTTTTATGCAGACTCTACAAAGCATGTGATGCTGCATTCAATAAACAACAGCTTAAGAAATATACTTATGATTGCTGGTTTGGTCATCTGATGAGTTTGATACTACCAAATGGGCGAGTGAAAGTGATGAAAAAGCATAATCACAAATATTTTCAGTATGAACTTGTATCTATCATTTTCAGTTGATACAGATACAGTTTATTTGGTACAGTACATTCTTTCAATCCATATAACAAATATAATGCAAATCGGTTCCCGAATGTCAAGTGATTATTGTTTATAAATTTACTAATTTGTTACATTTTGACCCAATTATATGTTTTAAGAAGTTGACATGAATACAAATAAAAGAACATGTACAAAACTAAGCTTAAAGTCACATGAACAAACTTTGGATTCTGAAGTTGAATTAAAAGCAATAATAATCCAAGGTTAAATGCCTGAAGATATACATGTACAGAGCATAGAAAAAGGGGAAAATTTGTTCTTTCTTTCCATGTTACAGTAGTAGTTAATTTCTCCTAGACAGCCATATCATCATTGTCTTTTGCAATTCAACTGAAATGCCTACTATTATGTAAACTCAGTTGTGAAAGGGGTATCTGCAGTAGATACGATTGTATTTACTGTACAATAAATCGCCTTTGTTTTTGCACATCGGTTTAGTTTTAGCTTTATCTAAGTGGAATTTCTTCTTATGCATACTTGTTTAACTTGTACTGTATTACGCATAAGCTGCATACATCATATCTATTAATAATGCCGTGTATATTGCCCGAAATTGCTAAGCCACCTCTTTGCCAAGGCTTTAAAATTTGTCTTTCATTGCATTGATTGCGATTAATACGTGGCTTCATATTTTTTATGGCTTTAAACAGGTATCGCTGATAAAACTTTATCTACTCTGAACTGGAGGTAGACAAGGTTATGGCTTCAGAGGTTGTAAATCCCAATTATTTCCCGTTTAGTGTGGACCTTTCCTATTAATTCTAAGGTTGTCATGAATATTGCCACTGTGTTCAGGTTGATTATTGCAGAAATGCTGGCTCATTTGACTTTCAATCTATTAAAATTTCTGAAGTTTTAAGTTCATATATGTTAATTTATGACCAGATTTGACTGTACAGCCAAAGTGGAATAATAAGAAAATAACAAAAGCACACGATTAGGTTAATAACCCAGTTAATGATATAAATCTTTGGACATATAAAATGAATTACTATGCAGCAATTTACTTATTCTGAAAAAAGAGTGGTACCAAAAAAAAATTATAAATTTGTTCAGTAGCCAAATTCCAAAATAAAGATAATTGCAACACTTTTCAAAAATGTATATTACTCTAATGGTCAATGCCTGTTTCTGAGTTGGTGATGAAAACTACATGTAACATTGTTCGAAAGTTATGGCATATAATCTTTCTCTCTCTCATTTTTGCATATAATAAACACATTTTGTTACAAAGAAAGATATATTTTAAAAAACAGGAAACCCTCTAGTGTAATAGAGCTTCGTAAACATGTGACAGCTATGTGTTGCTATGATAGACTTATATGCACTGCATCAAAAGATTAATGGGGAGAATAAAATGTTAGAAGGTTTGTTTTATATATTGCTAGAAACCAATTTTATGCGAATATATCATAATTTAACCTCATTGCGTTTCTCAGCCCATATTACAAGTCCAAAATTTTTTTTTTTTCCACAAAAAACATATACATTCAGAAGTTCGTGTTTCTTTGGAAACATCTGTGCTAAAAATAACATTAAAGCTCGACACCTTCCTGACTGACCATTGTTAAACAGTGTAGTGGCTGACTTCAGAGTAAGAATGTCACTCCTCAGTTGGTGCTTGATGATAGATTCACCAGAAAAGTGACAAATAAAGTAATCTTTCTCATGAAAATCACTTCGTTTGGTGGCATGAACAGCCACTGATAGAGGGCAGCCTTGAATACAGCATAGACAAATTCAGCATATTTAAAAATTGTCCCACTCTCAAATAATCAGTTATTTTCTAAGTCTACTGATAAAGGTACAGAAGAACATTTTCTAGCATACCTCTGGTATCTTGTTTTGTATTATGTCAATATATGATGCCACATTATTCTTACTGAATAAACTTGAGAAAGAATTGTAACTTACATGTCATTATATCCGTTGTATTTCATTGTGCATTAATAGTATGGCGTTTGTTAACGCTGTTGGTTGTAATTGTCAGTCTTAAAGGTTATCTTCATTTTCAAACATTTTTATTGCCGCAGATGCCGCTGGCATTTTTTCAATTTGATAAATTTAATGAAGCTGTTTGCTTGATATAAACTTGTTTCAGATCTGTCAAAAGGACAAATGCAATAAATGATAACTTGCCTTACATGAACGTCTTATGCATTTGTGATATGTTGTAGCTTTTCATGTTTTATTGGTATACTGCTTTCAGTAATTTGTTTAAAGGAGGTTATGGAAATAGTGTGGACCTTAAAGGGAAACTATGACAGATTAATAACCAGTACAACAAGCAGTTTTATGAAATACAGTTTATTTAGAAAGAACATCGAAGTTACCATATTGATGCAGAACAGCATGTAAATTTCCACATGTTTATATGATAACAGGTATATGTACATGTAATGGATCAACAGGGATGTACGTTGTAGCTAGGTAATTTTTTTGAGAGGATAACCAAGAAATTTAGAACCTCATATTTTTATCTACATTACACACATTCGTCTGTATGTATATCTAGCTAGGCCACTGATAAATACCACAAGAAATTTTACCACTGTATAGATTGTACAGCTAACGGTATAAAATTGACACCTGCCATGGTCGGATTTATGATGTCAGGGGTTTCTCCCATCTGTTTGTTTGGTGTGCCAACTCGTGGAGTGAATACAATAAAATCAGCAAGGTTTGCCATAAAAGCCACTATAGCTGAAATAAAATCAACTAGACTTGGGGAAAATTCACCAGATGCAGTGGACATCCACTATTCATAGTGGACACTTAGCACCTTGCTCCTGTGTCCATGTCCACTGGATTGAGTGGACAATCCATAATCCATGATGCATGTACTGTAGCAATACTAGTTTCTAGTGATACATCCTGTGGTTTAGTACAGTGTAAATGGTCATATGTGTAATTCAGATGTTATGGGAAGCCTCAAAATATAAACAGTTTTAAAAATGCAAGTTTTCTAAGCCAAAATGTTTTTTAATTCCATTCAGTAATGGTCATAAGTGGACTTTGAAAAAAATGAATTTCATACAGGAAAAAACCTGCAAAAGACCTGGAAATGTTTCTTTATAAAAGTGGGGAACCCTGTACATGAAAGAGTCTTTATTGTTTCCTTTACTGAAGAATGTCATATTCAGTGCAGTGAAAGTCTTGGACTTTTCTTTTCTTCTAACTGATTTTGAACAAAAGAAGAAAGCTAAATGAGTTCATTTTTTTTAACCCTTAAAGTGATTATCTTGCCATTAGTTGCACAGTTGGCAGAGGTCATGTACAGTACAGCTCACGTGATTTTTCGGAACCCCACGCATTGCGGTGGGGTACTTAATCCCCTCCACTCTAGCTCCGCGATAGCACTCCGCAGTGGAGGCATAAATTGGCATAAATACCTACAAATCACCACCGCGTTTCGGCAGGCATGCCGATGAAAACTCCACCGTGGAGGGGCTAGTCGACATTACTGATTGACATCTGAACAGCCAATGAATGAAGACCACCTATGGAAAGACTGAGACGTCAAGAGTGATTTACAACTGGATACCATCTGAAGAATCAGTCGTTTTTATTTCAATAATTTCAAAAGTCTTGTATATTCAGTACACATTACTGTTTATAAAAAGGTTGATCGACTTCTTTTGCAATAAGTTTATGATTTTAATTTATTTCAAAAGAAATATGAACAAACTTATGCACTTACTTGACGAGAAATACACATTGCTGAGCCTCTCAAGCAGAATAAATTTATCATTTTGTTCCAAAGGAAAGTAATTCTCAGAGATATGGACAATTAAAATCCAAATTGACATCCGCTTCTGCTTACCCCCCCCCCCAACAACAACAAACCTAAAACACTGAATTTACACTGAAATGCAAACCGCGTACTTAGTCTTTAAGCAGTAATAGTAGAGTCACGAGGCTGAATATTATGACTGCATGTGTGCTGTAAGGGAATGACCATTTAATATACGGGGTTTATGTTTTTTTGGTTTTTTTTCGACCGGGATATTTTTTTTCTTTCATCACAGTATTTATTTATTTTAAGTGAAATATGGAACGGATTAACGTCTGTTACAAAAATCAGAGAAAGACAATTGTTTTCATGCATTTACCCCCCCCCCCCCCCCCCACGGTTGGAAAATTCAATTGTCTCTCCCTAATAAAGACTTGACTTCAGCGGATGTTCTACAGAAATCAAGGCAGTAACCATTGTGAACACTGTTGTAAAATATTAACAAAGGTTTGCATCAAAGGATGATGTAAGTTTCAGCGTGGGAACAGTGTGTTTTTATCACACGAAAGCCATCTGACTTAGCGCGTTGAACTTTATAGCCGCATTTATGGTCCCGCCATTAAGAACAGAAGTTTGATAATTGTCAGTAATTAATCTGAACTCGGCTTATTACCGAAATGAAAAATAATATAGAAAATTCTAAAATCTGAGATGTTCAGAGATTTTAATTTCCACGTGTATCCTATTATTTGCTCATTTTCCTACGGCGAAAATATAAAAATAAAATATACTTTTTTAATTATTTTTACACAGATATTAAAGAATGCAGTTTCCTGTTTGTGACTGTTAGAGCCTTTGGTTATTGAGCGTGTTTCTGTTTCTTACCACTTGCAAACTTTTCCAGATTTCAGTTTACGATAACTTGTGCAGTAGTGATTTGGATTCCATATTTTATGAGAGAGAGAGAGAGGGGGGGGGACTTTACTAAGAAAAGTTAATGATCTAAACTTATTCATCTTATTTTTCTGTATTATGCAATAGGAAAACGAACAGAAAAGAAAAAGTTAAAGATTAATTTCATCTGATGCGCAAGTTTGTCAAATCAATGGCAAGGAAAACAAACCTGCAGAAGCGTTGCTGTTGTACTTTTAGGTTAACAGTTAGCACATGAAATTAACACATCAATATCAAAGAAAACACGCAGTGCTGATGGCTTCTATTGTGCTAGGTTACTTGCACGTGTCAACTACATGTATCTAGGATGACCTTTTGCAGCCATTTGTGATTTTTTTAAAAAAAACCCGCTACTTTGGTAATTAATGCAAATTAGTACAGTTTAAAATAAAATAACGATGTGAAATCTTAATAATGCTTTATTTAAGCGATTGGATGTGAGGAAAAAACATACAATATGTGAATGAGTACTCATGCATGGAATTGCCATCGGAACTTGTGCGATTTTGTTTCACTTCAGTCAGGTATGACTGCAGCTTTGTTATTAATTTATTTGATGTTTATCGTTCTTTTCATTGCAGGTAGTACAATATCACTGACTTTCATATGATCATTACAATTTTGTATTGCGTTTACTGAAAAAGAAATAAAGATATGAATGCATGTTTAGATTCTGATAACATAGTATTGAAGAAAAAAAAAATAAAATTTTGCGCAAAATGTAGTATTAATACAGTTTGCGAGGCATTGCCATTACATTATCATCATCTAAAATATGATTTGGCACTATGTATCACACATTATCTTCGTTAGAACAAGGAAATATTTATAATTAACTGAATTACTACGTTTTTTTCAGCATCAAAAAGTTAGCAAATTGCTCCCCAGAGGGATAACGATGTAGATAAATCGGTGCCCCCCCCCCCCCCCCGTCTCAACCTCTGCTTGCATGGGTGATAAACAGTAAACCACGCCCATATTATCGAAACAACATCCACTCCGCGGTGGTGATCGGATGCGACTCCGCGAGGGAGCGTGGTGTGCAGGGCTATTCTCAGCGACAACTCCGTCATGACACGTGGAGTGATAGTGGAGGGGTTTTCTTAATCCTCTCCACTCACTCTCCACCCCCACCGCGATGCGTGGGGTTCCAAAAAATCACGTGAGCTGTACTGTAGCGCTTGTCAAGGCATGTGCCAAGTTTTAGGTAAGCAACTGTTTACACATCAGGGGACTTTGGCTTTACATGAATGGTTGTGAAACTAAATTTGCTGAGGGATCACATACTAAAAAATCTATATAGTATTTTAAGGGTTAATAATTACACAAAAAGAACATGACCCAGCCCGAAGATACTTGGTTTTAAAAAGGCACTTAACATAAGTAATTTTTGGCCTTGGTCAGACTTTGGGATTTTATACACCTTATTTGATCCTCAGAAAAGATGCAAATCACAGTATGAAAATGCCCATTATTTGCATGCAAAATGTTTCTAAATCAAAAAAATGTTTAAATTGAAGTGACGTATTCCTATAAATTGTATTCTTAATGGATCTAACTCAAAACATCAGTGTTCAATCAAGGATTACGCCAGATGGGATTACTATCCCATCAAGATTTTTATGAGGGGCCACCAGGAATTGACTTTGACCACTAACTTTTCTTCACGACTTGACAAGTGGTTGCATGAAGATTAGATAATAAACGTACCCTAAATTAGTATCTGAATACAGTATTTTTTTGTACATAGAGTAAGAATTAGTAAAAAATAAAAGTAAAATCCAAATTGAAAATCTTATTGATGACAGGGTAATGAATTAAAATGCATGTTCTTAGATAAATGATTGATAATTGTTTTAATTTATTTCAGATAATGAAATGTAGGTACATTTATTATACATGTCACAAGTACCACAGTATTGCACCTTGAGCAAGATCAGGGGACATTCTCCCACCCCAAACTGCACAAAAGTATCCTGACAGCTCAGCCAAAATGCAACACTAAAACAAGTATTGCAAAGTCATCAGAATGAATTTTGTTGAATACATGTGTGTTGGAATTTTATCTCGCAAGATTTTAACAGATGTTCAGCAGGTTCAATGCTAACTGGTTCGTGGTCAGTGTAAATGGCCTGTTTAGATTTTGTTACCAGCATTGTCATCTTTGGGCAGACTGAGCAGCAGGCTGAAGATTCTCTCCATCCCCTATAGCTTCTTTATTGATGAAAAATTAAAGGGCCACCACTCATTTCCTACTGTGTCAAGAGGGGACCATCAGTATCCATCTCCAAGGAGAGTGGAACAATGGGTTAGTCCTGTTCCTTCCCCTCGTTCATAAAGTTCCCCTGTCGTAGGAGGGAGATATGAAGGGAAAGTACTTCCCCCCCGAGAACGATATACTCGCAAGTTTGTTAGATGCAAATGCGTTCCCAGAAGACTCATTTGCATCAGGTACTTCATTTTTGGGGTCCTCATCTTCATCCCATCTTATTGGTCAGGTGATGGAGGAGAAGGAAATTTGGACTTTTGACAAAGTGGTAAACAAGGTTTACTCCAGATCTGTGTCCAAATACAGCTATGTTATTTATTTCTTGAGATTCTTTATTATTTCTATAACTATTTGTAATTATAAGAATTGAACTTCATATTTTTTAGGATTCATGCAGTTCGTGCAGTGTGTAATTGATTTTCAAAGTTCATGACTTATGTTCTTTTAGTGACATATCTGTTTTCTTTGATTTTTCCAGTAAATCAGTGGAGGTCTGAGATGTCTGAAGGATTTACTGAGAAAATACAATCTGGCAGTGTGTCTGCTCTTGACAAGAGTACCTCAGTTTTGCAAAATTCAAGCGTTTCTGATGTACCCCAACCCTCGCGTATCCATGATCAAGGTGGTGGTGAGAATCCAAACTGGAATTTGGATATCGAGCCCATTGAGGTTTGTACTTTTGGTTAAGTTTGTATTGTGGGGTTAACAATAGCTTGTATAAAGTAAATTGAAAATTCATGACTGTCATGAATGTTAAGACAATGTTCCCATTCATGTAAATTTGCACATTAATCACACATAAATAACATCTTGCATGTAAAATAATTTCATAAAATACATCTGTTGCATGCACAAAAATTGTGTATTTCACTCAATTATTTAATCTCTAATTCTGCGAGTTTATAAATACGGTGTACTGTTGGGAATTTCTGTGTTGCATTATGGTAAACTATACCAGTCTCCAACAATTGCTCTTTGTGTGGGATCACACCTCTTGTACTATAAATAGCAACATACACGAATACAAAATGGTGCAGGTCGCCTTGCATGAATTCGGTTTTAAAAGTTTTTGCTTATGCAGAGTTCATCTGCTTTTCATCGACATCGGCGGACACATAACAAAAAATACAAATGATCAATCTAAAGCTATACTGCTGAGATTAAACACTTTTCCAGGAAAGATGGTTAAAAGAATTCAGTTGGTTACATGGATTGTCTTGTGTGCCAGCAACTCACAGCTAAAACGATTGAAATGTAGTAAAGATCGGGGGGAAAATGAGTATCTCCATGCTGTCTTAACATCATAAAAAAATGGAATACCATGATCTTGAAATTTTGTTACCAGATAAATGTCAAATGAAAATACAAAGTATCAAATCATCAAATTATAAGCTATGGGTATACAGTAAAACCTGTCTTGAGCGACCTCTGCTATGAGCGACCACCTTTCATTTATCACCACAATCGTAATGCACTGATCGATTTTATTATATAAATGCACTGTCGTGAGCGACCACCTGCAGAACGTGACCACTGACCACGATTTATTGGCACAATATGCATTTTGACACTGCTATGAATGACCGTATAGGAAAAACAGAGATAAACACAACTGAAATTTATTTAATCCTTTGTAACCGTGACCACTTAAAAAGTAAAGACTGTAGGCTGGCTACCACTTTCGTAAATTTTACAGGTCATGCATGTAGTGTTATATGATACGGATTGTAAACCAGACTGGAGTACATGCAGATTGTTCATCTGGAATAACCTTAGCTCTTTCTGCGAGACCAAAGTATGATCCATAGGATTGACCGCGAAGTTGCGAATGGCTGATTGTTCTAAAATAACACTGCTATGAACGACCCTATCACAAGAACTGAGAAAAACACCACTGACCTTTATTTAATCCTTTGTAGCAGCGACCGTTTAAAAAGTAAAGATTGTTCCGAACAAAAACAAACATAAAAAACCCAAAAAAATTAGGCTGGCTACCGGTTCTGTTAATTTAACAGGTCATGCATGGTGTAGTGTTTTATGTTTGCGATTGTAAACCAGACTAGAGTACATGCAGATTGTTTACTTGGCTGTTTCTGTTAGACTAAATTACGATTCGTAGGATTGGCCGCAAAGTTGCAAATGGCTGATTATTCTAAAATAACACTGCTATGAACAACCCTATCATGAGAACTGAGACAAACACCACTGCCCTTTATTTAATCCTTTGTAACAATGACCATTTAAAAAGTAAAGATTGTTCTGAACAAAAACAAACCAAAAAAAAAAAATTAGGCTGGCTACCGGTTCCGTAAATTGTACAGGTCATGCATGTAGTGTCTATTGTTACAGACTGTAAACCAAACTAAAGTACATGTCACTAACTGCCATTGTGGTGCGAAAGTCAAAGTAGCGGTTGCATACATTGTTTGTCTTTGGAGTGTTACGACTAGGGGTAATGTAACAAAAGAAAAGACTCAAACAAGCTTTCAAGATTTAAAATACAAATATTTAATTTCCTAAAATATTAAAATATATCAACAAACAATCAAAGTGAAAGAATTAAAAGTAACTTACAGTATAGAATATCCTTAAAAAGTCCTAATTGTTCTAAAAGTTCACTGATCCGGAAGTCAATCCAAATATTCCGAATGAAGTAGGTTCTGAATGAAACCTTAACTGTACTGATGTACTAACAAGAATCAGTTATATCCAAGTGTTATAAATTTCAAATAGTCCTTGTGAATATGGAATATCACAAGTTCTAGAAATGTTTCCGATAATTCCACGGAGCTGTAATTATTAAACTTTAAGAAGCAGTACTTAATCCAGAATGCACTGTATAATGATAAATAATAATATCACTGAAGTATATCCACACAAAATGAACCAATATCGTGTATGACCTCTCAGGCTGAACGAACTATGAACGAATCCCGAACACAGCAATACATCCTATTATATAGCTTCTGGCTGCGCAAAACAGAATAGGGAAAACCAATTGAAACTGTATTGCGACTTAATAATCTTTCTAGAAAACGACCTTCTCCGAACCAATCAGAAACTAGGTTATGCATAACACCGCTGAAGTACCTTTGCACTGACATTATATCAGTCAACAAAGTATTGACTCTTAAATTGAACATAGAATCTAGGTCAGAAGTTCAACAAATTCTCACGCTCTATGTCACGTGATATGATTCATGTTTAACCAATATTTCCCAAGTCCAATGTACTGAGTCACATTGAAATACCGTATATGTACTTTCTGCAAAACGACAGCTGTTAGACTATTATGCAGAGATCATAAACCTATACCATTATTTAAAAAAGAAATGATACATAATTCCGTAACAGAAGTTAATCTGTAATGCCTCAGGTGAATGATGTCTTTGTCTTTGTTTTTAATGCCAGTAGAGTCGTTTTCTGGATTCGATTGTCATTGTTAAAGGGTTGTGTTGTTTGTTTTTTTTTTATGTTACAGTGATTAGAGCCCTCACACCAAGCCGTCATCTGTTCACCTTAGTGCACTCAGCTACACCCTTTGTTTATACAGTTAATCCCTTTATGTCGTCGGTGAATTAAGCCTTTGACTTTTGTCTCTGAATAAATTTATTCTGTTTCTGGATGACTTAATTACGTTTGTTTTTTTTCATTTATTGGTACATATACATTGTATATGTATTCGTTATTTCCCCAAAGCCTGATCAAAACCACTACAGTCGTTATTACAATTGATCACTGATAACGTTAACACCTAGCACCTTAATAACAATGGCAGAATCTATAACGAAAAAGAGACAAATTCTAACACTGGAGGAATGTAATAGAAAGAAGGGAAAAAGGTGAGACCACTCACAAAACAACAGCAAGTTTAAACGTCGGGAAAACTCAAATTCAGGGTGTTATAAAAGACAAGGAGTCAATTAGAAACGAATTCATATGCTAATACATGTATATGTGATCTTCAGATATAAATGTGATTAATGTTTAATGATAGATGTATATCTTTATTGCAATATAAACTTATTTTCAGATAAATGCATGCAAAATTTTAACTAGAAGAATAAATAAAGAATGTAATATAAACAGTGCTGAATTTCGACCTTGGAAACTGGTCTTTTTGTACAAACCTGTTATGAGAGACCGCCTGTCATGAGAGACCACTTTTTGTTGGCAGAAGAGACGGTCTCTCAAGATGGGTTTTACTGCATTAATATATTTACATGGATATCCTTATTTAACAAAAAAATATAAACTGTAGGCTCAGTTCACAACATGGGGGGAGAGTAGGTTGTGAGCAGTCTCTGAAAAAGGCACTGCAGAACACCAAGTTACATCCAAAGGTGAATGTCATTATTTTTATTAACCATGATTGGGAAAATATGTAAAATCAAACTGTGAGAATAACAGAGAAGGAGAATACAAATAGTAAATGAAAGGATTCAAGTTGGGGCTAAAGGATTGGTTGCACATTGTCTCAACATCATGAAATTAGAATATCAAACACTCTACTTCATTATCAGCTAAAAGTCAACCGAAAATAACATTTACCAAATCCTCAAATTTCTGTGAGAGAGAGAGAGAGAGGGGGAGAGAGAGAGAGCTGTATGCAGAATTGCCTTAAGAAAGTAAAATAAATTTCTGCGCTTATTTTCACTAAAACTGGATAAAAGGTGCATAAAACAATCTGGGATATTGGACTGGAATTGTTTTTCATTGTTTGCAGAATCGAAAAGTATACACACTTTGATGTACATTTGGTTTGGCTTGGGGTTGAAAGGCACAACAAGATGTGAATTCATGGCAGGATCAGACTGGTGGTCTAGACTCCCTCCCACCGAAATTGTTGACAATTTCAGGTGCCAAAGCAATTGGAGATGGTTTGCAGGTTCACCTACTATGGTGTGTTCCTGCACAAGGCACTTTACATATTTCTTTAAACAAATTTAAATTTTAATATCGACAGTGACCCACAGTACAGGAGCTTATATAGCTACAAGTCTTTCCTATAAATAAATAAAGTAAATAAACCAGATATTGACTTTACACCAAGAGAGAGAGGGAGAGAGAGATTCTGGTTTTGGATACTGAGATCTAGTGGTCTTGAACGAACATATAATTTATTCCAAAACAAGAAAATGCAAGTTAGCAAACTATAAATGATGGTGCAAGGCATTTTTGTTGGAAAATAAAATATGAAAATCTTTGATTGCAGCTTAATTATCAGAGAGAGAGAGAGAGAGAGAGGGGGGGGGATCAGTCTTGGAATCATGACAACTTTTCCCACATTGTTATTCATTTCAGCAGTCAATTTAATTAAGTTTAATTGCAGACGACTAACAAACTTCCACTGGTAATTGCTGTGTTATAATTAGGGCTGTTAAATACGACACTCCAATTCAGATGATTTCGTGTAATGTAAATGACACCTTTCCAGAAATTAAATGATCTGTCCCGTACAGTACTTGTGCAGTAGGCCTTATATTACATCTAGATTGGCTCAAAGCTGTGTATATTCAACTTTGTAAACACATGCAGTTTTTGACAGTGTGTACTGCCATTACTACTTAAGGACTAAACACTTGCTTCGCTAATCAGTATTAATTCAGTGTTTTCTGTTCTTTTCTAGTTTAAATAGCAGTGGTTGTCATTTCGAATTTAACAGTCCATATCGCAGAGGATTACTTTTCCTTTGTAACAGTAGGATACATTTATACTGATCAAGAGAAGTCAAAAGATGTGCCTCTCATCAAGTCAGTGCATAAGTTTGTTCAGATTTCTTCGAGTAAAGTAAAAATGTAAAATTCCTAGAAGTGTCATTGATCTTCTTTCCACTGATCATGATCTAAAATTCTTGGCCACATTGTTTGAACTGAATTGTTAACGCACATAAATATTTTATATCGGCAATAACTGCCAATCGAAGTATTGCATAGAAGCCAATCAACCTTTTCTAAACACATGTATTGAATATACAAGACTCTTTTGAAATTATTTTTTTTATCGTCTAAATATATAATCAACATAACAGATGATTGATTCTTCAAATGCTATCTGATTGTAAATCACTGACGTCTCAGTCTTTCCACGGGTGACCTTCATGGAGTGGCTATTAAAATTTCAAATGTCAGTCGGTAATGTTGACCAAATGCCCTTAATGGTGGAGTTGCACAATACATGCCTGCAAAGTCAGGGTGGGTTTTTGTAGGTACTTACCCGTCCACCACAGAGCTTCAATAGTTGCCAATCAAGTAATAATAAAATATAAAAAAATCTAAATTTGAAGTAGAAAATTTAAGAAGTTTAGTGAAATCATGTTCATGCCAAGCTAAAGTGTGCAGTTTTTGGTATATAAAATTCATCATCCATCCATCCATTTCAGCATGTGTGTGTTTCTCTGTCAGATCACAAAATTAATGAGTTCCTGGCATAGCTGCAAGTTTTTCACAGTGTTTGTGCTATTCATACTTTTCTTGCATGTAGATTACTGAGGGAGTTTTCCTTCAGGCTGATGCTGCTCACTTGTAGCCCAATTGGGCAGTTTTCCTTCAGGCTGATGCTCAGAGTTAGAAGCATAACTTAAAAACCCTCTTTAAAATTTCATTTTGACCTTAGAAACCTAAACAAAGCCCAAAAATAACTGAAGGAAACTTAAATTTAAAAAAAAACAAATTTTAAATGATGAACAGCTCTACCCTGACCCCACAAAAAATGCTTTTTTTGCACACGTTTTTTTGTTAGGATAGCCTAGTGGTCGAGAAAGCGTGCGAATTATGAATATTAAAAATGTCCGGTCATTTTATTCTATCATTCATTTTCAAATTTTTAATAAATATTATGTTCACCATGTGGATAATCTTGTAACTGCTTTGTGTTTTGATCATCAAAAAAAATTTTAAAACCTTGAAAAAAACTATTAAAAACCCTCTCAAATTTTAACAGTTAATTTCACTTCTAACCCTGGATGCTGCTCCCTTGTAGATCACTTGGGCAGTTTTCCTTCAGGCTGATACTGCACCCTTGTAGATCACTGGGGCAGTTTTCCTTTTTGACTGCTGCTGCTCCCTTGTGGAGCACTGGGCCAATTTTCCTTTTTGGTTGATGCTGCTCACTTGTAGATCACTTGCTCCAAAGTTGTATTGGCATCATCAAAATAAGTTTTCTTGACTGATTTTAATTTTCTGCCACAGTGGCAAGGATCTGAAATGCTTAGTGGCTGGATGAGATAAGTTACATTGTTGGTTGGTTCATTTTAATGACATTTTTAACACATTATTGGTTAGATCATACTGAGGAAATGGGAGCTAAGTGCCTTTCCCAAGGACACACTGAGGCATGGGCAGGTATTGAACCCATGACTCAAAATTACAAGTCCAGTGCTCTACCCCCTGAGTTACTGCAGCTCCCTTAGGTTACATTGTATATTTAATTGAGTCACCCTTTAATATTATAACAATAATTGTCATCATCATCATCATCATCATCATCATCATTCACATTTACATTTTGAAAATAGTCTTCAATACTTTTTCAGGACAAGAACCCTTTCAGTGGCTTTTCAGAGGAACATTTAAATAAGTTGGATGAAGTTCTTTCATCAGCAGAAGTTCGTCAGATTCTTCAGCAGTCAGTGACCGAGTTTGGTATCAGTATGGACCTGAACAATGCAATTCCCAGTACGAGCCATGATGATGATGTGAGCCAGGAATCATCAGATGGAGAGGCAAAACCAATGGTATATCTTAGTTAAACAGTGGCATTAACCCTTCGAACCATTTTACTTTTTTAATATGACATTTGTTTGATACAGTGGTCCCCCTCTTATAAGGCCACCCATTCTGCAGGAAGAAAATGGCATGATAATAGGGATGGCCTTACGTGAGGGGGATCACACAGATGTGAGTAATAATTACATATAAAAATAAGAAAAGCGTAACTAATTTTTAAAAAATTAATATTTTCATTTAAAGATCACAGGAAGGTTATGGACTGAATATAATTAAACTTATTATTAATTCATCAAGGCCGGGAGCTTTTTTGCATTTTCACTTAAGATTGGTGTAGAAGAGAAAATTTTCATGTTATTTCCAATGGAATCCAAGCACGTCTGATTCAGAGGGATTTTCCTATCAACAGTTGCTTAGATAAGAGAGGTTGTTTTGGATCGGCTATCAGGCCTGTGCATGAGCAAATGGGTGAAAATTGGACTTTTCTTTTTTTTTTTTTTTTTCATATTGGATCCATGATTTCTGCCTGCTTGTCCCCTTTTGCACCAAATCCCAAAGTTACTCAATTTTTTACAAAGGCCTGAAGTTTGGTCAGGTCTGCTTTAGATCTAATGAGATGAAGTCTAGAATCCAGACAAAATCCCCGGTCCTGCAAGCACTGATTTTTTTAGTAAAGAAAATCGGGTCTCAAAATTGTGTTTTTTTCCAGATGTATTTTTTAATGTGCATAGAATCTCTATATTTCTTGACATCAGTGTAAAGATACATCCTTCTTCTTTTCTCTAATACCACCCGCTCGGGTCTATCCTGAACTTGATGACGTCACATGCTATGAAGAAGGGTACTACCTCATGACGTAAAATTATGTCTCTCTGCCCTAATGCATTAATGTTATTTAAAATAATTATGAATAATCATCAATCAGGGTACAAAACATCTGGCTGTGCTATCATTATCTTATAATTATCATGCCATTTTCTCACTGTTACAGAATGTATAACTGATAATGTTTATTTGAAACTTTCTGAAATCAAATTTCTCAGCAGTGATCAATGGACTCTCCCTCATTTCATTTAGTCGAATTGCTTTCACTTTACCATCTCAGTGGAGAATGTCAGACAACATTTTGCATTTTTTTGCAACAACTTATTCCTTCATTTTCAACTATGTCACTGTCACTGTTAAACTAATTTGTCGTTATTGCACAAAATGCTCTGTTTACAAAGGATGTCACAAGATTGACTGATTTTAGTCTGGTACATTCACACATTTGGTAATCTGAGAGAGAGTAGCCACACCTTCTAACGTACCATTTTTAGCTCTACTGGTCATAGGCTAGAAGAGCTTATTTGATCATGTGTTGTCCATCATCTGTCCGTTACCACAAGTTTTTTTATTGCTACTCCTAAACTACTTGAAGGATTGTCATGAAACCCCACACACGCATTCATCCCAAGGTCTAGTTGGTCCTGAATGAAAATGGTGCTGCCCAGGCATCCAATATGGCTGCCACAGCAGCGATCTTGAGAATCTTATAACTACTTCAGCTGAATGGATGGTCATATCAACACGAAGTTTTCACTAAAAGACTTCTTATGATGTCTAGTTGGTCTTAAATGAAAATGGTGCTGATCTTACATCCAATATAGCCACCATGGCAGCAATCTTGACAATTTTGTTATCACTAGTTCTCCTGAACGGAAAGTCATATCGACATTGGGTTTTCACCAGAAGACTTCTTATGATGTCTTGTTGGTAATAAATGAAAATGGTGCCGATCTGACATCCAGTATGTCAACCATGGCAGCCCTCTTGTTAATCTTGTAATTGCTACTCGTTCTAAATGGAAAGTCATATCAACAGTGGGGTTTTCACCAGAATAATTATGATATCTAGTTGGTCATCGCAGGTTTGAATACCTGGTTCACCTGAAAAGAGCTGCATTGTTGAATTTTCTATTCCAATATTGCTATCATTTACCTTTAGTATTCACTCTAGATCTACCAGTGTTTATTACAATAATGTGCATATTTTCTGAATTCTTTTTCTTTTCAAACTAATAATTCAATGATTAAATGCCAGATTTGTATATTTCTGCAAGTTTTTTGCCCTAGAAATTTACTCCCTTTTGCCATTTATTCAACTTCAAAAATACATTACACTAGCGGTCATCAGTGACTCTGCATTACAATTTGGCAAACTACTACAAACCTTGAATGTTTTGGTTGCCAAGTATGTTTTTTTACAATGGAAATGAACTGTCATCTCAAAGTTTGTATTGCCTTTATCGACTTTCACCATTGCTGGACCCAACATAGCTATGGACAGGGGGCAGATATTTTAGTTTACCAGATAAAAAAAGCACACCTAAGAAGCACACAAGTCATTGGACCAAAAATTGCAGGGATACCCATGATGCTGTACACAAGGTGCAAAACTGGAGCGACAGACACCTGGGAGTCAATCCCACACATGGCTCATGTACTCAATGGGACAGCTCAGCTCTCACTCTAATTCCATAGCTGCTTCGGTTAATCTGCAGCTTGAGAGGAGGAGAGATGCATTCTTATGCACATACGTGCTGCTCAGAGATCTCCAGAAGGCTATCCTGAAATCTCGATCTTTGTCTTCAAACTTCCTATTCCATGGCCACATAAAGGGGTGGTCAGGAAACAGGCACCCAGAGACAAACCTTGTACAGGGTTGGCAACACAGAGCCCAGCCTTCATTTCCCAAGTGGGACCATGAAGTAGGAATGCCAGAGCGGAAAACCCTCCTTGAAACTGTACTCCTTAGCAAGGGCCCAGTCACCCAGAGCAAGTGATAAGACACTGGGAGAGAAGAACCGGTTTTGGCCTAGTTCTCTCACCAGCAGGCTCCTTCCAGCAGAAAATGATGCCATGCTCATGCCACTCTTTTCCAACATCCCAGTGGGGGGAAGACTTCAACACTTTGCCATGGAATGGGAGAGAGGCTGCCTCACTGACTGGTGTTCCTTGCAAATCATATTTTTAGGACTTCTCTGCCAATGTCATCATCAACAAATCCACATTCAAGTCCATAAATCCCAGCCAGGCACAATGTTCTAGTGGATTTGTTATCCTGATGGAATCAACTGATTCACACAGAATGTCCCATTCATCCTCAGACACCAGTCAAATCAGTGCCCACTTGGGTGGACCTCTTTGTGATGAGGTGGAATGCTAAGCCCATAACCTGAAAGCCAGGGCAGTCAATGCAGTTTTGCTGAACTTGGACAGTCTAGATATATATGCCTTTCCTTAAACCCCTCTGATTCACAAGGTCCAGGCAGCGGAGATTCACAAGAAATCCTGCCTTATCTTCCCCTGCTGAAACGACCATGCATGCATGTTTTCCATCCCAACCAGAAATGCTAATCCTGTATGCCTGGTTCATATTAAATATGTCCTCAAAAAGAGTCATTGCTGCAAATAAGTGATGGAAGCCTACAAGGGGAAATGGAGAATTTTCTCCCAGCAGTGGGAGCTGAAGAAAATCTCTCCTTTACCTCATTAACCCCTGGAGATTTTTTTCATTTTCGTGTGAAATGGGGGTAGGCAACGCATTTTTGGGGTTACTTCTGAATGCAGCAAAACACATCTGCTTAAGAAAGTATTTCGTTTAGCCGGATGCTTAGGTGTATCAAAAACATTGTTTTTCATTGGCTATTATGCTCGCACATGTGTGGAAGGGTAAAAGTTGGACTTTTTATTAAAAATAAAATTTGTATTGGACTATGATTTTTGTGTCCTGGCCCCTTTTTTCTCCAAATCTCAAACTGGTCCTACTTTTTGCAAAGGTTCATCTGTATGTGTGTAGTTCAGACCGGTCTGCTTTAGATATAAGGCCCAAAAGTCTAAAATCCAGACACAAACTCCGGTTCTGCAACTGTCAATTTTCGACCTAAAAAAATCGTGTCTCAAAAAAAAAACTTTTGTTCGTGGTACTTTTTAATGCGAGTAGAAAGTCTACATTATTTGGTATCTTTGTAGAGCTACATCTGTCTACTTTCCTGCAATACCATCCACTTTAGTGTATCTTAAATGATGTTGATGTTACAGAGCTCGGAAGTAGGGTACAACCTCATGATGCGTAAATGTGGCACTAGGGGTTAATGAGTTAAAAGCCTCAGTACCACAAACAGCTCGCTTCTTCCTATGACTTTTTGAGAATCAAAAGTTAGCTTCAATCACAGTCAAGGGTCACTGCTCCACAATTTCAGACACCTTTCACCATCATGGAAGGGACAACATTGGCCAGAACAAGGACCTCTCTGACCTTCATACCAAAATCTCAAAGGCCCTGGCCTTGTCCTAAACAAAACCTACAGTGGGTTGTGATGTGGTTGAAAAAGACACCCTATGAACCACTGTGTAGAGTCTTGCTGACTTTCACATAAGAGCTGCTTCCTAGTCATTCTAGCTTTCACAGACAAAAACTGAAATTCGTGCCATATCTGTTGACCAGAAATGTCTGCAGTTCAACCATGATGATTAATTTTCTCTGTTCATGGACCCTGGTTTCATTGCTAAGAACAGGTTCCTGCACATGGGAAATACATAGCTTGAAATTGATGTCTTCTTTTAACCCTTCACTGGAGTCTTCATGACTTTGTTAAGGCATTGAAGTGGTACCTGGAGTGTACTGTGCTGATCAGAAGATAGAGATCTTGCTTGTTTTTACCACTGAGAAAAGAAAGGAAGAAAGTGATTATATTTCTGCTCAGGCAGTTTTGTCCTTGATTTGTTGGGTTATCCACTCTAGCTTGCAAGAAATTGACAGAAGTCCAGATGAATTTTCTTACACATATGGGCTCAAGAGGTTAGCACGGCATTCAAGTGAAACTCTGCACTTACAAACATCATTCAGGCAGTGGGATGGAGATCTGATAACACATTCCCCAGCTTTTATCTTGGGGACCTTTCATCCCAAAGAGCTCAATATGACCAGGTGGGACCTATACCAACAGCACAACTGGCTACCTTCCCTAATAATTCAGCAACTTAATCACAACTCGGGTTACATTTTTTTAGCTGGTTTTGCTGGAGCTAAAACTTTTCTGAAGATCACGCCTATTTCTTGACCTGTGCTATTCTTACCCCATATATCACACAAGGCTTGCAGCTGTTTCAACTTGCTCCACCTCTTACCTATTCTCCTTACATATTATGATCGGGTAATCTGTCCGAGAAATAAAACAATATTTGGAGTAAAATGTATTTCTTCGATAATACGTACCTGATCATAATACAGGAACTCCCTTGCAAGCCATTCCTGTAATTACATTCTTGGAAGATAATACACTTCGGTTCCAGTAGTAACTGATGAATGATAGGATTTAGTGTCAGTCCTTTTAAGTGGGGACCACACTTGTCTGACTTTTATCTCTGCAAACAGATGTCATTTTAGCTCTTTATGACCAAAACAAGCTTAGAAGGATTGGGTTTGTGAGTGTATTATCAAGTAAGTATTATGAAATAATCATATTTTACTAAAACAAAAACTTGGTTTCTATTGATTTAAATTATTCATCGAGTTTCATAAATTTAATTTGAAATGAGGACAAATATAAGATTCTGTTTATCACATGATTTTTTTAAAGTATAGTTGAGCAAAATGGCTTTGAAAAACATACAAAATCCTTCGTCTCTTTGTGCATGTTCCTTATATGATGAGTTACATATAGAAAAATTGTGATCTTGGCATATTGACCTAAATAACACAGTAATCATGTGATAAAAGAGTATCTGGGAATGTGGAATGAACAAAAGTCATAATTTTGCATCATGAGGTAGTGCTCTTGTTCCAGGTTCTTTGATATCATCACAGTTCGTGATAGACCCAAGCAGGTGGTATTGGACAAAAGAACAAAGATGTAGCTTTACAGTGATGCCACGTAATGTAGACATTCAGTGCACATTAAAAAATGCATATGAAGAAAAAAAACTGAATTTTTGAGACCAGATTTTCTTTAGTAAAAAAATCACCAGTACCAGAACCAGATTTTTTGTTTTGATTTTAGGATTCTTCTCATTAGATCTGAAGCAGATCTGATCAATGTCACACAGACAGATGAACCTTTGCAAAACTTATGGTAAGCTTGTGATTTGGGGGGACAAGGGGGCCTGCAGGTGAAAATAAGCCCCATTTTCACCCATTTGCTCATGTGCGGACCAAATAGCCAATCAAAAATAACAACTTCAGCATATCTAAGGCCAACAAAAAAAAAATTGTATTTCCGGTTGGCTAGTGTTCATTTTATGGATGTGTCCATCATTGCAACTTTTATTGTATTAATATTTGTTTCAGGAATCTGATCAAGCAGCTGTTGCATCAACATTCATAGACCATGCTTACTGTATGCCTGCTGACCGAATGCCTAAAGCAAAGACTTCTGTTTTACCAATATCATCATCCCCAAAGGCGCCACCTGTTGAGACACACTTATCACCAGTGGTTGCATTAGTGCCCTTGATGCCAAGCATTTTACCCAAAGCTTTAGAGAAGAGTGCTAAAAGTTCAGACGATGAGATGGAAAGTGCTGCAGAACCATCCACCACATCACCCCGAAAATCGTCACGAAAACGAGAGAACAAGAAATACAGTGAGGAGGAGTGGGAGACTAGCCCATCACCTCGTGGCCGTGGTCGAGGAAGGGGAAGAGGGAAGGCGATGTTTGATGATAATGTTGGAAACAAAAGGTACATATGTCTGTCCTATGTGCTCATTGATGCCATTTTTGTAAGCTTTAATTATAAAATTAAACTTTCAACCCACTCATTTTTTAATGTTTTAATGATAAAAATATTAATTCATGTATGGGAGGGTAAAAGGGCCAAAATTCATTTATTCTTCTTAAAAAATTCTTACTTTGAAATTAGCTATATGAAAAATGCAAATATGAATTATGCAACTTTTCAGCTGTATGTCATTTACTTTGAATGTGTTGTTTGCTTCATGACAAATGCAACTGAAGGTTAGATCTTTGATGAGTACATTTATGAGCATGCATACTAATGAGGTGTTTTTGCATCTGATTGGCAGAGCTTGTTAACACTTTAGCAAGTCTTATTTCTGATCATATTTTTATCCAACTTGGTAAGTAGGCTTATATCATCAAAATATTATATAATGTGTTTATCATGAGCAAGATCTGTGCATATTAATGAGGTGATCATGCAAATGATTGGCTGAGCTTCTTACCACTTAAGAGACTGTATTTTTGACCTGATTTTAATCAAGCTTGGTAAATAGGCTAATATCAACAAGATGTTGGCTCACCTAGCTGTTGTGTCTCTTCCATCATCCATCTGTCTGGCAACTCTTGTTTGTGAACCCCCAAGAGGCTTTTTTTCTGATCAGATTTAGTATGAAAGCTTATGCCATCAAGACCTCGGATGAGATAAATTATGAGCAACATCCACACATTAATAAGGTGATCTTGCATCCAATTGGGTAAGCTTGTGAACACTCTAAAAGCCATATTTCTAGACTTTGATCAGATTTGGTATTTAAGCTTATATGATTAATATCTTGGATGAATTCAGTTGTGAGCGACATCTATGCATATTGATGAGGTGGTCTTGCATCTGATTGGCTGAGTTTGGGAACACTCTAGAGGCCATATTTCTGTTCCGATTTTAAACAGATTTGATATTAAAGCTTGTATTATCAAGACATCAGGTGATTTTTTTTATGAGCGACATCCACGCATATTAATGAGGTGATCTTGCATCTGATTGGATGAGCTTGTGAGCACTCTAGAGGCCATATTTCTGATCCTATTTTGATCAGATTTGATATCTAAGTTATCTCGTCAAGATCTCGGATGAATTCGATAATGAATGACATCCATGCATATTAATGAGGTGATCTTGCACCTGATGGGCCGAGCATGTGAACGCTTTAGAGGCCATATTTCTTATTAGATTTTGAAAAGATTTTGTATTTAAAGCCTATATCATCAAAACCTCAGATGAGTTCAGTTGTGAGCAACATCCACGCATAGTAATGGGTTGGTCTTGCATCTGATTGACAGAATTTGTGAACACTGTAGTGGCCATATTTATGTAAGCTTGTATCATCAAGGTCTCAGATGAGTTCGATCATGAGCGAGATGAATGCATATTAAGGAGGATCCAGGCTGGTCAGATAGTGGGAATCAAACTTGCAACCTTCTGGCCATGAATCCAACACCTTAACCACCAAGTCACGTCAGCTCCCTTGGGATGGGTGGGGGTTTATCTCTGATTTCCAGGTTATGACTCAAGGGGTGCAGCCACAGATGGTAACCCAGGGATCCATGCTGACTGCATAGATTAACTCCCCTTGTACTGCCAAGTAAGTGCATGTACTTCAAGGGTGGGGCTATGAAGAGTTTCTAAGATAATAATTGGGGTCTAATGCCCAGGGGTAGTTAGAGATCCAGGGTACAAGGCTGGTTGCATAAATGACTTGTCCTATTTAAGTTTGTAAAAGAGATCCTATATATGTGGTCTAGGAAAGAAGATAAATGACACCAACATTAATAGACAACGTAGCAACTGTGTACTCCAAGCTTTTCTTTTCCCTCTGCAGTTTCAATACGCATGTGAATTTGTATTCACAAGCTTGCATATGCCTACTAAGAAGTTGAGTGATATCAGAGCCACTTGGGCCTCTTCTTTCATATGCTTATATTTCCTAAACCCCTTGCAGAACTTTCTTCATACTTGGCATGAATCATTACGAAACTTAGACAGTTATGTGACAAACGTGCATGCCCCTTTGACCATGGGGTCAAGGTCAGTCATAAAAAATTGCATGCATTTTTTTATAAAATGTTTTTTCGTTGACTTATATTCTAGACCTGTTGATGGATTTTCTGTATACTTGGGATGAATCGTTATGAAGCTAAGTCAGTTCATTATGCGACATGCTCGTACCTTTGACCATGGGGGTCAATGTAACAGTTATAGAAACTTCTTGTTTAAATTTTGGTTAAAATTTTCTCATTTATCTACATTTCCTAAACCCTTTGATGGATTTGCATTATGAAGCTTAGATGATTTATTCTGTAACATGCTATTCAAGAACAGTTTTCTACACTCAGGCTATCTACTTTGGAACTGCATTCAAGAGGAAATCGCCCCCCCCCCTCCCCCATCCCCTAGTTGCTGCATGGATGAAATAGTAATTTATATGTATAGTTCAATCTTCTTGCTTGTATTGATGTTATGTCTTTGCAGGTGTTGACTTGTCAATACTTATTTTGCCAGTGAGAGAACATGCATGAGGATACTTTACTGTTATAAGAGTGATAATACTTCGCAAATTTGTGATATAGTAGAAGGACTCGTGGGAGATTAGTTGTATTCAAACTGAGTTACCCTCTGTAAATAAAGACATTATTATTATTATTATTATTATTGGTTCATAAAACTCCATAAAAAACTCCATATTCACCTGAAGAAAGATCAATAATTGTATAGTATAGATCTTTGTTTAGGTGAATACAAAATAGTATGAACTTATCAACCTCATGGTTGCTATGGGTTTTACATAGAACTTCATATTCACCTTGTCTATAATTATTTGATTACATGATTTAGTGCAAAACTTTGAAATTTAATTTATTTTAGAAGAGTAAAATCAGCTCTATGAAGCCACAAAAGTCAGTCATGTCAGAAAAGTGCAGCATGAAGAATTATTCCAAACAACATGAAATCATATCATGCAATGAAAAAAAATTTTCAAAGCAGTTACACACAAATTCTGTTGCAGGCAGTCAACTAGGATCAGCGACATGAGGCAGAGAGAGATGGCAGAGAAGATACTTCAAGAGAATCGACAGGCTCTCGAAGCTGAGAAGGCACAACTAGCCCAGGAAGACACCAAAGCTGAGTCTCCTCGAGGACGTACAAGAAAAACTGCCAAAGATGACGAAGTTGAGGAGGAAGAACTGACTCAGGAAGACACCAAAGCTGAGTCTCCTAGAGGACGTACAAGACAAGCTGCTAAAGGTGATGACGTTGAGAAGGAAGAACTCACCCAGGAAGAGGCCCAAGCTGAATGTCCTCGAGGACGTACAAGACAAGCTGCTAAAGATGGCGAAGCTGAAAAGGAGCAACTTTCCCAGGAAGAGGCCAAAACTGAGTCTCCTCGAGGACGTACGCGAAAAGCTGCTAAAGATAGTGAAGTTCAGAAGGATGAAGAAAAAGAGGTAAATCATGAGGATTTTAAACAGTTTGACAAGTTCAAAAGTTTGCTGGGATACAAGTAGGTACTTTTACCCCAAAGGCAAACTTCACAATTGTGTATGATTCTTGTCCTTGTATAATCAGTCACCAAATAAATCATTATGAAAATTGAGTACAAAAGCTGAGTTTTCTAAAACCCTAAAACTTTGCTCCTTGGCGTGTGAAATTCCATTACCGTGAATTCATTTTTAGTTGTGCTGTAAAAATGTTCTTTTTATTCTTTGTTTGCTACAAACTACAAACAAGGAAATTAAAGGCCAAACAAACAGTGTAGAGATAATATGACTACCATCCCAATGAAAAAGTTATATTTTGCTCTACAGATCAAGTTTATGGGATGGACTGTTGTCATCATCCATCAATCATTTAGTACAAGTTTGTTCTTGCTACTTCTCCTAAACTATTTGGAGAATTGTTATGAAACTAGTCTAGTTGGTCCTAAATGATAATTGTGCCTCTCGGACATACAATATGGACACTTATGATGTCTGTTCCTAAATGACCATCTTGAAAATCTTGTTAACACTACTCTTCCTGAATGGCTATCTCAGCATGAGGTTTTCACTGAAAGACTTTTTATAGTGTCTAGTTGGTCCTAAATGAAAATGGTGCCAATCTGACATCCAATATGACGGCCATTTTGAAAATCTTATCGCAACCCCTTCTAAATGGAAAGTCATATCAACATGGTTTTTTTACCAGCAGACTTCTTATGATCTATGGTTGATCCAAAATGAAAATGGTGCCAATCTTACATCCAATATGGCTGCTACAACAGTCATCAGGAAAATCTTATTGTTGCTAGTCCTCCTGAATGGATGGTTATATTGACTTTGGGTTGTTACCAAAAGACTTGTAACTGTGTCTAGTTTTTTTAAAATGAAAATCTTATTCAGTCAAGAACATCAGAAATAGTTTCAACACTCTGCAGTTAAATAGAGGAATTGGTCCTGTCTTGGATTCCTGTAAATTCTTTTTGGCCAGTAGAGTGTTGGCGCGTTCAAGAGACTCTTGTTTTGCAAAGCCAAGGAAATTGAAATGCACCAAAATAAAGGAATTAACAATTTTGACCAGTTGATGTTAGCTGGCCTGACTGTACAAATATGGATTAAACTATTATGGAAGTTCTCTAGCGAAAATGCTTGCAAAAAATGATAACAGCTTGCACAGTCTATTCATTATTTTGGTGAGCCGATGTTAGTGGAAAAGCAAGACATAGCAAGGATGTCATTGCTGTCAACAGTTTTGGTTGAAGTTTTTGATATGCTTTTGTTTCTTTATCTGCATTTATGGATTCTACTACCAGGAATGTGTCATTATCAAGGAAGACATTTCATTCTGTGACACAAGTACCTCTTTGATCTGGACTCCAGATCAGAAGGTTTACAGTCTTTATCTGGGCATGGTATTGACATGCAGGTCATGGCTTTTTTGTTTAAAATAAGTTCAGATTGGGAAGTTAGTGAGTTAAAAATTGCACAATGTACTCATTTGGTTGAGTCCACTTAGTTGGAAGCGAGACATAGCCGTCACTTTTCCATTGGCATCATCATCAACAGTTTGTTACTGTTGTAGTTAACATTTTTCATTCCATATATTTCCTAAAGCCCTTGACATATTCTCATGGAACATGGCATGAATCATTATGAAGCTAAGGCAATTCCTTTTTTACAAGTTGTCACTCGTTGCTTTTACCTTCGTTTGGCTTGATGTTTTATGGCACAGCAACATAAAGTAGGTTATTTGGAGCTGAGACCATGGGAGTAAAGTGCCCTGCTCAAGGACATACCGCAGAAGCCGACCAGTGCTGAACCGATGGTAGGATTAAAACCTGCACGCATTTGGTCACAAGATTAGCATGCTAACAACTGCACCACAGCAGTCTCCATTAGTGACTTTTTATGTCATACAAGAGGGTACATTGGGCCTATTCTACATCCCAGATCTATCTTTGGGTCAAGGTCTTAGTCATAGAAAATTTGCATTAAGGTTTTGCATACAGTTTTTGATTTGCTTATATTTTCTAAATCCCTTGTTGGATGTTCTTCATACATGGAATGAATCATTAGGAAACTAAGATAATTTATTTGCAGATGTGCATTGGGATCAAGATCACAATCAGAGAAAATTTGTGTCATGGTTTTTGGTTATGTTTTTTCATTTGCTTATATTTCCTAAACCTCTTTGTAGATTTTTTTCATATATAGAATGTATCATTATGAAGCTAAGACAATACATTCTAATCCCTTTGTCGATTTTTTCATATATAGAATGTATCATTATGAAGCTAAGACAATACATTCTGTGACGTGTGTTCTTGTCCCTTTGATCTTAGGGGTGAGGTTACAGTCATAACAATTTTCATTAAAGTTTAGGGTACAGATTTTGTATTTTCTTATATTTTCCTCAACTTCTCTATGCATTTTCTTTATACGTTACATAAATCAATAGGACTCTTAAGACAATTCATTCTGTAACATGCTTGCTTTCCACTTATTACCTTAGGGTCAAGGTTTCACGTTTTACAGCAATGTTTTGACCATAGTCTCGACATACTGACCCTGGTCTTCTTGTCACAATTATGCAAAGAAAAGAAAAGCAGAAATAATTCAGCAAACAAAATTAATGTTACAGCTGTTTGTCAGCTGAAAATGAAAAGGTTGCTTTTATTATAGGATTAATCTTTATTTGTGTAAGATGAAGATATAAAAATAAATCTTGGTTGTTTTTAGATGTTCATTGAATTTCATCTGTCCTAAACTGAATTAACACTTCGACATCTTAGTGTACAGATATGGAACTGGCTTGCCTTTGCTTATGGCAGTAGTACTTGACAGAAGGCTGCTGGCACCTCAGTATACATGGAATATCAATACCCTTGTGAGGTCTTAAAACTGGGAACAGGGAAGGGGATCAAGAGACTCAGCCTGGTAACTGGAATTTCTTAGGGTCCTTTACTGCCAGAAATGGGCTCCTGTTCCAATAAGAAAAATATCAAAATAATGCAGCATTCTCAATTTTAGCAATGTATGACTGAAAATTTTGATCATAATTCATCTTATTTTATCCCAAAATGGTGATTCTTAATCACTGTAGGAAAAAACTCCAGTATGGCACATATAAATATGCTGAGTGCAAATTTTATAATTTGGCTGCCATCATGGTACAGCACTCAAACATTGCGGTCCCTTTTATGCTATTATTGATATTTTACTTGTTTTGCATGTCGTTTCAAAATTTCCTGCAATTATTGTTCCTTTTATACACCCTTTTCAGAAAGTGGGAGTGCAGTTTTATGACATTGTGGTGGCTGTATATGTCTGCTCCATCATTTATTATATACATTATCTACTCTTATTTGTCACCTAAAGTCTTCACTTACAAATCAAAGATTTCACTGATGTAAAAAAAACAACATTGGCCTTGTAATGCTAATTAACTTGAACTGGAAGTAGACAAACTCATGTATGTTACTGACTGTTAAATACATTTTCTTCACTAAAGTCTGCATTATATGTTGTACCTTCATATGTAAGGATTTTAATTGTGATCACCATTAATATTATGCTAAATTTAATGCAGGTGTAGTCACCCATATTCACTCAAGAACCATTTAATTTTACAAGATACTCAGGGCAGTCATTGTGTTTATCAGAAAGGTACCCATCACTATAGCTGTACTATATTCAGTCTATCAGAAAGGTACCCTTCACCATAGCTGTACTATATTCAGTCTCTCAGAAAGGTACCCGTCACCATAGCTGTACTGTATTCAGTCTGATTGGAGAAAAATTGTATCATTTATGAAATCAGTACAAGCAAACTTATGTAATGAGACCTATTGGAAAATGGTCATTGTCTACTGAGTAGTTAACTGTTGGGCTTCACAAATCTGGATACATTCGATAGCACCTGTGGCAACCTGCAAAGGAGGCAAATCTTTGCATATATTAGGGCATGATGTCCATTATACACAATTTTGTTGGCCGAAAAACACTATTCACTGTCCATGTTAGACAGTTTGTACTATATCAAGGACAATTAGATAAGGCTTTTTATTGGGGATTTCTGAATGTGTCCATTATGAACAGGTGTCTGCTATGTAGAGGTGTCTGCTAAGGCAGGTTTAACTGTACATACATACTTGGCTTCCTCAGCAGACTGTCCATTAATTTGGTCCCTAATAAGGCTGTTCTAATACAGATCCAAACTTTATTATTGGCCGTCAATGTACAAAATTATCAGATAGATGGACCTAACTGTCCAGTTTATGGAAGTTTACTGTATTGCATTTAGGTTTGTGGCTGCAGGATCAAATCTTTGACAAGGTCAGGTATGAATTTTGATGATTTCCTAGTGAATGACTTTAAATTTGTAAGTTACAAATTTTGTGGTTTGGTTGTAAAATAAACATTCGTTGATTCTTAATTTCATGGATTTTGTCATTTGAATGAAAACCACGGTAAAATACATGTATTGAGCGATGATGTATATATCTCTATAAAAGATTATACCAACATCCACTTTCAGGCATTTTCAAGCAATAAGTCTTGATTCGTACTGCATTAGTTAGGTTGATTAGGCAAGTTTATTATTGCTAATACTTAGCATAAATGCAGAGATCTGAATCAAAGAAGATGCCAACATCCTTTTGCATGCATGCACAAACAAACAAGCTTAATTCGACTTCTGTGATTAAGATTTCACTTACCATATACCGGTAATCCGGGTCAAAATGCAAACAACGTAGACCCTGATCTGCTATCGCATAAAGCGCCAGCAGATCAGGGTCTATGTTGTTTGTTCTACTGATTAGTCCTTACAAACTGCATAGACCCAGATCTGCCGGCTCATGATACGGCAGATCTGAATCTATGCAGTTTGCAGTTGGTATCGGCTTACATGCGTGTATATACGGTATGTTTCTCGGTGTTCTTAAAGACGATCAAAACATCAATCTCATGACTATTAAGAATTAGGCATTAAAACAAAGCCAGTAAAAGAAAATATATAAACAGCTGTGTCAATATGATCTTCACTCTCTCAGCTATCAGTGTCACAAACACAGTTGTCAGTGAACAGGAAACTTGGAGTAAAATATCCTATGATTGGGAGAGAAGGCATGGTGGATTAGTGGTTAACATGCCAGACTAATAGCTGAAAGGGTGCAGATTAGAATCCTACTATCAGATCAGCCGGGGCTGGCTACTGTGGTGTGTACTTTACTCCTACTGCCTCAGCACTAAATAACCAGCTTATGTTGCTGTGATGTAAAACACCAGACCACTGTAAGGACTCGCTGCTTCATAGTTTGTGTGATCAGAATGTGATATTACTCTTTGATGTTTTCAAAGCATATACCATGCACGGATAATTTGCAGCACCCAGATTTATCTGTCATGGCTCAGGTGATTGCTCAGTTAAATGTATGTGAGGACAGAAGAGATGTGAAGGTATCGATCAACCTGAAAACATCGACCTTAACGCCAATTCAAGCAAAGTGGATTATCTCCACACATGGCAAAATGTCACTTAGGACACGTGATTAAAATAGGATTTGAGAAGGCAGGACAGATCAGTTGATTGTTTAAACAGCAATTGCTTAATGTATGAAACGTATTTAGTAACAACAAAGTGCTCGTGTTCAATTTGTTCAATGGAATAGTGAATAGTATTTGTGAACAACAGAATCAAACATGCAGTGAAAGTTTTTTTTTATTCATGAAACGACTTATGTTTGAAGCAAACATGGTAATTACTTTCACATTAACATATCTATATAATATGGAACCGTGTCTTACAGTAGATAATACAGTGCTTTCATGATCCATACATTATGTTGGATATTTTCATTGGTAAATAGTAACTAACATTATTCAAGGAGATGTTTACTTAATCTAGGCATCTAATTTTCTAATTAATAATCTAATGTGAGTGGCATCTATTTTTCTTGCATTTTTATGCTGCCATGTTTCTCAGATGTTTCCAGATTTCATTGGATTGCATAAAGCTTTGGTATTAATTATTATAAATGGATATAATGTGTTTTGGAAGGATACAGACTGTGGATATTTTGCATTTTTTACTATAGCATCAGGTAGAGTTGCTACATTAGTACAGAGCTTTCAAGTTCATGAAATTTTGCATACAGATTAAATCCTAATCGGTCAATTTCCATTGTTCCTCACCTGTTGTAAACGTATCATGATATATCTTTAAGAGCACTACTACAACCGTTTTTTTTTTAAAACAAAAAAAAAAATGAGTGATGCATTACCATCATTACCATCACATAACGTTGTGGGTGGGTTTTGGGCTTTGAATATCAGTTTGGTTCATATGTCGTTGTGACTTTAAATTCACGGTATAGCCAATACACAAAAAACACAAAAATTGGTACATCATGAATAATAACGAATTCACAGTATCAGATCTCGCATGATGCAGTCCATTCCCAAAGATCTTAAAATATGTTTTTCTTTTACAGGAGAAAGAGACAACAGAAAATGAAGAAGAGGAGAAAGAGACACCCAACAATGGAGGAAAGACCATAGTAAAGGGAAAAGTTGGAAAGAAAATAAAGGGAAAGAATGCTGTAGGAAAGAAGGAAAAAGCTAAGAAAGCAGATGCAGTGGATGAAAATGAAGATAAGGATGAAGAAGATGATGAAAATATTGATGTTGGAGAAGATGATAAAGAGGAGATCAAGGATGACAAGGATGACAAGGACAAAGATAAGAAAAAGGTGAAAAAGAAAGTTGGCAAGAAAGGTGCAGAGACTCATGAAAATGATGAAAAGGAGGAGGATGAGAACAAGGTTGGTAATCAAACGAAAGTTACAGCAAAGAAGGGAAAATTTAAACGAGAGATGCAAGGTAAGAAGAAAGTAAAGCTGGTTGGAAAATCCAAGAAAGAAGGTGGACAGGATAAAGAAAGTAAAGAGGAGAAGGAATCTATGCTGAAAAAGAAAGTGGCAAAGAAACTATTAAAAAAGAAAGTGAAAGTGAAAGGGAGTAAATTAGTAAAGAAGAAAACATTAATAAAAATTAAGAAAGGAAGATTGAAAAAGAAGAAGGCAGAAGAGAAGAAAAAGGAAAATGAAGAGGAAAGTGGGGCAGATGAAAGTTCTCCAAAGAAAAAGAAACTGAAGAAAGGAACTACAGGAGAGGGTAGTAATAATGAAGGAAAATCTCCAGGAAAGAAAAAGAAAGGAAAGGTCGATAGTGATAAAGCATCCAAAAAAGGGGGGGCTGAGGAGGAGGAAGGTGGTATTGTGAAAGGAAAGAGGAAAAGAGACGCTGGTGATGCTGAGATAGATAAACAATGTGATGATAAAGAAGAGAAAAAGATCATAAAGAGGGTTTGTAACTTTAAATTGTTGCTTTTAATTTTTTAATGCAAGACCTAATGTGCTGTGCTCTGTTCACACCATCCCTCTTTAATTATGTGGCCCTTTATTGAAAATATGCTAATTTTCTTAAAAAAAATGTTATCAGAGCTTTTGGCTTACCATGGCATAGGGCTAGCTGAGCTTATGGTGTGACCTTGCATCTGTTGTTGTTTATCAATATTTGCTATTTTCTGCTCTCTGAACATGCTTGATATTGACAATGACTGCAATAAACATATGGTCCATAGTCAGATTACATTGAAAGTAGATGTTAGTGCACCCACCAGACATAAGGGGGGCTCAGGAAAACAACTCATCTTCTTTGTTTTGACTGCATAAAAATTGGCTGTGCCGAGGAAGCTTTACTACTTACTCGTCCCTGGGCCGAGTGATGGAGATTCCCACAGAGAATATCTGTGTGCATTTTCTACCCTTAACAAGGTCTGAACCTCATCATTGCTTAAAATTCTAGCATACATCAATTATCGATTACTTTTTCCTGTATTGCCTATTTCAGAGATGCTGCCAGGGTGCGCGAGTGCACGAATCCCACAAAATTTGTATGAGTTCACGCACTTGGAAAGCACTGATGTGCAAGAAATCCTGCAAATTAGTTTTAAAATGTACTCTGCACACTATACAATTTTTTATTTAAGTGTTAACCCTTAAAGTTCTTGTCGGAAGACATAAGTCATGACGTCAGTAGGGCTGTCGTAGTGCTAGTCCCAACATCTGTCTTTTTTCAGGTAGCAATTGTTTACACATCTGAGTACTTTGGCTTGACATGAATGGTTGTTAAACTAAATTAGATTGGCACATTGGGCCCTGGAACATGCATTCTGTTGTGTTTGAACCTTGCATTCATCAAGGAAGTTTTACATATGCTTGTTTAAAATAAGGGCCACCTAGAAAACCCAAAATGACTCAGATGAATATTTTGTTTGGCAAATACTGGCTGATAATAGCGATGATGAATTTTGAAGTATATGAAAATATTGCTCGGAAAGTGTTACTGGAAATACCAGTGAGTGACTTTTAATGTTGAATATGAGTCCGATGTACATGCTGGATGGACAAAAGCAAGACAGCATGCCAGTCAGCCCCCAATTATGCGGTCTTTCGAAATTAAATGCTGAAAAGGCAGAATAACAAGCCTAATTAAAATACGAGGGATCTTGTGCTACAAAACTATATAGCACTCTAAGGGTTAACATAAGAATTTAATAAGTACAAATCTAAAAAGAAATTAAAAAGTAAGGATATTTATTTGATCAAAATACCTCTGTCTGAACAAGGAGACTATGTCATTGATGGACTTAAAACCCTTGTACAGCATTATGGAACAGATAAGGAATCGGGCATAGTTGTCAGCAAAGGACTGATTTAAGAAAGTGAAACTTTGGCAGAGCTCCTGTTAGTGACAAATTTTATTTTGGTGCAGAGATATCCAAGTGACAGTACCTATGAGCTATGTAAAATTGTACATAACAATCATAAAGAACAGTTTCCCAACTTGTTCAAGCTGGCTTAGCTAGCTGTGCATATGTCCCTTCAGAAATCAGATTGTAAAAGAGAGTTCTCAGTGCAGAACAATATTCATACACAGATAAAGAACAGATTAAGCTCAGAAACACTCGGCAGAGTAATGCTTATACAATTGGAGGAGTCATCTTTTGAAAATTTTTATTTCATTAGAGCTGTAACAAAGTGGAGCAGAAAGAAAGAAAGAGATGGCTATTTATGTGTTAGGTAAATATTGAACTATGGCCGTTTCCTCCTCCCCCTCTTTTTTTTCTTACTCTCAACTCCCCCCTTTTTTTGGTGACAAGGGGGGAGCTGCCCCTTTTACATAAAATTCTGGCAGCATCTCTGCTAATTTTTGTCAGTCCAGAACATGTCGCAAAGGGAACCGACTTTGCTATTTACACAGGCTCACTATACAAACTTGATACTAAAAAGGGTTACATTCATGAAAATATTATATTCAGAGTAAAGACGGCAGATTTAAAATGTTTCTAGTATGCGAGTCTTTTTTTTTTTAGTAGTGTCATTAGTAGTGTAGTGATACATGTAAGTGTACTGTGTTAAATAAAGTGATGACAGGGATGAATATCTGTTGCAACTTACTCAAAGGACAGGTGCTTGGGAGAATCTTCCCCGAGATTTTCATAAGCGGATTTAAAAAACAAAAATTCAGCCCTTCTTGATATACAAAGGTATATAATTTTTAAGGGTTTCTTGTAAATATTTAAACCAAACCTTTTCTAAAATACCATTGTCATACTAGCATATGCACTTAGACAGAGTAAAGTTAACATTTTTGTTCTGCAAATTAGGCCCCAAAAAAATATGTGTTTCCGGTCAGCCGACTGTCCCTGTTTCTCATTGCTGATTGATCCTAGCACTCACCCCACCCTCACCACCCACCCCCCATTTTTTTTTTTTTTTTAATAAAAAAAATCACATTGCCGAAATTGATTTGTGCATCTAATTGAGCCGGTTTTGCCCAGTACTTTGAAGTGCTTGAAATATCATTTGATTTGTATATAATTTGATTTGTATAAAACGTTCAAAAAAAAAAAAGAAACCTGCCTGCCTACCCTACTTTTAAAACCAGTGCAATATAAAACACATATTTATTTTTTTGGGCCTTAAAATGAGTTACATGCACATTTTTAAGAATTTCAACAGTTACGCTTGTTTCTAGTGATACATCCTGTAGTTTAGTTCATGGTCATGTGTCTAATTCAAATGTTTTAGAGTCTAAAAAAGAAACAACTTTTGATCTAAAACCTGTACGTTTTCTAAGCCAAAATGTTTTTAATTCTGTCGTAATAAGTGAACCTTGAAAAAATCAGTTTCATCAAGGAAAAAACTTGGGAAAGATCTGGGAATTTTTGTTTCAAAAAGTGTGGGAACCCTTGTCAGTGTTGGCGGATATGATAAACCAGTGAATTTTCTGAAACTACTTGTACTGGACAAGTGGCATACCTGCCAATCTCCCAGACAGTGTTGGTTTTTGTTTGAGACTCAAAAAGTGTGTTTTGAGGCCCCAAGGTGGGGGGGGGGGGGGGTCTGCGTGACCCTCAAAAAGCAACCAGGGATCTGTCACTGAGCACTGGGTACTGGGTTTCGACTTCAGTCATCGGATCGGGCACTGGGTTTTGATCACCAATATAGAGGGAATCAGGTCAGTACTCCCCTTTATTTTTCCAATTAATCCACACAGGGATTGGACAGTCAGTGGGTTTTGATCTACTGTCTAAGGAAAGGGATCAGTTGCCCCCCTCCCCCTCCCTTTCCCCAATGTTCCCATTCAGCCCATACAGGACTTGGGGAGTCTGTGATATCTTCCTTTCACACCATAACACCATGGATGAGTTTCCCATGGCTCCATAGTTTGGTATACTGGGCTGGCCATAGGTTCTAACTATTTTCTTTTACCTAGTTATAGAAGAAAGGGGAGGGGGCTGCCACTCTTCTGCTTCAAGAAAAAAGGATCGTCAGTGCCCTTCATCAAGGATAAGATTTTACCAAATTTGACAGCTTCATGACATCAAAAGCCTATTAAACTTGTACAGATGGTACTAATCCACCATCACATAATGTCCTCCATTAATAAAAATAGGAAAACCTTGTGAAAACTTTTTCTGCAATACATCTCATTAGTATTTGACCAAGTTTTTCTGTGGGTAAGCTGATATCAGGTTCTTGAAAGTTTGTGCTAATGATAAATATTCTCCAATGAATATGGTCGCTGCTACAAAAATTAGAAAACCCTTAACTCATTCAGCCCCAGCACTGTTATCAGTATCACTGCTGCTATGCCCCAGCAGCACTAAGCTGTGTCTAGCTGCTTGTGCCCCAGAGAGTTTTTACTTATTTAGAAAATTTTGTAAACATCGTGCACATGCATCCATTCTTACCTTAATTTCTCTTCTTATATCCAATAAAAATCCATGAAATTTTCACCAATTGTTCCAAATAAATTTGTCTTCACAGTCATGTATTTTTTAAGCTATTTGTCCACTAAAATCATCGATTTGGACAGACCGAAGATGATCGTTCCAGTTTACAGATCCGCAAGAACTGTATCATCGTCGCTATCAGCATCCTCTTCTTCTGACGATTCAGTCTCAGAAACTTCTATATCTGAGTCTAAATCTCGTAAAATATTCCACTGCCGAACATATCTTTCCTCTGCTTGCTCAATATTTTTGAGATCAAACCCGAATAATTCCTCGTTTTCGCTCTCATCAAATATCACTCTTAAGTCCGCCATTGTTTACATTTTTTCATGAATGAAACACGTGTTGTAAAACTGCTCTCAATTAGTAACCTTGGCTTATGAATAATTCAAATTTACACAAACGAAAGTAAAATCATTTCTGATTGGTTTAATATCGTCAGATTCTTGGAAAAACCCCAATTGTAACCAATCAGAGACGTTGTTACTAGCACACATTCACCACGACTGTAGACGGGATCGGCCATTGAATGCAGTAAACAAACCACGACTACAGGCGGGATCGGCCATTGAATGCAGAAAACGGATCACGCCTATAGGCGGGATCGGGGCCGAATGAGTTAAGTGACTTTTCAAAACCATTGGACCTATTTAGACCAAATTTGGCATAGTGGTTTAATATTAGAAGCATAAAAGTCTACATAAATAATATTTATCCACCGTACAGTACAGGGCCTGAAAATAGATGTGGTCTGAGGCCCAGAACCTGCAATTTTTACTATCAAACCTAATAGCTAAATGTGTCAAAAGTCTGTTGAACCTCCCAGTTTTCCAAGAAAGGGAAATTAAAAGTATTCATCTGCAGTCTCAAAGTTGTTGCTTCAGTGAGTGTAAAATATCGACAGAGATGTCTGGAAAAAGTCCATTCCAATCAATGTTACTCAAAGAGTACTTATGTTTTGCTGTGTACAAAACAATCAGACTGGGACATTGTATATAGAATAGAGTACAAGTTTATGCTTTTGTTGCCTCTGGATTTGAGTACCAGTCCACAAGAATATGAAAACCGCAAGACCTAAAGTCTAATCTCATTGAGAGAGATTTTGTCTTATTACATGGAAACAGATCATTGCAGTCTTCCACCTGAAGCCTTATTCAGTGAGCCTTGAAATACCTGATGCAAAAGAAATGTGCATATTGTGTGACTGGTACTCAAATCATGAAGTTGCATTAGCCGCTAACTAGAACATTGAAATGTGAACCAACCTATACACATGGTTCCAGTGGACATGACTAACAGTCAAGATGAGTCATGAATTTATGTAACTTTGCCCCTCATCCAGTGGCAAATCCAAAAAGGCGAAGGAATCAAAAATGAGGAAAATGGCCCTCTAACAAAACAGAATAAGCAAAACATGGATGCAAAGTATGCGATCAGTTAAAGAACACTTGGAAAATAAACATTGTCCGTGGGTCGAATATGATAGGCAGATAGGAAAACTGTTGTGTTTGACCTGTTTGAAGTTTCGTGATTTAGGTGATAGATCAAGCAACCTTTACTGCGGTACATACAACTTAAAGGTTGACCCAGTTCATGCTTATCTGCAAGGAATAGAGCATTTGTAACAGTGCTTTTGTATGGAATTTGATGTTCCTTGGCCTAACTCAGACCTGTTAATATATATGTTGGACCTGGCTCTCTCAGAGGGTGACAGGTCCTGGACCTGCCACTCATGGACACTATTTTCAAGCCCTTTAGTATGGCTGCTGTGACTGAAATTAGATAAATCTTCAAATTGCTGCTTCTAAAAAATCCTTAGATGACTTAAGATCAGATTAAGCTGAGAGCCTTTAGGCATGAAAATGTTTAAAATGTATACAAATGGTGTTAATTTGCCATCAAGTAGTGCTGCCTTTACTAAAAAGATCAAAACCTTTCAATGACTTCTCAGAAAAGACAAGACAAATACAGTATACTTTTTTGATCTCCAGTTGGTCCTAAATGAAAATGATGCCATTCAGACATCCAGTATGCATGCCACAGTGGCCATCTTGAAAGTGTTGTAATCACTATTTCTCCTGAATGAATGGTCATATCAGCATGGGGTTTTCACTGAAAGACTTCGTATGATGTCTAGTTGGTTGCAAATGAAAATTGTGCCAATCTGACTTCTAATATGGCAGTCACAATGGTCATCTTGAAAAATCTTGTTATCACTACTTCTTTAAGATGGCTGGTCATATCAATTTTGTGCTTTCCTCAAAAGACTTCTTATGAGGGGATGCATCTTGATAAGTACTATACCCTCATCACAAAAGTAGGACACTAAACCATATTTACTTTGCTTAAATTTTATGTTTTAAAGTTTATTTCTCAAGTAGTGTTTATGTCTGAATTATCAAACTAGATGATCTTATGCATCTCTGTTAGTACATATCTTTGCAACACAAAGAAGATTACTGTGATCTACATTCCACATTTTACATGTACATTGTTGTTTGCATTTAGCTCATGATCCAATAGTTGTTGCTTGTTTGTGTTTTTGCATTTTGCATTCTGTGTCTGATGTTCATTGCTCAGGCATTGTTCATGCTAGAATCAAGTACTTGATGATATGCATCTCTGTTGGTACCATAACCTTACAACAAAAGAAGCTCATCATGACTTTATTTCATCTTTTACTGGTATTGGTTAAGTTTTTGCATGCGCTCATGACCACGCAAGTTTATGGCATACTATGTGAATACTATTCTAACTAAAATCATAAAACTTGGTCGTCAAATACATTTAGATAAAGACATAACCCTAATTGCAAAAAGGGGTCATTTTGACCTATATTTTATACTTCAGTGACTTTGTTGTCATTTTGTGCTTAAATTTATTTATTGGGTGCTGTTTATGTTTGAATCATAAAACTTGAAAATCAGATGCATCACTGTTGGTACCACACTCTTGCATCCAAAGGTCACTGTGACCTACATTTTATGCTTTGCCAGCATAGGTTAAGTATTTGTGTTTAGCTCATGACCACACAGATTCCTCATGATATATATATATATACACACACATCCTATCCTAACCTATTCAGAAGACATGGTCTGATAAGTAGTGTTTAAAGTAGGAATAACAATTTTTATTCAGTGGTAAAGTTTACATATTAATTACTATACATTGTATATTGTGTTAGGGTAATCTCAGCAGGCTAACTGTGTATTGTAGTGTGAATGAGTATATGAATTGGATGAGTGGACTGAATACTGCATGATTTTCATGTGATGCCTCAGCTTTCCAGGCTAATCAAGGTAATGTATAAACTATGTTTGTAATACTGACTGTCACTTCAAGGTTACTAAAGCATGTGAGTTGCATCCATTAAAACGGGGCTTGTAAGGATAAATTTTTAAAAATATTTAAAACATTACTTCAGTTTGAAAAGGGGCCAACATTTTGTTGCCAAGTTCACTTTAGTCAGAATTTATTTTCTGCCTGATCTATTTACAATGGCTTCTGGAGAATAGGAGACTACTGAGTGAGAGCTTCACAGAGGTGAGCTATGTACATGTAATCATTGATTACACTTTGGTGAAAAACACAAATATATATCAATACGTTTTGCTGCTATTTCTTTCCTTTTCATGTTGACTCAATTGGTCATGACAAGTAGGTCTGGTGAGATCTTACCTGACTTGTCAAGTGATCTCAAAAGTTTATGGTGAGCCCTATCTTATCATTTTACATTTTTTCATTTTTGTAGCAAGTCAAAATTATTTTAAACAAATGAATGTTTATTTGATATATAGAGTTCCGTTTTGAGAAGGCACTTAAAAATGTGGATTATTAACTATTGAACAGTAGAATCCCCTTAATTAGCTTCCATTTTCACCAGCTTTGTACAGTTTATCATCAGGAAAGATTAACCACCTTTAATGTCCTCAAATCCTGAAAGCACAAGACTGATATCCCCATTCTAACACACTCAGGAAAATGTTTGTCCAAAACATTGACAAAAATGCATTTCTTAATGGTACTACATCACAGCAATACTAAAAATTCCATTTCCCTGACATCTGAGACGAGATGAAAAATCTTCCGGGCAAGTGCACTTCGCCATGATTACACCCGTCTGGGCAAGTATTTATGTGGTGAAATATTGATTTGTGCTTTCTTTCCAGACAACATCTGTCACTGTCATTATTTGCTGGATTGTAATCAGATGTTTTAATCTCAGTAATTGCTATAATCAAGAAACTTGCATTCATTACCATTGTCCACATTGTCAAGAAATGGATGTACCAAAACATTTCACTACATGAAATATAAATGTATTTTGTATCAATTTTATATTATCTGACATATAAAGACACTTAGATACGAATCTTTGAATTGTTTGGTTATTACTAATATTAGTATGTATGGCCTAAAAAGAGAATCAGTTGATTAGTTAAGCAATAATTAAGTTAACCAGAAACGTGTTTTCTGTCAAAGTACATTGTTACAAACAGAAAGTAAACCCTTGAGCAATGTTAACGATGTATACTTGGCACTTGAACCAGTGAATGAAGAAGAGGTTTGTCTGAATGATCCTTCAATTGCTGAGATAATCATTTGCCAAAGTTTTTCTACAGTTAATGAAATAGGTATCCTCATGATTATGCAAACAAACTTGTTCCCAGTGCTTTGTTCTGTTTTAGGAACATGAACAAAATCATAAAAATGAGTGGCAAGTTGATGGATAAATTGTAATAAATAATAATAATGATAATAATAATAACAAGAACAACAATAACCACTACTACCAATGGACCAGAATTAGGGGCTAGTAATCATTAATACATTTATTCATGCTGTTAAGGGCAGATTAATATCTAGTCCTTTTGTTTATTACACCTAAACAATTGCATTTTTTTTTCCAACATTTTAGTCTGAAATCGTGTGAAGTTGCTTCCTCCAAACTGAAACTTTTAACAATTTACTTAATATAAAGGCACTCCAGATTTGAAGTTAGCATATTTTTTAAATGGGGGCAGTATAAGGATGATTGTGTTTTTATTTCATGGAAAAAAAGCCATTATATATGGAAATAATTTGTTTTGCTTGGCAGATTGATTTTGTTGCTGGGCAAGTAAACTGTAGTTTTATTTCTCCAGTGCGCAAGTGAGGAAATTTAAAATGAGTAAATACACTATAATCATTGCAAATTTTCTAACAGTCTCGAGAGTTTTACAGCTGCAAATTTTGATGTTCACACACCAGAAAGCATGTTACATCCCCAGATATATAAGAAATAAGCCTTTCTATTCTAAACAATCTAATGTATTTTTTAATACTTCAGGACTTGTCTAAAAAGAATGGACAAACTGATGTGGGCATGAAGACTGATGAGGAGGATGAAATACCTCTGAAAAAATTGAAGAAGAATGTTGATCAAGCCAAGTCCAAAGAGGTAATAAATGAAGACAATTATTATGCCTCTTCTTGAATGTGGAAGGGGCATATAGTGTTATCCTTGTCTGTCCATTCTTACATATATCCGTCTGTCCAGTAAAGTTTTGTGTTCAAGTCATTGTGAAGGTGCATTTGTATTCCATGAATATATTTTTTGTCTCTTTTATGTTAACAACTATTGTACTTGAATAGATGACTGTTGCTGAAAAGTTATGATAAAATCTGTGTCACATTTTATCACTTAATGCACACCTTTATCAATATTATGACATCATATCATAAAAATGGTTTGCTAGACAATGGCACTACACTTAGCAGTATCACACAGCAACATCATTGAGTAATGTAAAGTCACTGACATTATCAGAAAAATAGAATACAAAACTCATTTTCATTTGACATGAAAGTCATTTAACTTGTCAATTTAGTAACATAATATGGCACTCACTGCAAGCAGCTTGTGGCATATTATATTTGTTTCATAAATTTAATATAGAATGAACATTCGTGTAAGATATTCTTGATCTGCTTTAGTGACAAGAGTTTATCCTGGTTTACTGGACTTGAAGTGATTGATTATCTTTGCTGGAAATGACCAGATCAAAGGTTTTGACTCGCATACTGTGAGCAACATAATATCGATCATTGGATATCTCAAATGTCATTATATTTAATTGTCTTTGATTTGTTTATCTATTATAGTGTCAAAAAAGCGCCTCAGTGATGTAAAATTCAAAGTTGATTAGGTTTTTTAAATTTAGGGCCAAACTATACATTTGTATTCTAAAGGTCGGATGTGAGCTGACACACCGCAACATGATATAATTCAAAAGTACAAGTGAGGACTGATGTAATGTCTGTAGTACAGACCCTGTGGCAATCTTCAGTTATAGGGTTTTTATAAGTCCAGGAGATAAGCTTTAACACCTATTATTATGTGCTTTGTGGCAATTGGGAAAACATAATAACAAAACATTTGCATGTGATAACTATGGGCACCATATGTTCAATGTCCAACATGTCAAGTTAGCAAATGGTCATTTGAGCTCATTTGTCAGTCATGTCTGGCATATACAGCTCCTTTAGGATCTCTGATAAATAAAATCAGGATTGGAAAATTTGTAAACTGTTGTTAGACATTCATTCTGTCAGAAGCAGTTGTTGTCAATCCCACATACATGCACCCCCCCCCCCCCCCATCCCATTGTCTTTTTAATCTTACCTTGGAAAATTAATTCCAGCATATATCCATATTTTGTCTTTTCTTCAAATTTTGAAATCATTATATAGCTCTGGAATTACCAATATGCTTAAAATCTGCCACAGTCCTTTTTATTCCCTAAAATGTGGATATATGTACATAAACCAGATGACATTGTACTGCTGTGGTAGGCTGTTTGTAGTTTAGCTGGACAGCGACATTGGAAACAGAACCAATTAAGTTGTAAGGGTTGAGCAGTTTGCTGTGGCAATCAAAACTTACTGTCTCCTGTTTTGAACTGTGCATTATTAGAACTCAGTCATTGTTACCAGCATATATTATAAATTAAAATAGGGACTATTTTATTTCACTTTTTCTTTCCATTATCTTTTTGAAAATAACCTCTTTTTTGTTAGGAATCCCTCTTTACTGATGAAATTGAATGGTCTGCTCGAAAACTTTTTTGTAGCAGGGAACTAGTAAGGTTACATTGCCATGTTTACTTTAGACTCTGGGTAGTTTAATACCTGTTGTAATGTAGATATTACTTATGTAAGAATGTAAGTGCAGGTCAATAATCATGCATGACTTTCAGGTAAAACAACTAATTATCTAGTCTGATTATGAGTTTCATAATAGAAACTCCCAGTATCTGATTTGGGTATTTTATAGTTGGTCAAAAAGTTGGTTCTGTAAGACATGTCCAGCATTTATGACCAGTTATGTAAGCTTGATGTGTGTGTGTGTGTGTGTGTGTGTGTGTGTGTGTGCATGTGTGCATCTGCATGGGTGTGTATATATGTATGTATATTCAAATATTTCTAATTTTTCATTGCTCAAAGCATGTGTACTAGCTCAAGAATTATAGATATGAATATGATGTGAACTGAATGAGATTGATATTACTGAATGATTCAGGAAATCAAGAAGAAAAAGAAGAGGGAACAGACTGAGAAAAACCATGATGTTCCACTGAAGAAACTTAAAACAGATACACAGGTAAAAACTTAAAACAGATACACAGGTAAAAACTTAAAACAGATACACAGGTAAAAACTTAAAACAGATACACAGGTAAAAACTTAAAACAGATACACAGGTAAAAATATTTGCCCACGAGTTAAAGGTAAAAAAATAAAAATAAAAAACAAAACAAACAACCATTTCAGTTTCTGAAAACTCGAAAGGCCATCAAAGAAATTTTGTGTGAGATCAGATGGACAGATCTTGACAACAAAAGAAAAATTCGCAAAGATATTCTAAACAACATACTTTGCAGTCAGTTAAAGTAATTTAGTAAATATTTATTGCAAGACACTCTTAAAATATTCCAGTAAATTTGCTCCAGAAAAATGATGTGCTTTCGTTTCGGCTTATATTCTAGATGTCAGTGAGTTTAACTGAAACTAATTGTTACTTTCTTTTGCTGTAAGCTTCATCTTAAAAGTCTGTTAACATGAAGAAAAAAAATGTACATATCAGATTTTTACTGAGGTCTGTAAAAGAAATAGTGTGGTTGTTAGCCCTATGTTTCCAGATGAGACACTGCAGTTGTCCTATCAGCAGAGGAGATATACGATATATACTCGCATATAAGTTGAATCCAACTGCAAAAAAACAGAGACCCTGACCTACCATCATTCAGGTTCTGTGCAGTTAGGAGTAATCAGTGGAACAAAAAACATAGACCCTCATCTGCCATCATTCAGGGTCTGTGCAGTTAGTTAGGAGTAATCAGTGGAACAAAACAACATGGACCCTGACAGCAGATCAGGGTGTATTTGATTTGCAATTGGGTTTGACTTAAAAGTAAGTATATATGTTATGGTTCTACCTACTTGTTATCTTTGCAGTTTATATCCATGACCTTTTTTTAAGACAATACCTACCATTGAACATTCAAAGAATTTTAAGAAAACAATTTCAGAAAAAATTAGGGAAGAAATACTTAATTTTCAGTTGTCTGAATTTATATATGATACACAGGTACAATCACCAAGGTGTTGGAGCTTCTAACCTGATATCATGTTGACCGTCTTCCATCCGTCTGTTAGCATAACTTTGTTATTACTACTTTTCCAAAACTACTCTGACGATTGCCATGAAACTTTACACATACATTCATCCAAATGTTTTGTTCAGGGTTCATACAAAGTCTGGAAAAGAATGGGGAAAAAGATAGTGCTTTTTCCAAACCTTGAAAAAGCATGGAAAATAAAGATTTTGCCCTAAAGGTCTGGAAAAAGTATGGAATTATGAGTTGTTGTGTTCTATTTTGCTGAATATGCTTGTCACCTGAGGTGCCATTTGGTCTAGGGATGGCTCTACCGGTTCAGTGTGGTGGGCGATATACACATGAGCTATCACCCACTTGTGATCGGTGGATACTATTTTATATTATGCAGATACCACATGCTCATTTATAGTAGCACAGGCTTCGAATACATGTGCCAGAGGGGTCTGGAAAAAATTGCAAACCAGTCTGGAAAAAGTCTGAAAATGGTCTGGTATTTGTTTTACTACCAGCTGTATGAACCCTGCTAGTTTGTCCTAAATGAAAATGGTGCTGCTCAGACATCCATTATGACTATCACTGTGGCCATCTTGAAAATCTTGTTATTGCTACTCCTCAATACATGTTCATATGAATACTGGGTTTGCACTAAAAAAGAATTTGTAAAATGTCTAGTTGGTCCTAAATGAATATGGTGCCAAGCTGACAGCCAACATAGCTGCCTTGGCAGCCATCTTGAAAAATCTTGTCATCACTACGCCTCCCAGATGGAAAATGGTATTGACATGGGGTTTTTCACCAGAAGACTTCTTATGTTGTCTTGTTCGTCATAAATGAAAATGGTGCTGATCCGACATCCAAAATGGCCACCATGGCGGCATTCTTGACACTCATTTTATTGATACTCCTCCTGAATAGATGGTCATATTGACATGGAGTTTTCAACAAAAGACTTTTTATGGTATCTTGTTGGTTATAAATGGATATGGTGCCGATATTACATCTAATATAGCAGCTATGGTGGCCATCTTGAAAATTTTTGTATTGCTTCTCCTCCTGAATGGTTTGTTATATTGAGATGGTTTCAACACTCAGCAGTTAAAAAGAAGTTAGAGTCTTAGTTTGGATTGCTGGAAATTCTTTTTATCCATTAGAGTGTCAATCCCTTCAAGAGACTCTTGTTATTATCATGTGATATGGCTAATACGTATTTCTGTTATAATGTAGTCCAATCTGTGGTCCCGAAAATGACATTATAACCAAGGTTGTCTTATGAGAACTGAAACAAAGTTAGATATTTTCCTGTAATTGTAAACCAGTAAAGTACTCCTGCATTATAATACTGTCAATGAGAGCCACAAAGTATACTGCCATCTTGTGAGACCCACTTATAAAGAAGTACATTATACATATAATTTTAACTACCACTTGATGCAATGGGATCCATGACCATACCAGGGGTCAATTTAGCCACTGGTCCTCTGCCCATAGCCAGTTAGTTTTGGCTTGAACCAGCTGAAGTTTCTAGAAGTAAGACATCTGTGACAGTCAGTTTTTTCAATACAGATAATGTAAATTTTGTCTGATTATCAAATTTGTGTATCATTTCTCGTGCAAGTGATCTTTTAAGGCTGATATCCTGCTTTTATAGACTATCCATTATTGCTGTAGCATACATATTGTTTACAGCAGGGTACCACATGATACTGTATGTAAACTGAAATTACACAAAGTGCAATTGATTGAAATAAAGTTTTCAGCAAATTGTATTATTCTAAAAATTCAGTTCTAATTGCAGTATATCAGCAATCTGTGATTTTGTGTTGGCACGTTGAATTTAGGATATGTGTTTGTAGAAATGGAATGATTTTTAACATTATAGTCAAAATCAGAATGATAACATTATGTGTTGCATTCTGGTCAGATTTACACATTTGGTCTTTCATTGAAGTATTTACAGTTTATCAATGGTTTCTGCTTTCCTTGTATTCTACTATTGAAAATTCTTGCAGTTTTATGGTAAATTTATACCAAAATTTAGTGTAAAAGTAGGGCCAATTATATTTCTGACAGGTTAGTTACTTTTTGAGTTGAATAGCCCTGCTGGGCAGAAAAAAATCATTCCTTAAGTATACCCCTGCCATACCCGTCTTAGAAAAAGGAACAGTCTTATGATGTTGGGCCTGATAGTGTGGGAGTGCTGTAGAGTGAGAGCTTTAGATTTACACAGGCATTATCCAGCTGTTTTATGTGAAGTTTCTGTTGAGTAGAATACAGTTTACAGTAATATATAACTGGTGCTTTATTTCTAGGAAAAAGAAGGCAGCAAAGAAGGTTTTGATAAGAGCACTAACAAGACAGATTCAGAACAGGACATAGCTACTTTGAAAAAAGAAAAAAGTAAAGAAATAGATTCTCGACGTAAATCAGTGATAGACAAAGATTCAGTGGAAAAAGGGGATGGTAAAGTGGAGAAAAGAAGGGACTCCAAAGATTCAAAATCCTCATATGATTCAAAAGATGGAAAACACCACCATCACCACCATCATGCATATGGACATTCTTATTCAAGTGAACGACGAGAATCAAAGGATCATGGGAAACATCACAAAGATGAGAAGCATGGATATCGTCATGAATCAATTGATTCAAAAGATTCTAATGTCAGTGACAAAAAATGTGAATCTAAAGAGAAAGTGACTCCTATCAAGTCAATAGATTACAAGGATTTTGTTAAAAGTTTAAAAGCTGAAAAGAAGAAAAGAAAATCAGAAGAGATTATCTTCGACCCAACAGTTACTGACTTGTTTAAGCCAGATATTATTAAGCCCAAAGAAGAGCCAGCTAAAGAAGCAGATAAAATATTAGATAAGAATAAAAAGGATTTTGTAGATTCCAAGGAAGGCAACAAAGATTGTAGTGGTTCTCTTATAGAACAAACTGTGAAAGTTGAACCTTCTGATTCATCTAGTCATAAATCGGAATCAGATCTGACAAAAAAACAGGATTGTCAAGAATTCATCAAAAGTGAAGATTCTGAGGAGAAAAAGGATGCAACTGCATCAGTAGAGATTAAAACTGAAAATGTAGGTGATTCTAATATAAGCCCTGAAGCAAATGTGTATAATAAAGATAACAAAGATGATTCTGTGTTTGCTGATTCAGTGAAAAAAGAGCAAGATGTAAAGGAAGAACTAAAAGAAGTTGCAGTACCTAACGGATTAGAAAAAAGTGTGAAAGAAAAAGACATACCAAAAGAACAAGAAGTAAACAAGATCTTGGTAGTGTCTGTTTCAAAAAAAGAAGAAAATAGAGAACATGGCAGAATTAACAGTAAAGAGCAAAGTGAACAATCACCTAAAGATACAGAAAAAGAGAAAAAAAGAGAGGATGTTGAGAAAAGGAGGAAGTCAAAAGACATTGAAGGCAACAAGGAAGGAGAAGGAGAAAACGAGAAAGAAATCAGCTCCAAATCATCGTCAAAGAAAGAGGTTGACATGACTACTGACATTGAGCTACAAAGAAAGGATTCTGGACGTGCTCTCAGGGAGAGTAGTAGAAAATCCCTAGCGTTGATAGAAAGTTTGAAAGAAAAGCCAGGAAAAGAATGTGGTAGGTATATAGAGAGTATATCTCAGATTTTCTCAGGGTGTTGATGCATATTTTTTAAAGAACAACGTCAAGTATTTTAAACATTTTTAAAAGGACATACTGTGTATACTCGCTTATAAGTGGAATCCAACTGCAAACTGCATAGACCTAGATCTGTCATCACATAATGCACCAGCTGATCTGGGTCTATGCAGTTTGTTAGGACTGATCTGTAGAACCAACAACATAGACCCTGATATGCTGTTCCATAATGTGCCAGCAGATCAGGGTCTCTGTTTACAGTTGGACCTGACTTATATGCAAGTATAGATGGTACTAATGGCTTTAAAACTTTCTTGGGTCTAATTGTAGAAAGTTTTGCATGTGTCAGTATATTCTCCTCATATACATACAGTTCAGATCACTTCATTTTTATTTTTCCCATGCATTGCAGTAGAGAGGGTTAAGGAAAGTCCCCTATACTTTGCCACCATGCAAAATCATTGTGTAGCATTGAAGGTAGAGAATCACTTCATACATGACACATCCTTACTGAGTCATGCTGCGCCATCATAGATAGGGCATGGCCAGTATGCATCCTCAAAAAAAGTGGTTGTATATCGTCACTGAAAACTGTGTTGCAGGATACAGAGTTGCAGGTAAAAATGAATGTTCACTATTTTAAATTATACCAATTTTAAAAAATTTAACTGTGAGAATAACAAAAGGAGGGAACAAATGGCGAAAGATAAAGATAAAAGATTGGGAGCTAAACAGGTGGGTGTACAAAGTCTCAAAATCACCAAATATCAAGAACTACTGTGTGATGGCGATTTCATTAGCAGATAAATTCAAATGATAATACAGTATACAGAATAATCGAATTCCTTTTATGAGAGAGCGGCAGTGATATAAGACTGTTTGCAACTGCCGAAGACATGAAAATCCATACTCATATTTTCAAGATACATGTTTGTTTTTTTTTTTAAATTATATGAACAACACTGGATATTGGATTTGGCGGTTTCATATGCAGCTGCTTTTTTTAAACAATGTAAGTGATCTCTTTTTTTTTTAAAATGTAGTTCTCAATGTCTCTCTGAAGTAGGTGATTCAATAAATTAAAGTCCAATTGTTAGCAAAGACGTTCTTAGCTATAGTAATATATTTGCCTGAATATTTTTTAAATAAACTGTTGGTTTAATTCACAACATGGGGAGAGATAGTAGGTTGTGAACAGTCACTAAAACTCCACAGCAGGACACCTGGGTTACAGCTACATTAAAAGTATTGGCAAAAAATGTAAAATGTAATGGTGTGAATAACAGACAGGAGGTGGAAATAGATAGAGAAATATAAGGATTAATGATTGGGGGAATAAACAAGTGGGTGAATGCAGTCTCAATATCACAAAAGTAGAAGATCAAAAACTGTTGATTTCATGATCAGCTAAATGTCAAATGAAAATGCAATGAACTGAATCGTCCAAAAAAGTCCTTTGAGAAAAGACCTGTGTGGAGGATTGAAAAAGATGGACTACTACTTTCACGTAAGTTGTGGATGAAACTATATAAAACAATCCTGAATATTGGACGAAGATTTGTTTAAAAAAAAATGTTTGTTTGCAGAGTTGGAAAAAATGCACATGATTTATCATATGTATTTCTTTACATAAAAAACATTAACAAACGAAAATTGTAACATTAGCAGTGATTCACAATACATAATCTTAGATAAATACAACATATTTACAATAGATAAATTAAACCAGGTTTACTTGACACCAGAGTGAAGAAAATCATAGAATATTTTAGACTAAAACTCAAGAAGTGAAGCATGCAAGCAATAATTGATGGTGCTACAGTACACGCATTGTGGATTATGGAAAATTCACGTTCCCATGGTGGACCTTAATCCTTTCACACACTTTCCATCACAGACCTGATGTAGTGGCCATCGTGGATTGTACACAGCGTGGCTCATAGTGGACAGATTAAGTTTTATAGCCCATAATTAGAAAGTCGCAGAAATATAATTATGTAATAGAGGACACCCACCACATCGTGTGGAACTCAACTGTTGCCTCAGCTACAGTACACAGTGCAGAACGCTCTTTTCAAGTTGTACACAATGCCATTTAATATTCAAAGACACGCCCACTGAAATGCATTCACATATGTGTATTGTGAGAGATGAAAGATACATTTCTGAGCAAAGAATTGAGACTATCTAGGTGCTTCACAAAATATACAAAGTTTAATGTTTGTAATTTTAATGAGATAGAGATACTATTCTTTTAAACAAACAAAAGGAAAAATAAATCACACCTAAGTATTAGCAGGTTTCATTCTGTTAAAAAAAAAAATGCAAGAAATGCTGTGATTTATTTTTTCATTCCCCCAGTCAATTTAAAATTGTTTCCTTAACATGTTTGCACACAATGAAATATACACAGCACTATCCAAAATACAACCTCTACTAGTCCAGCCTTGGTTTAATACTTGTAACCCAAATATACATGTCCATGCAACACATTTTTTCAGAAACTAGACACGTGTTTACTTTTGCCGTAGACCTACTGTTTTTACAAAGACTCTACGAAGCACGTGATGCTGCATTCTATAACCAACAGCTTAAAATAATATACTTAGTATTGCTGGTTTGGTCATCTGACAAGTTTAGTATTACCAAATGGACGGGTGAAAGTGATGAAAAGGTGTAATCACTAAAATATTTTTGGTAGGAGATAAATTGTACGTATTATTTTCAGTTAAAGCAGATACAATTTCTTTGGTACATTCTTTCAATCCACATGACAAATACTGCAAAGCTGTTCCCGAATGTCAAGCAAACATTGTTTATTAGTTTAGTTACTAATTATTACATTTGACTCAATTATCATTTTAAAAAGTTGACATGAATACAAATGAAACAGTTTGTCGCCAGAGAACACGGAACAAATGCATATTTATACAGGGTTTAGCAATTGGGCCAACAATGTGAAATTACTGAAATTATGACCATAATCAACCAAACAGCACTGAATCGTTGGGAACCAAAACTAAGCTTAAAGTCACATGAACAAACTTTGGACTAGTTTAATTAAAAGCAGTGATAATTGAAGGTTAACTGCCTGAAGATATACATGATGTACACAGCATGGAAAAAAGGTTGGGGCCAACTTGTACAGTAAAACCTGTCATGAGAGACTGCCCCTTCTGCCAGCAAAAAGCGGTCTCTCAAGACAGGTGGTCTCTCATAACAGGTTTGTACAAAAAGACCAGTTTCCAAGGTTGAAATTCAGCACTGTTTAAGAGGGAAAAATAAGCACAATCATGTACATTTATTGTATTCTTTGTTCATAGTTCTTGTTAAAATATTGCATGTATTAATCTGAAAATAATTTTAATAGTAATAAAGATATAAATCTATCATTTAACATGAATCACATTTATATTTGAAGATCACATGTACATGTACTAGTATTAGCATATTAGTTCGTTTCTAATTTACTCCTTGTCTTTTATAACACCCTAAATTTGAGTTTTACCGATGTTTCAAGTGGCTGCTATGTTGCAAACAGTCTTGCGTTTTTCACTTCTTTCAATTACATTAATTCTTGCCTCCAATGTTAGAATTTGTCTCTTTTTCATTGGAGGTTCTGCCGTTGTTATTAAAGTGCTAGGTGTTAATGTTATAAGGGATCAGTTGTAATAATGACTGTAGCGGTTTTGATCAGGCTTTGGGGAAATATGGAATACATATACAATGTATATGTACCAATGAATGAAATAAAAAGACAATTAATTTATCCAGAAACAGAATAAATTTATTTAGAGACAACAGTCAAAGACTTTATTCACCGACGATACAAAGGGATTAACTCTATAAACAGAGGGTGTAACCGGAGACACTACGGTGAACATATGACGGTTTGGTGTGTGTGTAATCACTGTAACATCAAAAACACCCCAACAAACAACACAAGCCCTTCACAATGACAATCGAATCTGGAAAACGATTCTCACTTACTGGTATTAAAGACAAAGACAAAGACCTCATTCACCCCAGGCATTACGGATTAACTCCAAAGACAAATGTATGCGACCGCTATATTGACTCAGGCACTACAATAGCAGTTAGTGACACGTACTTTAGTCTGGTTTACAGTCTAGAACAAAGGAAACTACATGCATGACCTGCAAAAGTTAGAAAACCGGTAGCCAGTCAAATTTGTTTTTAAATTTTTTTTTTAGAACAGTCTTTACTTTGGAAGCAGTCGTTGTTACAAAGGATTAAGTAAACGTCAGTGATGTTTGTCTCAGTTCTCACGATAGGGTCGTTCATAGCAGTATTATTTTAGAACAAGCTGCCATAAGCAAATTCGCAGGAAATCCTATGGATCATACTTTAGTCTTGCAGAAATAGCCAAGGTATTTCCGAATAAGCAATAGACTTGTACTCTTGTCTGCTTTACAATCTATAACATATAACACTACATTCATGACCTGTACAATTCAAGAAACCGGTAGCCACCCTAATTGGTTTTTAAGTTTTTGATTTTGTTTTTAACTTGCTTCTTAAGCGGTCGTGGTTACAAAGAGTTAAATAAAGGTCAGTTGTGTTTATCTCTGTTTTAGTGATGCGGTCGTTCATAGCAGTGTCGAATTGCATATTTTGCCAAGAAATCGTGGTCGCTTGTCGCGTTCTGTAGGTGGTCGCTCACGACAGTGCGTTTATTTAATAAAATCGATCCGTGCATTACGATTGTGGTCGCTCATGACAGGTGGTCGCTCATAGCAGAGGTCGCTCATGACAGGTTTTACTGTATATGCAGATGGGTTTTTTTTTTTTTTTTTTTTTTGGATATTGCAGTAGCAGCTAATTTCTCCTGGACATCCATCATATCACCATCTTTTGAAATTCAACTGAAATGCCTACAGTTACGCAACCTTAGTTGTGAAATTGGTATCGGTGGTAGATACGATTTTATTTACCGTATAATAAATAGCCTCCAGTTTTGTATGTCAGTTTGGTTTTAGCTCTAAGTGGAATTTCTTCTTATTCATACTTTTGTTTCCACGTTATTTAACTTGTATTGTATTACACATAAGCTGAACACATCATATCTATCAATAATGCCTTGTATATCGCCCAAAATTGCTAAGCCATGTGTTTGCCAAGGCTATAAAATCTGTCTCTAATTGCATTGATTGCTGTTAATATGTGGCCTTATATTTTTAACAGTGTTAAACAGGTATCCATGGTAGAACTTCTTTAACTACTCTGAAATGGAGGTGGAAGAGATTTTGGTTTCAGAGGTTATAAATTCCAATTATTTCCTGTTTATTTTGAGTCATTCATATTAATTCTAATGTCGTCCTGTTCACTTTGATTTTTGCAGTAATGCTCACTCATCCGACTTTCAGTCTATTACATTTCTGAAGCTTTAAGTTCGTACATGTTAGTTATGACCAGATTTGACATTGGATAAAAAGAAAATAAGAAAAGCACACTAATAGCAGGTTAATAACCCAATTAATTATATAAATTTTTGTTAAATACAAAATGAATTGCTAAGCAGAAATTTAGCTATTTACTTATTCTGAATAAAGAGCAGAATCAAAATTTTGCTTCTAAATATTTTATCAGTAGGCAAATGACAAAATGAAGATAATTGCAGCACATTTAAGAAATGCATACTTTCTAATTATCAGTGCCCCTTTCCGAGTTAGCGATAAAAACTACGGGTAACGTCAATTGGAAGTTATGGTGCATAATCTTTCTCTCTCCCTCTCATTTTTGCATATAATAAACACATTTTATTACAGAGAAAGATGCATTTAAATAAAAAGAAAACCTGTAGTGACATACAGTGTATAGCTTTTGTAAACATGTCATGATGTTGTGCTGCTGTGATACTTATATTATATGCGCTTCATTGAAAGATTAATGGGGAGAAGAACAATTTGATATGGTTTATTTTATATTTATATACTGCTAGAAACCAATTTTATGCAAAAATATCACAACTTAACTTCATTGCATTTCTCAGTCTATATTACAAGTCCAAAAGTCGTTTTTTCCACGAACAACACAAAACATATTTTTACACAAGTTAATGTTTCTTTTGAAAAATCGGTACTGAAAAATAAAATCAAAGCTCAACACCTTCCTGACTGGCCATTAGGGGTGCGAGATGATATCGATTATTGGCATATTGTGGTATTGAACCGGCGATACAATAATTTGTGTTATAAATATATTATATTGGTATAGTACTATATTGAAGTAAATTTTGATAAAAAGTTGCAATGAAACTCTGTTATTTTAATAAATTAATATTAGCAATATTAGCAATGTTTCACCACTTACAATAGTTTCCAATTGACAATGACTGATTGAATTCCATACCTGTACCTTCGGTGATCTGCATCAGTAACATTTATTTTTTTTTTCCCCTGGAAAGTTGCAGATTGGGTATCGGAAGTTACATCAATGTAAATCTTCATCCTTTTGAAGCTTTAGCTTCTCTATGTCAACAAATAAGCACCTTGCAGACATTGATGACTAATCGACATTGACCTCGAGCAACAAGTGTTTCAAGCATGGCTTAGTACATCCTGGTGAAAAATTTGAAAGTGCGGTCGGCCGTACGGATTCATTTTGCTTTAAGAAAGAGTAAAACAGACGGGAAGATTGATGAGGCAATAGCTGTGTACAGAGTATGTGAGGCTCATGTTAAGTATTCTGGTGGAACCACAAATCTAACCTACCATATGAAAAAGCATCATCCTGGGAAAATTGGTCATCACAAGAACACAGACAATAGATCATCGATGTCTACTGATGGGAGTTCATCATGTAATGATAATTCCGATCTTTCTAAAGCTAAAGTGTCGCCGCTAACCCAGAGAACCTTACCAGGGCTCCTTGGCACAAAATACTCCTCCCATTCTTCACGTGCTTTACTGATAACTGACAAGGTGTGCAGATTCATCATGAAGGACCTGCTTCCATACAGAATAGTGGATTCGCTGGAGTTTAGAGACCTTTTACATACATTTCACCCTCGATACAATGTTCCAGGTAGGAAGCAGTTTGCAGAGGTGATCATTCCATTCTTAAATCAATATATTGCAATAATATTGCAATATTTCACATAATATTGTAATATATCACAATATGATTTTCAATTCAATATCCACCCCTACTGGCCATTGTTAACAAGCGGCTGACTTCAAAGTAAAAATGTCACTCCTCGGCTGTCGCTTGATGATAGATTCACAAAAAAGTGACGGAGAAAGTAACCTTTTGTTTAATGAAATCACTTCATTTATGGCATGAGCAGCCACTGATAGAGAGCAGCCTTCTATACTGTGTAGACTAATTCAGCACTTGCAAAAATGAGCATACTCTCATATTTGTATAATGCTTTCAATAATTTCTTTAAAGAAGGTTTTGGAAATAATATGGATTAATACAAATTAATAACCAGTACAAGAAGCACTTTTATGAAATATCATTTATTGAGAAAGAACATCGAAGTTACTGCTTGATGCAGAACAGTATGTGAATTTACGTATCTGTATATGCTAACAGGTACATGGATCTGAAATTGACATCCTCTTTTGGTCCTAATCAGTGTTTTGGATGGACTTTTTCATTGGAGAGTTAGGACAGATTAACCAATACTCAAACTCTCCTTTAATTGCTGTGATTCATGTATAGTTTCAGTGCAGCGCAAGCTGATATCCCCAATGCTTCTCTACATCCTTGATGGGTTACCTAAACTTGCTTTGGATTCACTGAATCATCACTTGCTGACCAATGGCAATATGCTTTACAAGCAAGGCATCGTTGTCTTAGAAAAATGGCATTGACCATCATCAAATGCATTGCACAATATTCACACCTGAATAAAAGAATTAGAACAATTTTAGTAATATTTAAAATAATGAGTAAATCTTATGGAGACAGTTAAACACAGGAAAATATAATCACATTGTCAGTCAGTCAGGATTTTTACAATTATGGTTAACATTTATCCTTGCTATAAAATATATCAATCTGGTTTTAATGCTGAAATAATCGATATTCAAGGGCCCGAATAACTCGTTTGGGTCAATTTTCTGATCTCATTACATGGCTGTTGAATAAAATACACTGGTTATAATTGATGACTTTGAACATGAACTTGCATTCATTTTATTCTTGAAATATTCTGTATCCATCCAACTGTATCCATCCAATGTGGTATTAGTTGATATTTCCATGATATTATCAGATGAGTCTACCGCAAATGGACGGTATGTTTGCAAGCATTAAAATTAAGCATTGAAACTGTATAAAAATTTCTACGAACATCTTTCATCTGCATACAGGAAATAAATCCATAAATATTATCCTTCATTTAATTTTGATCTTATTGGGGTTTGAAATAGTTCAATTTTAAATAGAAACTTTAAAAGAAAAATTTCACTGAAAAAGTAAAAGACTTGGGTCAATGTAAGTTTTACTCAAACAACAATTTTACAGATATGGCAGATACATGTAGCTTTTCTGAGAAAATTCCTTGAAGGAATATCATTTCAACTTTTGGAATATTTACCAATAATCACCTTATATCAGTCAAGTTCATTTTTTTCTTTGTGAGAAGTTTAATATTTTGAATAAGAACTAGTTAAGAGAAAATGACTAAGTTTTCATCATTTCACTGTTATAATTAAATTGTTTCTTTATTTTTAGTTTCTTGATTTTCTTAATCAAGAATATGTTTTGGTAGAATACTAAAAACAAGGCATTTAATTCACAACTGTAATCAGTTATGCACCTCAGTGTGGCATTCATTTACAAAAGGATTCCGAAAATTTGTTATTGTCCTGAATTGCAGAATTTTGTTCTTTTAGGCCAAAAAAAAAAAAATATGTGTGTATCTGGTCGGCCGGCCATTCTTGTTTCTCGTTGCCGACCCTAGTACTCCCCCACCCCCCCCAATTTTTTTTAAAAAAAAATAATAAAAAAAATCAAATTGCCGAAATTGATTTGTGCATCTAATTGACCCATTTTTGCCCAGTACTTTGAAGCGCTTGAAATATTATTTGATTTTTATATAATGTTAAAAATAAAAAAAAATTTAAAAAACCTACCTGCCTACCCTAATTTTTTAAAACCAGTGCAATAGGAAACACACATAATTTTTTTTTTTGTTGGCCTTAGCAAGACTGGAAGAGAAGACATCATTGTCAGCTCATCTCTACCTCTCTCTCCTGTGGATTATGAATGCGGCAGAGAACTTTGTTCCCTAGGAAGGCTTCATATGTGGCCCCAACTTATCTTGCTCCTAGTGAACTGAAGACATCACAAGGACCCCCTGTGTGACCAGATTGCCTTAGGATCCAAGTTTCATCACCATCTGAGTTGGTGGAAAAATCAGGACAGGTTTCTGACTGCAGTTTTGATTTATGCTCCGGAACTTCACTCCATCCTTTATACCAATACCTCAGATTCAGGCTCAGGGGCATACTTAGAGCCCAAGGGAGTAGGTCTGCATGATCGGTGGTCTTGGGAACAAGCTTTTCTCCAACGGACATCAACAGCCTTGAAATGTGGGCTGTTTTTCTAGCACTTCAATTGTGCATCAGCCACACAGGTCATCACTGCATCATGGTCACTACAAACAACACGTCAGTCATAGAATACCCCTTCTCACTCTTTGGAAGTTTGGAACCGCATCCATTGGACAGCTTTGGGAGAGATTAATTTCAGAGTCCACCACATTCCAGGCATGAAGAATAATCTGACAGACAGCTTGTCCAGACAGGGGCAAGCAGTTCTCACAGAATTTTCTCTGCACCAATTGGTAGCAGAGACACTTTTTCATCTGTAGGGAAGGCCAATGGTAGATATGTTCACAGCAAAGCTGAACAGCAAGCTTCCTCTTTATGTCTCTCCAATGCCAGACCAGAGGACATGAGCAGTTATTCCTTCAGTCTGAAGGGGTATTGACTGTACACCTATGCATTCCTACCTTTTAGAATAATCCCTCAGATTCTTCACAGAGTCAGGACTTCCATGTCTTGGCTTATACTGATAGCTCCCTGTGACCCCAGAGATCATAGTTCAATAATCTCCTGGACCTGTTGGTCGATGATATCAGGGAATTACTTCTGAGGAGGGAACTGCTGTGGCAGCACAGAGGGTCCCTTGTGCATAGCAGTCCTAATGTCCTCCACCATCACGCCTAACTCATATCAAACAATTTACTCACCAGGACCAGTTTTCGAGCAAGGTTGCCAAATGCATTACTCAGGCAAGAAGGCGATCAACCTCCAAGGTTTACAATGCGAAATGGGGAATTTTCTGTAATTCGTGCAGTAGGAGATGCGTATGATTCTGTCTGCTCCCTTAACTCAAGTTGTAGACATTTTTTTATATCATTGAAGAAAAAGATTTATCAGTTCCATTAAGGGCTGTAGAGTAGCCCTCTCTAACTGCCATAAGTTCTCTGTGGGTTCCACTTTGGGGTTGGACCCACATCTTTCAGAACTGAACAGGTACTTTGAGCTCCTGAGAACAGTTTCTTGCTCATTAATGCCAAGGTGGAACCTCTTGTGTGTTCTTTGCTCGCCATCTTAACCCCCTTATAAACCTCTGAGTAAAGCTTCCTTCGAGAATCTTACCCTTAAAATGGTCTTCCTCCTGTCCATTGCATCAGCATGGAGAAGGAGTGAAATTCATGCTTTGTAGGTGGAAAAGGGTTTATGTTTCAGTGGTCTGGCAAATTCATCAATGCAATAATAGCAGTTAATGTATTACTGCTATTAAAATGTAGTTTTTTTTTGGTGTGTGTGTGTGTGTGGGGGGGGGTAAAACTAATTTAATTATGTAATACTTACCTGCTATTACATGTATTGCCTAATTCCCACCTCCCTACCCACTGTGATGTCCTTGAGTCTTGGTCCAAATCAAAGAAGTAGATATTTCAATTGTCAGAAATGGACTAAGGTATTAGACTGGGATCATGCTGTTTTTTGTTTTTTTAATTCTAGACCTCCAATTAGTCTTTGGAGGTGGGAATAGTCCTTGGACTGGTGACTAGTGCCAGGAAAAGATATAGCAATACAATAATAGCAAGTAAGTATTTCATAATTAAAATTAGCTTACCAGCCCAAAACTTCATTTTTATGCTTTTTGTAGCCTTACTTTTATTATTGTCAGTTTAACAATGAAGCGTCAAATTTTAATGAGTTTACAGTTGATCATACATGTATATCAGATTTGATTTAATTTAGACATGAGCTTTGGTTTATGGGATACCTGAGAAGTGGCAGCCAAAACAATGGATATTGCATACTGAATGTAAACAATAGATATTGCATACTGAATGTAAACAATGGATATTGCATACTGAATGTAAATAAAGTTGATTCATGAATTAGTTTCACAGATATGGATTTTATCAGTTTTAGTTAAGAAAATGTAATCATTCTTTAATGCACTGGAAAACGATCTTGTTTTTTTTTGTTTGTAATACAACACTCAGACAAATATTACACCGCTGATGGACCTGCACCACGTGTAAGCTCACATCTATTGTCAGGTTTTGTACATAGTTTAGACCTAGTTAAGTAATTTATGCTTTGGGCAAACTTTTCTTTCATTCATAATTTAAATTTAAATAAAGCAACAAAAGTGACAGTTGTATAAACTTAGTTTTTATAGTGGCATTTTTATTAGTCATGTACGATAAAACACATTAAAAAATGTTGGTACCTTACTTTACTCAGGTACAAACAAGTGGTTAAGATGTTTGAGATGTCCTGTAAAATCCAGCCAGTAAAAATAACCAATTATGTTCAGGGGACAATGATATATGGCTTTTATTGTAATGGATTCAAAATTGGAATGAAAGACAAATTATGGATATACACTTGAGTTAACTTTCCACAATAAGGTGAAAAAGTGGGTGGGTTTGTGGGATTGCCTACAACAGTCTTTGATGTAACAACAGTCCAGAAATTTCCAAGCCTCTGGTACTAACATAAGTAGTATAAAAATAGAGTACTAAACCATAAGGTACTAGCCAGAGGAGTTCTTATGTAAGCTTGGTGATTGGGGAATACGTCCTATCAAACTGACTCTTGTTGGGTAGGGGCATTGAGAATCGTTACAAAAGTGCTTCTGTTTCAGACGAAGAAGAAATTGATGAAGTCAGCTTTGAAGATGATGAGAAGGATGCAACCTGGGAGGATCCATCCAAGCTGTACTGCATCTGTAGACAGCCTCATGATAAAAGGTTAGTATCCATTTACCTTTAGTACTCGCGTATAAGCTTATACCAACTGCAAACTGCGTAGACCCAGATCTGACATCGCATATTGTGCCAGCAGATCTGGGTCTATGCAGTTTGTAAGAACTAATCAGTAGAACAAACAACATAGACCTTGATCTGCTGGCGCATTATGCGATGGCAGATCAGAGTCTATGTTGTTTGCATTTGGACCCGGCCTATACACGAGTATATATGGTACTGCAGATGGTTGGGATTTTCATTCACATTTCTTATTGGTTGAAATATATGGGAATATGAAAACTTTGACAAAAGAACACATACATATCTTCCTAGTAGTCCCTTTTTTTTAGTTCAGAAAACTTAAGAAGGGATTTGACAAAGTCATGGTTGGGATTTTAGATTTCTTTTATGCTACCAAAGCTTTGTTATGCACAGGATGTGTGCATGTGCTAGTGCCTTTCTAGGTCAGCTTGTTGCATCTGATGGATTGACATTATCAAGAAATGAGATGTTTCATACATTTTTTTGCCATTTTAGGCTCTACTGGTCATAGACCAGAAGAGGTTATGGGGTGGCTTGTTGTCTGTTATCCCTCATACAACATTTGTCCATCTGTCAGCACAAGTTTGTTTATCGCTACTTCTCATAAACTACTTGGAGGATTGCCATGAAACATTACTAACATTAATCCCAAGGTCTAGTTCTAAATGAAAATAGTGCTGCTCTGTCGTCTAATATGGCCACCACAGCAGCTATCTTGAAAATCTTGTTATCGCTACTCCTCCTGAATAGATGGTCATATCAACATGGGGTTTTCACTAAAAGACATCTTATGATGTCTAGTTGGTCCTAAATGAAAATGGTACAGATCTGATGTCCATTATGGTTGCCATGACAGCAGTCTTGAAAATCTTGTTATTGCTACTCCTCCTGAACGGAAACCAGCATGTGCTATTCACCAGAAGATTTCTTATGATGTCTAGTTGCTCCTAAATGAAAATGGTGCTGCCTGGACATCCACTATGGCCACCACAGCTGCCATCTTGAAAATCTTGTAATTGCTTATTCCTTCTGAATGGATGGTCATATCACCATGGGGGGTTTCATTAAAAATTCTTATGATATCTGGTTGGTCCTAAATTAAAATGGTGCCATTCTTACATTCAGTATGGCCACCAAGGTCTTATTGTGAATTCCTGGAAATTCTTTTCAGGCAGTAGAGTGTCAGTCCCATCAAGAGACTCCTGTTCTGAATGCCCAGGAAGATTTTGTTGTAAAAATCTAAAGCCAGAAGAATGATGCAAATTGAATACTTGAATACTTAATAGCAGACAACTACTTTTCAAGGATTATTGCACTGTGCTCTTAAAAATTATTTGGGTAAATTTCGAGAGGTGGCACACCAAGGATGTCAAAAACTATTGTCCCATCATGTGTATGCATACTAGAAGAGTTAGCTCCCTTTGGCTATGTTGCAATCTTTTCACTTTTTCTCTCCCAAAATGGCTGTGCTGAACAGAGTACAGGTTATATCCATTTTTGAGATTTATTTAACTTAGTCCAATAAATCAGTCCCAAACTTGTACTGACACTGAACAATGGTGTTTGGGTCTGATCTTACCTGTTCTTAAATCATGTAGTTGGTGCAGACATATGTGTCAGCAACCCATTGGTTTACATTTTAGTCATTTAACGGTATTTCTTGCAGCTCTTGAGTTACAGTCGGTTGAAGGGTCCTTTTGGTGATATGTACAGAATATTTCCAGATCAAATCCTATGTTTGACAACCTGTAAATCCATGTGGAAATCACACTAGTATGGTTCTCCTGAACTCACCAGACATCAAGGATTATAACCCAAGAGATGCCATCAAGATGTGGCATGCTGCTGGACCAAGAAACGGGTCAAGGGTAAGGCCCTATGTACCTAGATCTGATGATGAATCAGATACTGAAAGCGAACGTGAACTTTTAACTTTCAATGAGTCTTGTTTGTGAAATACAGTTGTTATTATTTTGAGTTGATGGTAATAAATAATAAATGTGGAATTATGAACTGAACTGACTTCTGCTTGATTTTCACCGGATCAGTGAAATTTAGGAAGGATCAGTAAAAGAATTTATATGGTGATCCTGTGGGTTAGTTTTAAAATAAATACTAATTTCAAGCCCTGCCTGTCTATTCCAGGTTCATGATTTGTTGTGACAAGTGTGAGGAGTGGTATCATGGAAAGTGTGTTGGGATTTCGGCAGCCCGCGGGAAGGAGATGGAACAAAACAATGAAGAGTACATATGTCTTAAATGTTCAGGTTAGTATGGCTTGATATATTGCCAGTGTACAGGCATGTTGGTTTTTTAACCTACTTTATCTCTCAGAACAAAGGTTTGGAGGGATATTTGGAATATGGCGATAGCAATGTCCAGCCATCTTTCCATAATCACTATGGTGTCTGCATCATAACTTTTTTTTGCTGTGGTCTTTTTTTTCTCATGTGTCATTTGTGCTTTACCCATGAGGAGAGGCAGAAGTCTATCATGTTGTGCAAATGAGTGTGGTGGCTTGTTATTTCGTATGATCAGATTTGCGCAATTCAGAATTGTTTAAAAAGCAATCATAAACTGCTGAAAAGCAGAAATATTCATATCATGGGTCTGACATCGAGGTCAAGCCTGAAAAAAATAAATGTGGAAACTACTGCTCAAAACAAGTGATGATAACTAAGACACCTGAGTTTTAGTTTAAAATGGGAATGTTTCTAGATATTTGATCAGTTGATAAATTTAATTTATTATTCTCATTATAGTCCTGGTTAGGAAATAGCAATGAAAGCAAGAACATCTGACCTTGAGTTGCTATTAATGAATAGATTCTGTGTCACAGATTATACATACTGTATGGTGATTGACACATACCGTCATACCGTATATATTTGCATATAAGTATGATCCAACTACAGAATGCACAGACCCAGATCTGCCATCACATAATGCACTGGCAGATCTGGGTCTGTGCAATTTGTGAGGAGTAATCATTGGAACAAGTAACATAGACTTTGATCTTCTGGTGCATTAAGTGATGGCAGATCAGGATCTATGCTATTTGCAGTTGGACCTGACTTTTAAGACTGTATATATGGCTTACACCATTGTTTACCATAGATTTGATTCTCAAACTATTTTACCTCCTAATATATCCATGTACCCTCAGTTTTGACCATTAGTGGATGCCATGTACCCACAACTACAAAACTTAGTTGGAATGCTGTTTGTGGCTTTCACTTGAGAAGACAAAGTCTCCTGGATTCAGTTTTCATCAAACTTTATTGGTAGTCTAAACTTGGGCATATGCACCTCCCAATTGATTCTTGGGCCCAGAGGTTAAATGTCAAAGTCATATGACCGAAATTGTCATTTTGGGTTCCATTTGCTGTTGAATTTCCTCAAGTTTCCTGTACCTAATTTATAACTTCATACTTGCATTACACTTGAAGGGCAATTCACTATTAAGTCTGTGATTGATAGATCAGTGGGCAAGGTCACTTGATATGAAATTGCATAATTATGCTAATTTTACATTTGTAATACCTACAGTTGGTTGGTGGGGTGGGGGGATCAGACATTCTTCTGATGGCTGTTTTTAAAGATATGTGGTTTAGGGCTAATTAGTTTTGCTGATGTAAATCTCACATAAACTGTGTGAAATTGTTTTTAAAAAAAGCTGGTTTGCAGAATTATTTTTGATCTTGTAACAGTTTCTTCTAGACTGCTTATCATGTTGAATTATTAATTTTTCCTGTGAAAATCGAGTTCTTTCGAGTCTTAGGTTTGCTGCTTTATTTTTGATCCTTTAACAGTTTCTTTTAGACGGCATATCATGTTGAATTATTCATTTTTCTTGCACAATTTTAAGATTTCTTGAAAGCTTTAGGTTGCAGCACTATTCTTGAACCTGTAACAATTTCGTTCGACTGTTATCTTGTTGAATAATGATACCTTTTTCCTGCAAAATATTACAGGTTTTAATGTTACACTTTTTGCAATAAATTTTGGTCAGTTGATCCCTTTCTTTCTTGATAACTTTTATCAGTCTATTTGTAAAGGAATGTATTGCACAGCTAATTCATAATTTACTTTGTCCTCAAAATTTTGCCTGCTGGCTTCACAATGAAGAATGTTTCATGTACATGTATACAAGTTTTGATTTCTCTTGATAATACAGTATCTGTACTTTCAGCAATACCCAACAAGTTTTAATACAAGCAGCAGCTCATATTTATTTTTTAAAAATTGATAAGCTTTAACATTGATGAATATTTGAATTCAGTCTGAATACATACCATGGATATTCTAATAGGAACGTTTGGAATTTGTTTCAGCTTGAAATATGTACAGTTACCTTAATGGCATGACTTGGACAAAATTTCTATAAATGCATATTAAGCTTATGTTTACAATAAAAAATTAATTAATTTTGCTGCAGCTTGTATTCATCATTAGTAATATTAGTAATATTTTATCTGTTTATTTTTAAGGACAGGATTCATTTTGTGTAGGCATATTTATGAGTGAAGGTAGACATGTTAACTTGTATGCATTAAATATACATGTATATAAAGTGGCTTATTTCTAAGGCTGGCTTACTTTCAAGAGCAAAACACTAGAAATCAGGCTGTTTATTTTCAAGGTAAGGTTATTTTTTGCTAGACTTGTATTAAAATTTGTAGGGTATATTGAGAAGTGTGATGTCAGGTATTTACATTGGTTTCATAAATCTTCTTTTCTATTTCACAGGGAAGGAAGATCACAACAAGAAATCTTTGGTAATTACATTTTAATTGCTGTAAAAATACCATTAGAGCATCAGTCGCTTCAAGGGACACTTATTATTTCAGTTGATGATTCTTATGTACAAAATATGCATATTTGAATAAGAAGACAAAGTTCTTTGTACATAAAATAAAGTACAAAAAATAATTATGATTTTGATGAATTGGTAATATGGGAAATATTAGATATTAAGAAAAGCTACAGTGTTGTTATAATTTAATGTTTCACACAAAGCATTGAATTAGAATAGTGAGCAGTACATCACAGTTAAAAAATACGATTTTTTTCACATCTGGTGGCATAGAGGTGGGAGTTGGCAATTTGTCAGTAATGCATAATTTATGAAAAGAGTAGCTTTTTTTAGCTAGCCTGGCCATAAGGTGAAGTGAGCTTATGGTATGGCCCTGTGTCTGTTGTCCATCCATCATGGTATGGCCCTGTGTCTGTTGTCCATCCATCAGAAATGTATGGTTACCACTCTGGAGACATATTTCTGATCCAGTTCAGGTCAGAATTGAAATATGGGCTCTTATTATCATGTTCTTGGATTATTTTGATGAGTGAGATCCACTCATATTAATGAGGTGATCTTGCATTTGATTGACTGAGCTTGTTACCACTTTGGAGGCTATATTTCTGCTCCGTTTTTGATAAAATTTAGAATATAAGATTATTTTATTAAGATCTCAGATAAGTTTCATAATGAGCAAGATCCATGCACTCTGGAGACTGAATTTCATAATTAGCAAGATCCATGCATATTAATGATAGGATCTTGCATCTGATTGGCTGAGACTCTTACCACTCCAGAGACAGTGTTTATGGCCAGATTTTTTAATCAGATATGATAAATAGGCTTATACCATCAAGATGGTGGATGAGCGAGATCTATTTGTATTAACGAGATCATCTTACATCTGATTTGCTGAGCTTGTTACCATTCTAGAAACTATTTTTAACACGATTTTGATCAAACTTTGTGAATAGGTTTATATCATAATAATCATCAAGATCTCAGATGAGTATGATCACGAGTGATATCCACCCATATCAATGTTGTGATCTTGTAACTGTTTTGCTGAAGTTGTCAACCATCTAGTGACTCTATTTCTAATTAGATTTTCTTCTAACTTGTAAAATCATTTGCATCAGCATGAGTTTGGATGAGTTTGATTATGAGTAACATCTGTGTATATTTATGAGGTTTTCTTGTATCTGATTAGGTGAGCTTGTTACCACTTTAGAAACTGAATTTTGATAGAATTTTACTCAAACTTTGTAAGCTCATATCATCATGGTCTTAGACAGGTTTTGTAATAAGTGAGATTGGTGCATATTGATGAAGTGATCTTGCATTTGATTGGCAGGGCTCATTATCTTTCTCGAGACTTTCTCATCAGATTTTGATGAAACTTGTTAAACAGGTTTATATGATCAAGATCTTAGATGAGTTCGATTTTGAGTGAAATCCATGCATATTATTTATGTCTTTATCTTTGGACAGACTTTTTATCAGAATATAGTAAAATGAGTAAAATTGACGTGATACAAAGGTTATGAGATAGTTTACATAAGAATGTATTCTTGCAATACTTCATAAACCAGCTTAGTGAAATGGTCAGCTGTTCAGTTATATAAGTCATATGAGCAGTATCAGGTCACTTTGGCCTCTTGTTTGGATTTTATGATCCATAGCTGGAAAATCCACATAGTCAAACCAGCCTAATTTGTCATTTCTGTTAGGCAATCACCTGCCATAAGCGACCACCTTTTATGTATGAGGTTCCTTGCACCATATTGTTGTGGTAATAAACCTGTATTAAGCAGCCACCAGTCTTAAGATATGGAAGGAAATCACCGCCATAATTATATGTATTTATTAATAGTATATGACATATATTCTAATTTGTATTAGTCTATATTATTGTATTTTTTATTTATTTAGGATGTATATCCTAAATTTTATCCTTACCTGTGTCAGTATTTCTTTCTAAATTTGATACTGGCAATACTGGAGTACTGCTGTAAAATATTTCATGTCTTCAAATGCTATGATTCAGTGTACATATTTTAAAGTTAAACGTGTTAACTTTCTAAATTATCGATTAAAACTAAGAATTTCCTCTCTACATTCTGACATATTTCATTTGATATACTGATAAAATAATTAACATCAAGGAAGTTCAAATGTAGCACAATTTAAATTGCAAATAAGATGTAAGCATAATGCGAATTGGTATAAATTACTCAGTACCAGTAATTTGTCACACATTAAACCCTTTGTGAGAACAGATTGAATTGTTACATCTCTGAGTGAAAACAATGACTGCCTCTGGATCCATATGGACATATGGTTTTCACCAGAAGACTTCTTAACGATGTCAGGTTCGTCCTAAATGAAAATGTTTGTGCTTGAACATCCGGTATGGCCGCCACAGTGGCCATCATGAAAATCTTGTTATTGCTACTCCTGAATGGATGGTCATAACATCTGGTTTTACTAAAAGACTTCTCATGATGTCAAGTTGGTCCTAAATGAAAATGGTGCCTATCTGATGTCCAATATAGCCACCATGGCAGCCATCTTCAAAATTTTGTTATTGCTTTTCCAGAAAAATGGAAAGTCATATCACCATGGAGTTTTCATGAGAAGATTTCTTATGATGCCTAGTTGGTCCTAAATAAAAATAGGTCCGTTTGGACATCCATTATGTCTACTACAGTGGCCATGTTGAAAATTTTATTATTGCAGCTCCTCTTGAACAGATGGTTATATCATCATGGGTTTTCACTACAAGACTTTTTATGATGTCTACTTGGTCCTAAATGAAAATGCTGCCAATCTGACATCCAGTATGGCTGCCATGGCAGCTATCTTGAAAATCTTGTTATCTCAACTCTTCCTGAATGAAAATCATATTGGCATTGGGTTTTCATTATAAGACTTTTTACGATGTTCAGTTGGTCCTAAATGAAAATACTGCTGCAAGGATATCCAGTATCACATCTGTTAAATCTTGTTATAGCTACTCCACCTGAATGGATGGTCATATCAGCACGGGGTTTACAATGAAAGACTTCTTATGATGTCTAGCTGGTCTCTAAATAAAACCGATGCCAATCTGACATCCAATATGGCCACCACAGCAGCCATCTTTAAAATTTTGTTATTGCTGCTACTCTTGAATGGAAAGACATATCAGCATGGAGTTTTCACCAGAAGACTTTGTATGGTGTCTAATTGGTCTTAAATAAAAGTTATGCTGATCAGATATCCAATATGGCCACCACAGTGGCCATGTTCTAAATCTTATTGCTCCTTCTACTAGATGGAAAGTCATATCAACATTGGGGTTTCACCAAAATACTTGTGATGTCATAGTTGGTATTAAATGGCCTGATCTGACATACAGTATGGCCACCATGGCAGCCGTCTTGAAAATCTTGTTATTGCTACTCCTCCTATATGGAAAGTCACATTGGCATGGTGTTTTAACCAGAAGACTAATTTGATATCTACTTTGTCCTGAATGAAAATGGTGCCAGTCTGACCTCAAATATGGCTGCTGCAATGAACATCTTGAAAATCTTAAAACTAATTCTCTTGAATGCATGGTCATATCAACATGGGGTTTTCACCAGAAGTCTAATATAGCTGCCATAGTGCCTAATATGATGGTTTCAACATTCAGCAGTTAAATGCCTAATGTGAAAATCTTGTCACTCAGGAAAATCAGAGATGGTTTCAACACTCAGCAGTTAAAAAGAAGAAATGGTCTTATCATGAATTCCTGGAATTTATTTTTTTTCGGACTGTAAAGTGTCAGTTCCTTTGAGAGACTCTTCCTTCCCCCAATTTACACAAATACACGAGAGCGGATAATGCATGCTATAAATTGCAAAGGTATACATCACTAAATATGAAGGCAGGAGCAATGTTATTTTGATTTAATGATTACTCACAAATTGGAAGAATAATTTTTGATGTAATGGTTATCTGTAATGTCTTTAACTGCTGGCACTAAGCTTTTTGGTAATTTATGCAAAATATCTCTCTGACGGAAGATTTTGGCCTCTTGAAATTAAAGTTTTTGGTTCATAACTCAGCTTCTTGAGACAAATGTCTGGCCTTGTCCTAATATGTTGTTGACGAGTCACACATTGTAGGTTTACCATCCCCAAGGGCTGCTGGTTGTATCAGGGATCCATGGATCAGTATTCCATGGTTTTCAGTCAGATGTTACAGCGCCATCTGTTGACAGAATGGGACATAATTTTATCACAACTTGCATTACGCTAACAGCTTACTTGCATATTTCATTGTGTTACACTGTTTTTTCCTCGATGATAACTTTTTAGCAATATGATATGTCATAACGGTATGTCATCACATGGAATCTGTCAGAAAACAGACAGGAAAGTTAGAGTTGAAATGATATTTCGAATATTAACATTTGTAATATTAAAAATATGCACATGGAATCATTCACATGGCATTTGAAGTCATAAATTGCAGTATTCAAATCTTACGTATATGTTGCATCAAATACAGAAAGAAATAATGGCAGTTGCAAAGATGCAGCTCAGAATATTCATGGGTATAAATAGAAGATGCAAACCTGAAATTAGAATAAACAGTGTATATTAATGGAAAAAATACACATAGAATTATGGCAGTGATTGCTGTTTATATTAAGATGCCATTTTATTTATTTTCCGGAGGTGGATGTTTCAGACTGGTTTGACTGTTTATGTTCTGAGGTGTTTTTTTTAATTTTCAATTGAAGGAATGCATCAGAATTTATCAAGTTTCTTTAGCTACTCAAAGTTAAATTCTCATGACCCAAGTCAGAAACACACTGTGTGAACTTTCACCAGATATAGAGTAAACAGTACTTTACAGTACTACACTTAAGCAGACATCTTCTGTTAACTCCTGTCCATTCATCTGTTTGGCACTGCATCTGTCCATCCATTGTTGGTTTTTCATATAACCCTTGACTTTGTCTACACTAAATTGAGAGAGTGATCAAGCTATTTGGTATGTCATTTCACCATGATGACAACAAAGATTTCAAATCCTGGATATATAATTTGGGGGTGGGGTGGGTTGGAGACATTGGGGTTGGGGTGTGAGTTTATACTCAGAACTCTGTCTACATCAGTCAAGACAAGGTGATTATATTTACTACAGATTGTGTTGCATGATGATTACATGGCAACAAAGTTTTTTGATCATGGGGATGCAGACCCAGGGGAGGGGGAGTGGCAAGGAGGTCAAAGTCGCATCTTCATAGGGGGATATTTGCAATAGCTTCCATCTCTAGTTCTGTATTTTGTTGCCATTCATTTAGCAGACAGGAAATCAAAGGACAGATTCCCAAGATAGCAATAAAGGAAAAAGTGAACCAACTCCTCTCTTGGAGAGACTGCAAGCTGAGGAAGTCTCCAAAATAGAGTCAAAGAAGGTTTTTTCTTTTGTTTATATTTAGTTATGTTTTTAATTGTTTTTTTTTTTTTATTTTGTTCATTCGTTCATTCAGGTATGCACCCATTTCCAATCATTTTATTTATTATATTTGTTCATTTATTTATCTTTATTTCATCTGTTTACAGTTTTCTTTTTTTGCATTCATTTATTTCCAGTTTATGTGAAAATTTGTTCAATAATTTGTGATGTGAAACATTGCAAATCAGTTATTGATGAAGTATTGGTTCGTTTTGTTCATGTCAGCTCAAAATCCAGCTGGCCAAATGAATATTATTTATTTTGTAATTTATTTATTATTTTTCTATGACAAGTAAGTTTTTAAAAGAGTGGTGGTCACATTTTATTTTTGGCTTAAACTTCAAATAGTAAAATTTAGTATTGTATGATCACTGACGAAAAGGGTGTTAATACTTTTCCAGAAATTAACCATATGGGGTTTAATGGGTGGTAGAAGGCACTTCAAATACGGGTGTTGGGGGTAATCTAGACTGTTCGAAGTGTTTTATGTTGACCAGCAGTCCAATTCAAATTTGATAGGTGGGTTTTTTTTGTTGTTTTTTTTTTTTAAGTGCCTTCACCCAGCCAAAACCCACATTGCATTTATTTCTTGCACAGCCCTTATACACTTTTGAGGGGAAATAATCTCGAAGGATTGGTCCTCTCAAAAACAGGATGTTGATGTAAAACGTGTTCTTCTCTCATAGGTTGAAGAGAGCAAGAAAAGTTCTTGTCAGGAAAGTGTTAAAAGTAATGTGTCAAAGAAAAGTAGGGACAACCTTGGCCAGATTCAGAAGCGTTCTCCAGAGAAACCAGAAGATAAGAAAAAGAGATTCAAGCACTTCAGGGTTGGTAATTAAATTGAGTAGTGTATGTAGGAAAATGTCCACATGGTTTTAGCTTTTCAACTTTTACAGTCAATTTAAAATTTTTGAAAATTAAACTTTGTACCAAAATCGCAAAAATCAAGCACACAGAACGTTAAAAATAGTTAACCTGTGAAAATTGAAGAACACATAAGTTTCCTCATATTTAGTATATTACAGACCACCCATGTTTATATGTCTGTCTGCTGCATTCACATTTGTTGTAGATTTTCCTGACTTGGAGATAACAAATGCTAAACTTTAAGACTGCAGCCTTATCCCCACACTTTTCTCAGTTATCCCAACCTTTTCTTTGAAAAGCATGTAGATAATAACGGCCTTATTTACAGGTGTGGGCGAGTATTTTTGTAGCGCAAATACATTACAGAGATTACTTATCAAAGTTATTTAATGTTATGATTGCCATCACTTTATAACACTTGCAATGAGTACTCGTCTGTCTATTAATGATCATAATCACATGGCATAGCATAGAAATTCACCTTGTGTCATGTCACTTGCATGATTAGGGGAAAGATAATAGCATTGTATTAATGAATGGATAACATGTATATTTCAGGCATTTTGTATCCAAAATGAAGGCATTAGAGTTAGATGTTGTAAATAAGAAATGAACTGTTTCATGATATTTCATCCTATAAAAGAAATTGTCATGTTACGACTCTATGGTCTAAGAAAAATGTAACAGAAAGAAAGTGAAACCAACAAATCAAGTAAAAAATCAACAAGCAATTTATTACTAGATAATTAAAATGAAAAATCAAAAAAATCACTTAGAGTAATGTGTTTTGAAATCCTAATAATTCAATAAGAATGATTGTTCTAATCACAAGTCCTAAATATAGAATGTTCCGAATTCACGGCTGTGTCCTTGAATGTTATTATGTGCCAATGGTCTCCAAAGTCCTGATGTACTAGTAATCTTGATGTGCTGATGTCAAAATGAAGTATTCCAAAATCTCTGAATAAGTTCACTTAAATTCCAAAATCATCAATTAAAAATCCAAAATCCAAAAGTTTATGAGCACTGTTATAATCCAATGAATATTTAAAATAATTCCTCTCTTAGAATTTGGAATGAATTTTCACAACTGTAATAGCTCTTTACAAGACTTATGGTAATGTCAAAACTGAATAAATGTCCACCAAACATGGCATATATAAAGATTGGTCACATGACAGAATGTTCTAGAACATGAGTCATCTTAATGGAATTTTTACTTGTAAACAAAAATTCAACCTTGACCTTCAAATTGAGAAAACATATTGATCAAAACAACCTAATTCAAGGACACTAGTTAAACATGTTTTTCCTGATAAACATTAAGATTTAAGCAAATATTAAAGTGAAGAAACATTTATAATTTCCCAAAATATTTACAGCACCATATAAACATCATACATAACACCTCCCCTCATAAAGAAAAAGAAAGATTTATATAATAAAGCTTTCTTTTGAATATACATCTAATACTATAATAACCAAAATTACATAAGAACATGTTTTATGATGCTGGACTTAATTACATCAAGCAATATTACATTTCTAGGCACGTGAGAGTGCATCTGCAATCACATTGTCTTTTCCTCTGATGTGTCTAATGTCAATGTTATATTCTTGCAATATCAAACTCCATCTCAACAATCTCCGATTTTTATCTTTCATTTTGTTGATGAAAGTAAGGGGATTGTGATCACTGTACACAATAATTGGAGAAAGAGCTGAGGTGACATACACTTCAAAATGCTGTAAAGCCAATATCAAAGCCAAACATTCCTTCTCAATTGTGGAATAATTTTTCTGGTGCTTGTTTAGTTTTTTTAGAAAAATAACACACAGGGTGATCCACACCACTTTTGTCTTCCTGAATCAATACTCCACCAACCCCTACATCACTTGCATCAACAGATAATTTAAATGATTGGCTAAAATTTGGTGCAGAAAGAACTGGTGCATTCTTAAGCATGGCCTTTAACTTGTCAAAAGATTCCTGACACTTGTCAGACCAATGAAATTTGGTTTTCTTACTCAATAAACTTGTCAAAGGTTCAGCAATTTTGGAAAAATTGGAACAAAATTTCCGATAATATCCAGCCATACCTAGAAATCGCATCAGTTGCTTTTACAAATTGGAACTTGAAATTCAGAGATAGCTTTGACCTTAGCTTCTATAGGTTTAACTTGACCTTGTCCCACAATATGTCCCAAAAATGTGACACAAGCATGGCAAAACTCACTTTTGCTCAAATTAATTGTCAGATTCGCATCGCTGAGTCGATCGAAGAATTTTCGAATGGTTTCCAAATGATCTTCCCAGGTGTTGTTGTAGATAATGACGTCATCGATATAAGCGTCACAATTATCAAGACCAAATGTTATCATGTTCATCAGACGTTGAAACGTTGCAGGCGAATTTTTCATTCCAAACGGCATGACTTTATATTGATAAAGTCCATCTGGAGTTACAAATGCTGAAATTTCTTTTGCCCTTTCCGTCAGTGGAATTTGCCAGAATCCTTTTAAAAGGTCAAACTTGGTGACATATTCCGCATTTCCAATTTTATCAATGCAATCATCCATTCTTGGGATTGGAAATGAATCAGTTTTGGTGACACTGTTGACTTTTCTATAGTCAGTACACATACGGAATGTATTATCTGGCTTGGGAACAAGAATACATGGTGAACTCCAGTTACTTTTACTTGGTTCTATGAAATCATTCTCCAGTAAATACTGAATTTCTTTCTTCAGATAGTTCTGTTTGAGAGGATTCATCCTATAAGGATGCTGTTTCACAGGCGCAGAATCTGCAATGTCAGCGTCATGATAAATTTTACTTGTTCGTGTTGGAACATCAGGAAACAAGTGCTCATAGTCATGTAATAGCTGTTTTAGTTCATTTCTTTCCTGTTGTTGTAGATGTGAAAGTTTCTGGTCTAGGTTGTTCAATATTTCTGAATTCCGAAGATTGGTTATACCAGAGTCACTATAGTCTGATTGTATTCCATCGTTGATATCTTCACTGTGTGGGACAGGTACAACTAAACTAACAGAATAATTAGCTGAGCTATCTCTGTCAAAATATTCCTTTACCATATTTATATGACAAAGTTGTTTCTGTTTCCGTCTCCCAGGAGTGTTAATGATATAATTTAAGTCATTTACTTTCTTTTCAACGGTATAAGGACCATAAAATTTAGCCTGAAGAGGATTCTGAGGTATGGGAAAGAGAGCCAGAACTTTGTCACCAGGTTTAAAACTCCTTTCCTGTGAATTTCTGTCATACCTTAATTTCATTTTTGACTGGGTATTGTGAAGATTAGTTCTTGCTACTTCACAGGCCTTTGACAACTTGTATTTGAAATCAGAAACATAATCAAGAAGATTAATGTTTGAATCTTCATTTGAAAGAAGTTTCTCTTTCAATAATTTCAATGGTCCATGGACAGTATGACCAAAAACTAGTTCAAAGGGACTAAAACCCAACGACTCTTGAACTGATTCCCTAACAGCAAACAACAACAAATGAACACCCTCATCCCAATCCTTTTCTGTATCAAAGCAATATGATCGAATCATATTCTTCAAAGTTTGATGAAATCTTTCCAAAGCACCTTGACTTTCAGGGTGATAGGCAGAAGATTAAAACTGTTGGATGCCTAATTCATACATAACTTGTTGGAAAATTCCAGACATAAAATTTGACCCTTGATCCGACTGGACAGATTTGGGAAGGCCAACAAGTGTAAAAAACTTCACCAAAGCTTTCACAATAGTTTTAGTTTTTATATTTCTCAGAGGAATTGCCTCTGGAAATCTTGTAGATGCACACATGATGGTCAACAAGTATTGGTTGCCTGACTTGGTTTTAGGTAAATAACCAACACAGTCTACCTTTATTCTACTAAATGGTTCATCAAATGCAGGAATAGGTTGCAGATGAGCCTTAGGTATCTTCTGATTGGGTTTTCCTACCATTTGACAAGTGTGACAAGATCTGCAGTATTTAGAAACATCACTTTTGAGTTTCGGCCAATAAAAATGATTCAAGATCTTGTGATAAGTCTTACGGACTCCTAAATGACCAGCCAAAGGAGTTTCATGGGCTAAATTAAGAATTTCCTGTCGATATGACTTAGGAACAACAATTTGATAGCTCACTGACCACTCGTCACCAGCGGGTACATCAGGTGGTCTCCATTTCCTCATAAGGACCCCATTTTTCACAAAGTAACACACTGGAACTTGTGTGGCTTCAGTTTCACTAATAGCCCTCTGAAACAAACAAGATATCTCGGGATCTTGCTCCTGTTCAACGACAAGGGATTGTCGTTTGTCATCCTGATTAGAACAAAGAGAATGAGTTGCCAAAAGAGGATCACTGTGATCAATACCATTTGATTGATCAATACCTGAGGAAAAAGTGACCTCATCAAAAGACTGACCAATACATGTGTCAGCTAAAGGAATAATATCCTGATCAACATCACTCTCAAGAGCTCTTTTTGCCATAGCTCTAGTAACTGCACAAGCAGGGTACAAATCAGGGATTTCAGTTTCGACAGGATCAACTTTCTGATCCAAACAAGGCTTGTCAGTTACAAGTGGATTAACCACAACCTTATCTCCAGCTAGGTCATTGCCTAGTAATAAATGAACACCCTCTATGGGTAAAGAAGTCACTGCCCCAACAGTCACAGGTCCAGAAACTAAGTCTGATGCCAAATTTACACAATGAAGAGGAACATTTACAAAGCCGCACTCTACTCCCTGAACAAGAACACTTTCACTTGAAGAAGACTCCTCAGACAAAGGCAAAGTACCTGATAATAAAAGACTCTGAGAAGCTCCAGTGTCCCTTAATATTTTAATTGGGATAGGTTTGGCAGAATCACCAATAAGTGATATAGAACCTTCTGACATGAATGGTTCATAAGCCTCCAAAATAGAATCAGACTGGGGTTTGTTTGACCCAACAAATGTATTGCTTTCAATACAAGACCGTGACCTTGACCTCGTAGAAATAAGAGCATTTGGAAAAGCTCTGTCTTTTCTCTGTTGCTTATTTTTCAACTTGAAGCAATCAGAAATAACGTGCCCTTTCTTTTTACAATAAGTGCACGTAGGAAGAGATAAGGATTTCTGATCAGTCTTATCAGATGTTTGATTCCTAAGAGTTGTGCTGTTGTGAAATTTGGAAGTACTCGAATGAGATTGAAATGGTTTTTTACCAGAAAACTGCTGAGAGGACGACTTATTACCAAATGAAATTTTGTGAGTCAAGGAATAATCATCAGACATACGAGCAGCATTTTCCAAAGTTTCCACATTCTGCTCGTCAAGATAGGTTTTAACATCACTATGGATGCACCTTTTGAACTCTTCAATTAACTTTCACATGCACTCTATCCCCTCCTGGATAGGTTTTGAAATGAAATTCTGAACATTAGATGCCATTGTAAATGCTTGTTGGTTTCACACGAAAAAAATTTCTCTATTAAAAATCTTTGCCAAAGACAAAAATATTCTCCGAGACAAAATCAATATGAATTTCAAAGATAAATTTAATATCTCTAATATGCTTTAAAGAAATTCAATCGCGGACGACGAGCCCCCAATTTCTGTTACGACTCTATGGTCTAAGAAAAATGTAACAGAAAGAAAGTGAAACCAACAAATCAAGTAAAAAATCAACAAGCAATTTATTACTAGATAATTAAAATGAAAAATCAAAAAAATCACTTAGAGTAATGTGTTTTGAAATCCTAATAATTCAATAAGAATGATTGTTCTAATCACAAGTCCTAAATATAGAATGTTCCGAATTCACGGCTGTGTCCTTGAATGTTATTATGTGCCAATGGTCTCCAAAGTCCTGATGTACTAGTAATCTTGATGTGCTGATGTCAAAATGAAGTATTCCAAAATCTCTGAATAAGTTCACTTAAATTCCAAAATCATCAATTAAAAATCCAAAATCCAAAAGTTTATGAGCACTGTTATAATCCAATGAATATTTAAAATAATTCCTCTCTTAGAATTTGGAATGAATTTTCACAACTGTAATAGCTCTTTACAAGACTTATGGTAATGTCAAAACTGAATAAATGTCCACCAAACATGGCATATATAAAGATTGGTCACATGACAGAATGTTCTAGAACATGAGTCATCTTAATGGAATTTTTACTTGTAAACAAAAATTCAACCTTGACCTTCAAATTGAGAAAACATATTGATCAAAACAACCTAATTCAAGGACACTAGTTAAACATGTTTTTCCTGATAAACATTAAGATTTAAGCAAATATTAAAGTGAAGAAACATTTATAATTTCCCAAAATATTTACAACACCATATAAACATCATACATAACAGTCAATTAAACCAAGTTTGGATGATTTTGAGTTAAAAAACACAGATATTCTTCATTTCATGTTCTTCACCAATTTTATGCCTGGGTAAGTAGGGGCATAATTTTTCTTTCCTGAATATTGGTGAATTATGGGTAATTTATACCATGAAAGCTGTCCCCTTTTCACATCTTTGATTCAAAACTCCTGGTAGCTGGGGTGGGGGTGTGCACACCCCACTTTGGACCTACTTTTATGCAGATCTGTCCTGTTCAAACTTTGTTGTTTAGGTAAATAGCACAGTATTTGGTAAACATTCAGGGCTTTACAAATTCTATAAAGGTCAGCTTGCCCTGAGCAAGCTGACTGGAAAAATGAACTTGCCCTTGGGAGATTTGAGTCAGTCTCAAAATATGACAACATAATGTCACAATAAAACATGCTAAAGTTAAAACATTAGGTTAAAAAAAGTCCCATTTTTGCTTTGAGCAGTTTTGGGATATATTGTGCAATGGCCGCAGCACATTAGCTTATTTTCTGAGTCATACTCTAGACAGGAATTAATCCACGATAACTGGAACTTTCTTACATATTTCATAGCCTCGTACTGGCTATTTTTCTTTAAAACAGAATGATTATATTTGTTTGTGGAAACTTCATAAAGTTTCCCTTTTTTGCCTAGATCAGATAGCAGACTCATATTTTCAACTACATCAACAATAATGAAAGCTAGACCTTTTGTAATGATTTATTTATGCTCACAATACAGTGGGTTGAGAACACTTTTTTTATCCGTGTACTTAACAATTAGCATCTAGTCACCTAGAAATCGGCAACATGCATGAAAATCTTTGACAAGCCGACTTTTGAGCAAGATTTGAGAAGATTTATATTTAACCATTTAATTATTTGCCAAACAGTATGTATTGGTCTCCTGTAATTATCACATAAACAATAGATCATAAACACCGCTTGTGTGTGCTACATTTTCAGGACATCGATCACACTTTTAACGAAATCCTGGTGGTTAATCATTAAAGATGAGTGCCTTTTATTTCCATACACATCTGTCAAAGAAATGTCACTAGTTGTATTACTGACAGAAAAAGTGCCTGCATGATGCACGAATTTGTGAGTACTGCTTGTCAACTTGATTTAAATATTAAAAGTTTGTCATCAATTTATTAATTTTATTATACTTCTCAAGATCTAACATCCATTAATAGTAAAATCTATTAGATCAATATCTGTATTTAGGACAAAAGAGACTAAAATTCTCATATATAAATGCAAGTAGATAGCACTGCTGCTGTGGTCCTTGTCCCCTCTTCAGTGTTAACCAATGACTGTTTCCCCCACTTACGCTGTGTTAATGTTTATGGATCCCATTCCTCACGAGTTATCAGGGGAGAGGTGTACGTAGAATGCTACATCCTGATCTTCTATAAAAAAAAAAAATTTGGACTGGGAAAAAAAGAAGAGACAAATAAAAAATATGTACGTTTTATTAGAACTTTGAAAGTTATTTTTGAATGTATCACTTTAGAGTTTGAAAAACGGTCCACAGATTAGCCAAAGTGTCTGTGGTGCATAAATTTAACAATAAATAAGGCTGATTTACACTCTGGTGTTACTGTAACTTTAGCACTTATTATGTACTGTAATCAGCAGGAGACAACTAATCTGTTAATTAGCTTGTGTCATCATGTTGAAGGACCATCAAATCCTCAACATTTGTCAAAATAAAGTCAGCTTCTGCACTGAGGAAGTATTCAATTAGGTTTTGTTATTCAGATAGCTTATTTTGGGCCTTTTCTATAAAAAAAAAAAAATAGGAACCACACCTGCCTCTGGGTTATAGGTGGGTTCACAAGTTATCCAGGCATGCTAAAGCAAGGAAGCAGTGTAGATTCTGTCTGTGCACTTAACACAATTTCAATTTTTCAGGCAGTCAAAAATTATTATGTGCCTATGTTCAAGACTGTTGAGGTAGCTTTTGCTTTAGGGACAAAAAAAGAAAGGAAATTTTTTCTTGAAGCACCACAGTTTCATTGTTCATACACATCATTGAAGAAGTACATACTTTGTTTATTGGGCCATCTAGTGCACAAAATAGTTTAATTTTCTCAAACATTAACATCAATGTCTACACAAAATGAATTAGTGCTCTGAGCTCTTCAACACTTGGGTGACCGAGTGGTCTAAGGCACTCACCTTTACAGATCACTGACACCACATCTCTGTCCTCATAGGTTCGAGTCTCGGGCTTGGCCAACGTGGGTATGTGAGAAAGCTTGCCAGTAGCTTCCCGTGGGTTGGTGGTTCTTCCCAAGGTTTTCTCGGGTTCTTCTTCCACCAAATATACTGGCCGCCATGTATAGCCTATCATGTGCTGATAAATGGCGTTAAACCCATAACAACCAACCAACCATCTTCAACACTTGCACTTGAACTTGTCCCTTGTGCTCTGGCAAAGTTTTTCACACTTGCAGTCATGTCTGAGCCCGTTATAGCCTTTTGTTTACTAGGGGTGGTGGGAGGAATGATCAGTTGTTGCCAGTACATTGTAAGAAAAGCTTTACTGTAGTTTTTATATTTTCATATTTCTTCTAGGAGTCCTCAGAAAAATCCAAGGAGAAGTCCAGTTCCTACCAGCAGTGTATGGGAGAGGATTGTCAAAATGAGGCTAGGAAGGGCTCAATATACTGCAGTAATGAGTGTATTGTCAAACATGCCCAGAATGCTCTGAAAGTTCTGCAGAAGAGTCACGAGACTGGCAGTGCCAAGGTGTGAAAATCTGTCTGTCTGTCTGTCTACTGTGTATTCATTTATTTCTTTAAAGATATTATTCAGTCATAATATATTAGGAGAACATCCACTTCTTCACAAATCCAAGCAAAAAAAAAGATCAATCATGTCTTTTGGATTGTTTTATGAGCAAAAGTGCTATAAAGTCATCTACTTGCCAAGATAGAAGTTGGATGAGATTGGTCTCCCAAATGATAGAGGGATTAGTGCCAAATCTTGTCAGTTGTAAGTTACTACTTTCACTTGTGTCTGGTCAGTATGCTCTCACAGGGGTCTTGTAAATACCTCCCTTTTTGAGTATTTCACCAGTTTGAGTGATCCATCAGTTTTCTCATCGCAGCGAGGTATACACCATCTGTTTTTATCTCTTCCGATCATAGACCAGAAGAACATATGGGATGGACTGCTGACCATCATACATCTGTCATCTGTTAGCACAAGTTTCTTGTTGTTACTCCTCCTAAACTACTTGGAAGATTGTAATAAAACTTTACCAGCACATTCCACTGAAGGTCTAGTTGGTCCTAAATGAAAATGATACAGCTCGGGCATTCAGTATGACTGCCACAGTGACCATCTTGAAAATCTTGTTATTGCTACTCCTGAACAGATGGTCACATCAACATGTGATTTTCACCAAAATACTTCTTATGATATCTAGTTAGTCCTATATGAAAATGGTGCCCATTTGACATCCAAAATAGCCACCATTGCAGCCATTTTGAGAATCTTATTATCGCTACTATTCCTCAACGAAAAGTCATATTGACATGGGGTTTTCACCGGAAGACTTCTTATGATGTCTAGTTGGTCATAAATGAAAATGATAACAATCTGGCCTCCAATGTGGCCATCTTGAAAATCTTGTGACTTGTACATAAACAAATTGTAGTAAGTTGCATTCCAATGAACAAGTTCATGGTCAGCACTTGGACATTGATTTTAAGGTCTGAGTCTTGACTTGTTTTCTTTCTTTTTTTTTGTGCTTGTGAGCACGATAACAAAAACAAGTATCAATGATTTTTATCAAATCCAGTTGGTGGGCATGTCTGATGAATACCTTGAATGATATCACTTAAATAACATTTTCTTTTGGCTCTACTGGTCTTAGATCAGAAGAGCTTATGGGATGATCTATTGTCCGTCGTCCATTAAAACAACTTTTTTTATCACTACTCCAAAAATACATGAAGGATTGCCATGAAACTTTGCACATATGTTCATCTTGTGGTCTAGTTGGTTCTAAATGAAAATGTTGCTGGTTGGACATTCAATATGGCCAACAAAATGTCCATCTTGAAAATCTTGTTATCGCTACTCCTTGTGAATGGATGGACATATCAACATGGGGTTTTCACTGAAAGAAGACTTATGTTGGTCCTAAATGAAAATAATGCCGATCTGATGTCCAACATGGCTACCACTGCTGCTATCTTGAAAATCTTGTTATCACTACTTCTGAATGGAAAGTCATATTAACATAGGGTTTTCATCACAAGACATTGTATGATGTCTAGCTGGTCCTCAGTGAAAATGGTGCCAATATGATGTCCAATATGGCTGTCACAGCAACCATCTTGAAAATCTTGTTATCGCTGCTACTCCTGAATGGATTGTCATATCAACATGGGATTTTCACTAAAAGACTTCTTATAATGTCTAGTTGGTCTTAATGAAAATGGTACCGATATGATGGCCAATATGGCCACCACAGTGGCCATCTTGAACATCTTTTTATCACTACTCCTCCTGAAGGAAAAGTAATATTGCCTTGGGGTTTTCACAAGAAGACATCTTATGGTGTCTAGTTAGTTCTGAATAAAAATGGTGCCAGTCTGATGTCCAATATGGTTACCACAGTTGCCATCTTGAAAATACTTTTATCACTACTTACTCCTGAATGTATGGTCATATCAACATAGGCGTTTTTTTCTTGAGAACTTCTTATTATGTCTTGTTGGTCCTAAATGAAAATGGTGCTGCTTAGATATCTAATATGGCCATCACAGTGGTCATCTTGAAAATCTTATCACTATTTCTTCTGAATGAATGGGTCATATCAGCTTGGGGTTTTCACTAAAAGACTTCTTATGATGTCTAGTTGGTCGTAAATGAAAATGGTGCCATTCTGAATTCTGATATGGCTGCCACAATGGTCATCTTAACAATCATGTTTTCGCTACTTCTCCTAGATAGCTGGTCATGTCAACATTGTGCTTTCACCAAAAGACTTCTTATGATGTCTAGTTGGTTCTTAGTGGAAATGGTGCCAGTCTGATATCCAATATGGCCACTACAGCACCCATCTTGAAATATTTTGTACTGTGATGAATGGAAAGTTCTATTGACCATTAGGACAGGCAATTAAGATGGCACTAATTTGTTTTCCATCTTCTTAGCTATCATTCCCATCACTCCTACTTTCTTCTTCAATGGATATTTCAAGGTCACTGTCAATTTCAGCCAAAGAAAATTCCAAATTAACTCACCTGGCTTTCTAGCCATTTTCAACTTGTCTCAACTGAAGGCCTTGGCCGTTCATCTGAAATGAAACTTACTGTGGGTTCTGACATTGTTGAACAAGGCACCATTTGAACCACTGTCTAGAGCCTCACTGAGTCACCTTTCATATCGGACCAGCTTCCTGGTCACACTTGCTACAGCAGGCAGAATTAGTGAAATTCATGCTTTATTGGTTGACCTGAACTCACTGCAGTTCTGCCACAATGATTCTATGAAATTTGGTACACATATTAGACTAGTGATTTAGATATATCTTGCTATTCACAATTCTTTAGTTTCAATATTTTTAACGTTTTTGTCCATTTGTCTCTTCATCGTCCAAACACTGTTCATACTTTCATTTCTGGAGAAAACTTGTGATGCACACAGGAGGTGCCTCTTGATACTTCGAATTTTCTGCATTCAGCATTTTTTATGTTACTTTGGACACAGAGTGTTGCATAAATAGTGTATAATTTGAGAGTGCTGCACCATAGGGTACTTGCATAAGTAATATAAAAATTGCTACCACATGGTTCTCTCATAGGAGTCTTTACGTAAATGGGGGACCGGGTGAATATGTCCTCTCTAGATTAAATCTGATCTTGTCTTTATGCCTGCTACAAATGTGGAAGGGGCACACAATGTTAACCTTTATCCATCCATCGATATGAATGTATGTCCAGTAAAGATAGACATATAGGTAACTGTAGATGGGGACAGGTGTGAAACGATTCATAGACATATCGATGCATCGATACTTTTGCCATATCGATACAAGAGGTGAAGAATTGATACAAAATGATACTTACCGTATACAAGTTACTTTAATTTTAAGCAGTCATGAATAATTATTAGTCATTTGCCTTTTTATTCTTTAAATTGAGAATTCATCTCAGACAGCTGTCGCAGGCACAGTCCCTCATTTCTGTCAGTAAAAAAGAAAAACTAGTGACAACACCCACTCACCTTCTACAAATTAAAACAAAGTGACCAACCCACATGGTTCAAAATCTGCCCCCCCCCACCCCATTCCATGCTAATTATTTTATCCCATCCGAATGTTCAGCCACTGATAACATATATCAATGTAAAGGAGGCATTCCAAACTTGTTCCCCGTGTATGATTAAATTACTTTACTTATGTAATAACCACTTTTATGCAAAGTTTCTCTGTCGCTTCCTATCTTGTCTACTTTGATCGAATTTGAAGGTTACACTTCACGTGTGTCATGCAGTGAAATATTACATTCAATTCTGATTGGTGGTTATTGTTTGTTCCAGTTCATGGTAAACAATAATCACCAATCAGAACTAAATGGAGTTTATTCACTGTGTGACACACCGGAAATATTGGCATGCAAACTCGAGCCAAGTAGATATAGAGCAACAAAGACACTTCTTGAAAAAGTCGCTATTAAATGATCAGTAAAGTACATAAATCGTACATTGGGAACAAGTTTGGGATGTCTTCTTTTATGTTGATATATGTAATCAGTGACTGAACGTGCAGATGGGATTAAAACATAGCACAGAATCTGTACATGGGGTGGGGAGGGCAGATTTTAAATTGCACAAGTTAGTTACCTTGAGTGAAATGAGTACCTGTGGCTGCTGCGGTTGTTTTGCATCTGCAGCAAGTACAACATGATGGATTTGGTTGTTAGTCATTTCTACTCCCACACCCAGACTTGTTCTAGGTAAGGTTTCCTTGCACGAGGAAATTGCACTATTTCTTCTGTTTTTGAAGATAACACTGTACTGCCCTCCAAATTTAAGTGAAGACATGAAATTGGTAATAAGATGTTTTTAAAGCATTCATGCAGTGCAAAACAATGGACATGGTGCTTAAGATGAGTCCTTCATCCAATCAAATGGAGCAGCCTCGAATTGCCTTGAATTAAAATCACTGACAGCTAACATGGAGTCTGTTAAGTCTATATCAGTCTGTAATCTGCATACTGGAAATACAACCAGTATGTCAACACATATAAAACGGCACCACCCTACCACTGACAGTCCTTCTAAAGATGAAAAGACCATGAAGTTTTTGTGTATCAATGATTTATCATATCATAGGCTGTGTATTGCAAATCATATCAAGATGCTGCCAAGTGTATCATTTCACCCCTAGTAGGGGATTTGTATTCCATAACAATAACTTCTTTTTTTATGCCCCACAACAAAAGTTGTAAGGGCATATAGTGTTGCCTTTGTCCATTTATCTCTACGTCCATCCATACATCCATCTTTGACATCTTGGTTTTGTTTTATGTTTAGGTCATTTCAGGCACTGTAGTGAGGCACTCTTCTGCCATGAATACATTTCTAGATTAATGTAAGGCTGTATGTAACATTGTTACACTTTCTAGTTACATTAACATTCCTGGCTATTTACAGGATGCATATACTTGCTATTGTTACGACTCTATGGCTGGAACAAAAGTAACAAAAAGAAAGTGAAACCAACAATGTTTGTAAAAATCAACAAACAATTTATTCTAAATAATTAATGTGAAAATCAAAATAAACTTACATTATTGTGTATTAAAATCCAAATAATCTAACAATTATTAGTGTCCTAATCACAAGTCCTGTATATATAGAAACTATAAAATGTTCCAAATAAAGGAATGTTCCAAGTTAATAAATGTTCCAAATGAATCTTCGCAATGAACGAATGTTCTAAATGAATGTCTTTGTAATGAACGAATGTTCCGAATAGATGATGGTTCCAAATGAATGAGTATGTAATGTTCCGATGTATCAACGATAATATCAGATCATCTTTAAGTATTCAGAGGCATCCGAGAAAGTCCTAAATATAACTCCAGGTAGTTCTGATGAATGGTCCAATAAATAATTCCTTTCGAATTATCTATACAGCATGGCATTACAGCAGCATGGCTATTATTTAAAACGATCTGATGATTCCAAAGCTGATCATAAAAAAAACTTCTTTTAAACTCAAGATCTAAAATGGAATGAATATAACTTGTATATTCAGGTCTTTTATACAACTTGCAAATGGCACATTTCACAACAGGAAACGTGTCATATTATGACCCAGAATGCAATACTAAATGCGTCTATTTCATGGAATTTTACTGAAGAATGATCAACAGCTCTGACCTTGAACAAAAGGTCAGTAAACATGTTATTTGATCTTAAATATGACTCACTATTTGACACAACTTTAAAGTAGAGCCATAGGCCAAAAGTTTAAGCACATTATAGATTCCATATACACAATTCCTTAACACCTTCCTCCTTGGGGGAAAAAAAAAGATTTATGCAATAAAGCTTTTTTTTTACATTCAAATATGCGTATAATAATGCAATAATCAAAATCACATAGTAACATGTCCTATGAACAACACTCAACTGAATTACACAAACTATTTACAGTATAGTACTTCTATATACTCGAAAGTGCACCAGTTCTTTTTCTACCATGCACATGAAACAAAAACATATTGACTTGGTCTTAGGTAAGTGGCAGACACAGACTAAAAGATACGTCAAATGTAGGAAGAGGTGACAGATGAGCTTGATCTCTTCTGATTGGTGTTTCCCACCGTATGACAATTATATAGCTCATTGAAATGAACAGGATATTTCGATAAGTAAAGAAGTCACTTACTAACAGTCACAGGTCTAGAAACTAAGTCTGATGCTAAATTAAACACAATGGAGAAATTTTTTTTAAAACCGCACTCTAGTCCCCAAATAAGCACACTAAAAGAATACTTCTCATACTAAAGGCAAAGTACCTTATAAAAACTCTGAGAAGCTCCCGTAACTTAATACTAAGAAGACTTCTCATGCTAAAATAATAAAACTTTGAGAAGCTCCCATAACTTAATACTAAGAAGACTTCTCATACTAAAGGCGAAGTACCTTATAAAACTCTGAGAAGCTCCCGTAACTTAATACTACGGTAGGGATAGGTTTGGCAAAAAACACATTAAGTGATATAGAACCTTCCGACATGAATGGTTCATAAATCTCATCATAGAATTAGACCCCATAAATGTATTGCCTTCAATACAAGACTGTGACCTTGACTTCTGTAAAACAAGAGCATTTGGAATAGCTCTATTTATTTAGTTGCTTATTCTTCAACCTGTAGCAAATTGAAATAACGTGCCCTTCTATTTACACCAAGTACATGTATAAAAAGATAAATATCTTTAATCAGCCTATCAGATGTTTGCTCTAAAAGTCGCGCCATATTTACTATGTGGTTTCACTCAAAAAATTCTCCCAAACAGAATTACAATATTCAAATGGGCAAAATAAAAATCTTTAGCAGGGACATTGAATCTTTGAAACAAAATCAGTTCAAATCCCATCAATCAAATCCCATCAATCCTATCCATCAAATACTATCAATCCTATCCTATCAAATCTCAGGACCTCTCGCAACCAAAGCGAGAATCATACCCCTAGACCAACGATCCCGGAACTATTCAGATAAAATCATATCCATCATATCCCTAATATCCATCATATACCGTGATCCCAGACCTATAAACAAGATCCTATCCCGAATCCCAGACCTATTCAAATAAGATCCAATCCAGAGACGATATTCAAATAAGAATTCCAATCCTGGATCTGAGCCCCCATTTTTTTGTTACGACTCTATGGTTCAAACAAACGTAACAAAAAGAAAGTGAAACCAACAGTGTTTGTAAAAATCAACAAACAATTTATTCTAAATAATTAATGTGAAAATCAAAATACACTTACATTATCGTGTATTAAAATCCAAATAATCCAACAATTATTAGTGTCCTAATCACAGGTCAGTAAACATGTTGTTATTTGATTAATAGTACAACTAAACCCAAGTTAAATATGACTCACTATTTGACACAACTTTAAAGTAGAGTCATAGACCAAAAGTTTAAGTACATTATAGATTCCATATACATAATTCTGTAAACACTATTTACACTAATTACAGACCCCAAGCAAAGATGCCGGTGGCAGTGAGAGGGTTGCAGTTGTGGATAGGAAGACAGGCCAGGTGTTGTCAGGATCCAAAGCTCCTAGTAAAGCTGAACTGGAGAAATGGCTGGAGAATCATCCTACATATGAAGTGTTTGCACCATCCAGTAAAGTTACCCCATCAAGTATGTCATCTTTTATTTCTCATGTATGTGGTGAGACATGGGTTTCACTTTTTCAGCAGCAGGGATGGCAGTGGCATCAACATTCATATTTTGGGGTAAACGTTTTGTGTTAAAGTATTGCTGGTCAGCTACTAGGGACGGTGGAAGCATCATTGCACAGACACAAGTGCAATCCTGGGTTCCACAGAACACTCGCATTTTTCATCTTTATACAAAATATAATTAATTTAATATTTCTTCTCTTGTACTTTCAAGCTTTAGGGAGCCATGGTAGCTCAGTTTGCTGAGCGCTGGACTCTTAATCCAAGATTCATGGGTTCGAGACCTGGCCAGGCCAACCTGGTTTGGCTGCCTTGGGCTGTCCTTGGAAAAGGCACTTAGCTCCCATTTTCTGGACATGATATAGCCAGTAATGTTTTAAAAGTGCCATTAAAACTGACAACAGTTTTGCTGAGTTTTCCATAATAATATCTTCAGTTATGTTTTTCAAACTTGATAGTCACTTTGAAACAAAGAGCAGCTTGAGTAGATTTTTAAAAATCTTATGTAAAGATGACCAGTATTAAAAAAGACACACATTTTAACAGAAGTAAGTTGACAAGTATACCTTATTGTTGAACTGAAACTTAATTGAATCCATTACAAATTCATTGAGCATTGATATCTTTTCTAATTGTCTGACTTGCATAAGCAGGATGAGACAAAGGTATCGCTTTTCCAGCAATGATAGCATCTGAATTGCTATGATTAAAGTTTTTATTCAAATTTTAACAAGTTAGAATCCAGGGTGGCAGTTGAGATAGATAATTTTACTGATACAGGCGAAACAGCAGGTTGTGCAGAACACTAGCAAGTTAGGTTAGAGCCCTTATAAGTCTGTGGGTAGCCTTAATGCTAAAGCTTACCAAGTTTCCTTGTGATAAAGCAACTGAGAATAGATGATGTCCCCAGTATGGGAGGTCAGTGCATCACAGGTTAACCTCATGGTGGATATTTATAGTCATTTATGGCAGGGTTGTCTTCAGCAGGAGGTGTTGAGTGCTACAAAAAAATAAAAAAACAATTAACAGGCCTGGGGTTATAAAAATGTTCTCATGCTCAAACTCTGATTCATCTAAGAGTTCCGACATCTGATTGTTTCATGTAAAACCACTTTTTTAATTAATCATCAGGCCCCTTAGTAATGAAATTGCCTGAGCATGACAACTGAACTCAGGAGTTCTGACATCTGATTGGCTAATGTAAAACTACAGTCAAATTTGACATCAGGTCCCTTAGTAATGAAATTGCCTGAGCATGACAACTGAACTCGGGAGTTCTGACATCTGATTGGCTAATGTAAAACTACTGTCAAATTTGACATCAGGCCCCTTAGTAATGAAACTGCTTGAGCATGAAAACCAAAGTCTGACTCCCAACTCCAAAATTAGAAACTATGCTTAGAGTTGTTTTAATGTGATACTCCAAAATTAGAAACTATGCTTAGAGTTGTTTTATCTCATTAAAACAAAGCATGTATGTAGATACAGTAAAACCTGTTTTGAAAGACCACTGCTATGAGACCACCTGTCTTGAGAGACCAGATTCTTAAGAACAGATTTATTGATTATATAGTGTTATGATTGGTCATGAGAGACCATGATTTTTCACAGAAGGGGTGGTATTTCAAGACAGGTTGTACTTTACAAACAGTTAGAAAATCCTGAAACTTTTGTGAATGTAACCTCTCTCGGAGCAAAGCAATAAAAGATAACAAAAATAGTAAAATCTGAGCACAAGTTCAGATTATGTGTTTAGACATTTTCGTGACTACAGAGCCAAATTTTAAGTTGCATCCAAGTTTTGTGCATGAGAATGCTATTATAATCTTGAGGCCAGGATCCATAATCTGGGATGTTTTTGAGCACAGAACTTATGATCAAGCATAAAACCAAAAAATCTGAAATGATCTAAAATGTATATTATTGAAAGTTGGCATACTAACCAAAGGTAAGAAAATCGTGAAATTCTCTGACTTTTTACTTTACATGAATTGAAGTTACAGACTAAATAACTCTAGATTCATGCTGAGAAAAAAAATGTAAACTATACAATAACTGGACTAGGTCCAGACTCGGACCCAAGACCTTTTGAGCTGCAGGTGTGCAACATTTGGCCATACATTTTTGTATCTCTACTAATAAAGAGGACAAGAAAATGTTTTTGAAAATGATTGGGAGTTCTGGTGTTTGTGTGGTAACTGATAAAGTAAAATTAGTTTTGGTTAGTTGTGTGATGATAAATCAAAATAATCAGATATTAGTCGTAAAAGTCATATGACCAAGCATTTGATCACAATTTTACAAGGTCAAATTTAAATGATTAAGGTTTTCTTTTTTGTACCATTCAACTTGATTGAGATGAAATCTTTGTGGAAATGTAAAATAAGTCAATAAAACCATCCAGTTAATATAGTCTTCTGTTGTTTAGTACTGGACCAGTACATCTAATGTGTTTTTGTGTAATTAATGTGATTTTTTTGACAGCCTGGCCCAAAATCTTTAGTTCCATGGAACATTTGTGGTGTAAAATATCCATTGTTGGTGAAACAATTAATTTCTAAATGTGTCATTCATTTTTAGATCTACTGATCATAGACCAGGAGAGCTTATGTGATGGTCTGTTGTCCATCATCTGTCCGTCTGTTACAACAAGTTTGTTATTGCTACTATTTCTAAACTATTTGGAGGATTGTCATGAAACTTGACACATATTTATCCCATAATCTAGTTGTCCTGAATAAAAATGGTGCTGATTGGATCTTCAGTATGGCCACCACAGTGGCCATCTTGAAAATCTTGTTATTACTTCTCCTCTTGAATGGATGGTCAATTGAACATGGGGTTTTCACTGAAAGATTTCTTATGATGTCTAGTTGGTCCTAAATGAAAATAGTGCCGATCTGATGTCAGCTGAAGCCGCCATCTTGAAAATCTTGTTATCACTACTCCTCCTGAATGGAAAGTCATATTGGCATGGAGTTTTCACCAAAAGACTTCATATAATGTCTAATTGGTCCTAAATGAAAATAGTGCCACAGGACATCAGATATGGCCACCACAGTCGCCATCTTGAAAATCTTGTTAAGGCTACTCCTAATAAACAGATGGGCATATTGATACGGGGATTCCACTAAAACACTTGTTATGATATCTAGTTGGTCCTAAATGAAAATGGTGCCAATCCAGTCTTCAATATGGCCACCACAGCAGCCATCTTGAAAATCTTGGTAGCACTACTCCTCCTGAATGGATGGTCATAGCTACATGGGGTTATGACTGCAAGACTTATTATAATGTCTAGTTGGACCTAAATGAAAATGGTGTAGATCTGATGTCCAGTATGGCCACCACAGCAGCCATCTTGTAAATCTTGTCATTGCTACTTCTCCTGAACAGAAAGTCATAATGACATGGGGTTTTCACTAAAAGACTTCATATGATGTCTAGTTGGTCCTTAATGAAAAGGGGCCCCATGTGGCCGAGTGATCTAAGGCATTTGCCTTTACAGGTCACTGACATCTCACCTCTGTCCGCTTGGGTTCAAGTCTTGAGTTTGGCCAACATGCGTATGTGAGAAAGCCTGCCAGTAGCTTCCCGTGCATCGGTGGTTTTTCCTGGGTTCTTCCTCACCAACATCCCAATTTGTTTTGAATTCCATTCAAACTATAGCTACAAAATATTTGGAAAGCGTAAAGGGGGGTATGTGATAAATACAAAACCATTGATGTATCTCCACTCCATATTAAACTCAATCTTTCTGCCATCTTGGAATGAAGCACGTATGTAGTTTTATATATGTGGTGTCTAATCAATGTCCAACAGTGAATGGTGTAATAATAATAATAATGTCACAGAGTTCGAAACAAACGTCATGAGACTCAAATTGATTAACTAAATTTATTGCATGACTTGAGTTCTGATATAGATATGAAAACATGACTAGTTTTTATCACAGCAAAAAATGACATCTTGATTCAAATATGGCTGAATGGCAAATCCACAGTACATACTTTTAGACAGAAAAATATGTAACGAATAATTAAAATAAATTTTTTTATTGAGAATTACAAATTTAACATGTTAACCAATACATAAATGTACTCTTTGACAAGTGTTCATTATGTGATCAATAGTCATAAGAAAATCAGTCGAGATCGATGTCAAGAAGTATTACAAAACCCACATTTTCTTGAAATATTCTTTGATCAAATTTACAATAAAAGTAATGAATTAAACATTATTGGCAGCCAAGAAAAATATAATAACGCATCTGCAATATATATATCTATATGAAAACAAGACCAGTTTTCATCGCAGCAAAAAATTACATCTTAATTTTAACATGGCTGAATGGCAGTGCTCAAAACAAAAGTTTTCCTGCACTCATGTGCACATGAAGGGGTTAAAGTTCAGGGACATGGCACTTTCTTGTGATTTACTGGGTGGTTGATACCAACCATTGGAAGAAAAGACAATATCTACTTATAGTCATCCACTAAGATGAAAAGTCTGCAACTAATATCTGTATAGATTATGCATGTATCAAAAAATGACAAATTATCAAGTTAAAACCATTTAAAACTGAAGTCATTCTGATCACCACACAAAGATTTTCTCATTCCTATCCTTTACTTCAAATAGTAAGTATCAGCAACACCAATCATTAAATTCACACAATCAGTACAAAACCTAGGTGTCACTCTGGACAATACTCTCTCATTACACCAACATGTCATGAACATGTGCAAGGCTGCATATCTGGAGCTGAAACGAATCAGCTCCATTCGCAATTTTCTTTCTGTTGATGCCACTAAAACACTTGTGTGTTCCTTAGTACTTTCTAGACTTGACAATTGTAATTATCTTCTATCTGGTTTGTCTCAATATCTAATATCTTCTACAGAAACTTCACAAGTTAAAAACACAGCTGCTCGGGTTTTCCTTAGAGTACCAAGAACCAAGCACTCCTCCCCTCTGCACTGTACTCACCACTGGCTGCCCATTCGCTCCAGAATCAAACACAAAATCTGTTCTCTATGCTACATTTCATTGACTGCCTCCAGTCCAAAATACTTATCTGACCTAACCAATCTGTACACCCCTTCTAGATGCTTGTACTCTTCTTCAGACACTTGTATTCTCATTATTCCCACTATCAAAACCAAGTCCAGTGGACAACGTTCTTTTGTGTACCAGGCCCGAGCTGCGTGGAACAAATTGCCTCTTGAACTATGACAAATGACACTGTGATCTCATTCAAGAGTGCTCTAAAAACTCACCTATTTCAACTGCAAGAACAGACTTAAGACTTAACAATGTTTCCTTACCCTTAATTATTTTCAGCATGCTTTTGTTTATAATTTCATAGTGTTTGTTTTTGTAATCGTGTCCATGTATATGTCCTTATGTGTTAACTAATATTGTAAAGCGCTAGGAGCTTCTTATGATTAAGTACTGGACTAAGTCCTCATTATTATTATTATTTTTATTATAACAAACCTAGGGTACATGCTCTTTGAATTTGCGTCTCCTTATATAGTTTTGTTAAATTTTAGTGATTATTTGTTTGATTATGGGGAGATAAATAATTAGTTTTATGAAAGATTTGTGTGTATACGATTGTATTGTACATTAGTTGAATAATAAAAAAGTCAAAACATTATTCTGTGACAATAATAATAGTAATAACAATAAAAATAATAAGGTATTTATTTTATGAGGGTGGCATAATTAGTACAAAAAATAATCTCTCTTGTGGCCCTCAACTGTTGCTGTTTCAGAGATTAAGTTTCTGGATTTTGCCAGATTTCTGGCTTTTAAACATCATTGGACAGGTTTCCAGAATTGTCTGATTCATTCATGTATTATCTAGACATTATTTTATTCTCTGTTTTCAGGTATTTCATTGGACAAACCTATTATAATGAATGCAGTATTTGTAAACAATATTTTGATTGGTCCATCCAAACAAAGTCTGGCAGTTTCATTCAACCAGTGAAAAGCGGCATAGTAAATAACTTGTTACATGTATATGTTTTGGCATATTGGAGAAATCAGCTGCAAAAGCATTTCTGATCGTGTTTAAAAAAAAAAATTGAAAAATTAGAGTCTTAGATCACAGTGCAGACATCAAATCACTTGGGAATAAGAAAGGGAAATCAGAGGGATTAAGAAACAAGTTTAAGTGGAATGGCTGCAGGAAAAGGACTGTATTGGGATATTTATGTCAGACTACACTCAAAAAATAAACATCCCAGGATGTGTGATGTGCACTGTAAAGATTATGGGTCATTAGGAAAAAAAAAGAATTATACACACATTCGGGGTCAGAAAAACATGGTAAAATTATGAGAATAATAGGAACCCAATGCAAGAAATATTCAGTCAATAGCTGCAGGAGCAAAATACAATTATAATTAGAAATCTCATTCGCAAAAAGAGACTTGTGCAACAGAAGAAAAATAGATTATGTTAAAATGCAACAGTGCTGTTTCAAGGTAAGGCCAAAATGTATATGTATCATTGCAAATTAGTTTTTTTTTTTGTGTGCCTAAATTGCTATTAAATGTTTCAATTTTGATCTACGGTTGTATCTTTGTATGTTGGCTTACTAAAGAATTTATAGTAAGCTAACAAACATCATATCCTGCAGTAAATACAATATTTCCCTCTCAAAATCAGTTTCTCAGTAGTCTGTAAAAACAAGCCAGGAAATTGCTAGAATCACTTTGAGATCATCTAGACCCCAAATAGCTTCTGGGGACCTAGGTGACTCCCAGACCCCCATCCTCTCGGGGGCTGTGATCATCTTTAAGACTTTTTGAGTTCTGGCTGCTTACATCTCTGCTGTTTGTTCTTTATATAATTTCAGGTGAAACATATTGACCTTGATCAGCCATTGCATTATGCAACACTGTGGTAGGTTGCATTCTATTACATGAGTGCATATGGTATTTACCTTAAATCCTCAAATATGTCCTTTGCAAGAAAATCTATTTATTAATTTATTTTTCTGACAACAGAGAAAACTGAAGATAAAGTATCGTCTCAGAAAGAGAAGAAGGAGAAGGACAAAGACAAACATTCTGCTGAAAAAGTGAAAGACAGGTCTAAGGACTCCAGAAATTCCACAGACAGCAAGATCCCTGCCAAGACACCTGAAGGTCCTGATCCTGTGAGACTGAATGTCCGCAAGTCATTGCGAGATGCGCTTGCTGGAAGGTTAGATATTTTATTTTATAATAAATGATATGGATGTTTTTGATACCCTAACTGTGATATGTCTTAAGTAAATTTTAGTGATCGGTGGTTTCTTTATCAAGATACAGTTTTCTAAGGCTCTGTTGTGCATATAAAGTACCGTATATACTGAGATATAGGTCAGGTCCAACTACAAATAACATAGACCCTGATCTACCAGTGCATAATGCACCAGCGAATCAGGGTCTACGTTGTTTGTTCTACTAATTAGTGCTAACAAACTGTATAGACCTAGATATGCGGGCGTATTATGTGACAACAGATCTGGGTCTATGCAGTGTGCTGTTGAATCAGACTTTTACGCAAGTATATATATTAGTACATCACATCCTAAATGGTTCACCCAAGTGTATGAGTGTCATTTCTCAAAAAGAAGCTTGTCACATTTAAGTGAATTATGTAGGAGTGATGCTTGTGTAGGTGGTATGGAAAGATTTTCAATGAATTAAAAGATAATGCAACTTTGGTTTGTGATTTTAGTATAGTTTATATTCAACTTTGATGACGTGTTGTGGTGAAGCGTTATTTAAGAGTGACATATAAAGACAGACTTTTTTCCACAGTCTACTCCTCAGACTAAAGAGAATTGTAATGATCTCTGTTTTTGGTCAGATATCCAAAGATCCAAATTTATTGGTTTACTAGGAACTCCTTGGACATTTCTATTCAATTTTCAGAGGAGTCATGGCATTTGATTTGTAGCTCTTCTTGCACAATTCTGTGCTGGATTAAAGCATGTTTACTCCTTGAGAAGTAGTGCATGAGATCATGTAAGAACATTAAGATGTTAGGAGTGGCTATTATGACCAACAATAGAAGTAACACAATGGAGTCGTTTAGATTCATTGGTGGTTAAAATGTAATTGACCAAAGAGTTCTAAGTGATTTACATGGTGTTAGCAAGGGAATATGTATGTCAGTTCTTACACGAGTGTTCATTTGCTATGTAATTTATGAAATGGGTTGAATAACATTGCAGCTCTCCCACATTATAGCACAGTAGTTGGAATCCATAATCGCCGACCACATTATGTATGGAACTACGTTACAGTGAGAACATTGTTAATTACCAAACAGTATAGCGATAATTGTGTATGTACTGAACCACGGCATGGCAGGAATGATCTAAATTTGTCAAATAATAATGTTTTCAAATGGAAATAAAAATATAATAAGCTTCATGTTGTTTTCTTTTAATCCATATTGTCATACATTTAATAAACCAATTAAAATACAATGGTTTAATTTTGGTCATGGGGTCCAAAGCATGTTAAGAGGGAGAGCTGTATATATGACAAGATCCTTGCAGCAAGTGACATATTCTATTTTCAATGAGTTTAATAAATTTCATGTTGAATTTTCACGAGTTTACGATTATTTTTAAGAAATTTTTCATTAAACAGTTGCATTAATATGTGACTTTGCTAAGTATTATGCCACAATGTGGCCAACGATTTTTTATGATATGACTTCATGTCACTAACAGAGGTGAGCATGTGATAAAAAGAGTTACTTCTATTCAGATGCTGCTGACAGCAGTAAAATACTGGCTTTAAATGGAAAAAATGTTCTTTGGTGCTTAACGTAAATAATAATGAAGTGTCATTTTGTTTTCTGCAATGTAGAACACAGTAGGAGCTGAATTTTAGAAAAGTGCTGGATTTAGTATTCTGATCATTCTTATCTCTTGATTTCTGTCCACAGGTCAGAGGGTGCTGATGATGTCATGTTGTCCAGCAGTGAGATCAAGGGAATAGCTCTTGCAATAGAGGAGGAACTGTTCAAGTACTTCAGGGACACGGGACACAAGTACAAGGCCAAATATCGCAGCCTCATCTTTAACATTAAGGATCCCAAAAATTTTGTAAGAAGAGTCATTTTCTGGCATGAACTATTACAAAAATCTCTTGAAATTCCCTCATCAGCGAAGTTGAGAGGGGATATAATGTCTTGCTCATTCGTTATTCATTTATTTATTAGGCCCTCAATATCTCAAACCCTGTTTCACCTAAATTGATGAAAATTGGTATGTGCATGAATCTCAGAAAGAGTAACTCAGCCATACCAAAACTTGATCACTGTGACCCAATTTTAATGCTAGAGTGTCTTGTGTATTTTCAGCTGTTTCTTATTACACCATCATTACTTTAGATCCTATTTTGCCCACTCCTGAAAATTGGTATGTCTGTACATCTCAACAGAAGTAACTCGGCCATACCAAATCTAGGTCAGTGTAACCTACTTGCATGCTTGAGTGACTTTTGTATCTTCAGTTGCTTGTTCATTACACCCATAATATCTTGGACCCTATTGTACCACATTTACAAAACCTGGCATTTTTGACAAAAGTAAGTTTCATGCTTGAGTGACTTTGAATTTTCAGCAATCCTTTCATTGCACCCTAAATATCTTGGACCATATTTCATCTACACTAATGAAAATTGGTACGGTGATGCGTCTTAATGAGCATAACTCTGTCGTACTAATTCTAGGTCAGTGTGACCATGCATTCATGCTTGAGTGATGTTTTTATCTCTAGCTATCTGTTCATTACATCCCCGATGTATTTGACCCTGTGTTACCTACACATAAAAATTGCAATGTGGATGCATACTGAATACAGTAACACCCACAGATGCCATAATAAGTGCACACCCCAATCTATGGCACAACTCTCATAAAAATTGTCCATTTCCAAATGCACTTGTTTGGATCCAAGTGTGCCTTGTGGGAGGGAAGCAGCTGCTAAATCTGCCAAGAACATCATGATTTTCTTGGAATCTGCTGCCACACATGCCTGTTGTCTTATTGCCTTCAAACTTTGTGGTGAATTTGGTCTTGAAAAGTGATCTTACATGTGATTTAATGGGCACAACCATATTGGAAAAGAAAATTAGAGTAGCTGGACAATGCCAACACTTGGTCAGTGTCAATATATATCAGTGTGTGACTTATTATCTTTAGCTATTTGTTTGTTACATCCTCAATATCTTAGGCCCAATTTCACCTGCACTTATGAAATTTTGCAATGTGGATGCATATCAAGATAAGTAATCCTACTATATAAAAACTAGGTCCAATTTTTATGCCTGAGTGACATTTGTGTTTTCAGCTATTTGTTACACCCCTAATATTTTGGACCCAATTTCACCAACACTCACGAAACTCGGCATGTAGAGGTATCTAGAGCGGGTAACTCTATTATACAGAAACTAGGTCAATGTAATCTAATTTCCAGGCTTGGGTAACTTTTGTATTTTCAGTGATCTGTTTGTTAAACCCTCAATATTTTGCACCCTATTTCACCTACACATTAAAAATGGTATAGGGATGCATCTCAAGAGAGTAACTCAACTATACCAAAAGTAGTTCACTGTGACCTAATTTTCAGGTTTGAGTGACTGGTAATTTTCTTTAATAATATTTGTCACACCAAATATGTTCCTGTTTTCGAGTGCATTCAACTTTATGCATAAACACCTTGTTGAAATTTTGAGCTCTAGCTGAATAAGGTATTTATGTGTATCCAGGTATAGCTGAACTAACCTGTTGGGTTGATCTTTAATTACAGTACTCAGTAGGGCCAAGTCCATCCTGAAAGTAGGTAATGTGGTGTAAAAAGCAATTTGCATGCTTATATTTTAGGGTTCATTTTAGATTGTGCCCTTGTGCCAGTGACCTTTATTTTTTATCTTTGGCTCAAGAAAGTTTTATCTATGGCACCCATAGGGTGCAAAAAAGTAAACCAAAGAGAATAAAGATCAAAGTCAGTTGTTACAGTTGATTTTTGACAGAATGAATCTAGCGAATCCCAAGCTTACTGAATAGAGTGTACCAAAGAAGCATAATACAATCAATTTTATTGACTATCAGAAATGTGCTACTGATTTTGATTAGCTTGGGCATCAATTGAGTTCACGTGGTTGATGATCATTTATAGAAAATGTGAAGAAGAAAAGATGAAATCTTAAGCAAGAACACTGCTGTATTTATTTCCAATGTAATGTACAGAGAAGAATTTTGTTGACTCAAATGTCCAAAATAAATTCTAGAGGTGAATGGTTACTTGAGCATGAGGAATTCAAATCCCAGTATGGAAGGCTTGTGCCAAAGGCTGGCTATTGATGATCACAGGTGCTTAGTCTTAGATTTATTAATTTTTGCAATCAGTATACACTTTTCCAGCATCATATACTTTGAATCAATCATACTAAAGCATGGTGTGCTATAATTTCCTTGTCAACTAAAATAACCGTGTCCTGAACAATGGACACAGTTATATTAGCGGACAAGGAAGAAAACCATACTGAAGTCTGACTCTACAACCACCAAATCAAAGCAAATAATATATATTGCAGAAATTAATAAATTCATGATGTGGGTGCCTGTCATAATGATATATGTTTGACATAGAACAGATAAGGATATTTGCGACCCCTGCTTTTTTTTCTTCTTCTAAATGACACCACCTTTTCACGTGGTAGGAGCCATTATGCTCTATTTTTTCCATTTCTGTAATGAATACTATCTTTATTTCTCTGCAGTTTATTTTGTAATAAGGTACACAAAAATAACTCAGACAATTGTATCTGCAAAGTGTTTTAGTTTGTAAAACAAAAACCAGCAACATGACATGTAGTACATGTACTTTAACAAAATATAAAATGATTTGCAATATTAGTGCCACCAATCATTGCAAAAAGCGAATAATTTTAGAAAATAAGCTTGGAATTACATTTCACAGAAATTACAAAATTAAATATCTTGTATTATATTAATTATCAGCAGCTGATAAATTTGAATTATTCCAATCATTGATAGTAACTTTGTTCTAAGTTTGAAAAAGTCATAATATTCCATCATGTTTTATATAATATTCAGGACAACTTGTGAACTTTCAAGGATTCAAAATAATTAATTTTTGCGGTCCTGGTTTTCAGCTTCTTAATTTACTATATTTTATTCAGGGACTGTTCAGAAAGATTCTGAGTCGCAGGCTAAAGCCATACAAACTGGTGAGAATGTCCCCAGAGGAGCTTGCGTCACAAGAACTGGCTAAGTGGAGGGCACAGGAAGCAAAGCATGTGAGGGGAAGACTTTATGTTTTTGAACTTATGTAATTTTTATATGTGCCCCAGTAAGGCAGAGCATATTATGTTATGATGTTGAATATCTGTCTGTCTGTTATGAATTTTGTTTCCAAAACAATAACTCGAGTTGTCCATCATCTACCATTACCAAACTTCGTGGATGACTTGCACTTTGGGTAAGGAAGAATCTTGTCGATTTCAGGGTCAAAAGCTTAAAGGTCAAGGTCGTTTTGACTGAAAGAAGAAATATGGTTTCTGCACAATAACTAGTTCTCCACCATCTACAGTTACCAAATTTTTGTGGATGGTTTGCACTTATGGTAAGCAGGAACCCTATCGATTTTGGGGTCCAAAGGTCAAGTTTATTCTAATTCAAAGAAGAAAAATGGTTTCCACACAATGACTCAAGTGCTCTACCATCTAGAGCTACCAAACTTTGTGCATGGCTTGCACTTGGGGTAAGGAAGAACCCTGTTGAAGGTCAAGATCACTTTGACTGAAAGAATGAAAATGGTCTCCAAACAATAATATTAGTTCTACATTACATACCTGGACCAGACTTCGTGTGGGCTTGCACTTGCGGTAAGGAAGAAGCCTATCGATTTTGGGGTCAAAGGTCAGGGTCACAGAGACTGAAAGAAGAAACTGGTTTCCTCACAAGAACTTAAGTTCTCCACCATCAACAGTTACCGAAGTGCCCCTCATTTAAGCATCAGTTTTATGATATAGGTGATGAAACTTTCAAAAATATTTGCAGAACATCTCTTTTTGTCTGAATGATATTCATTCAAGAGCCATTTTTCTTTCCACTGGAGGAGAAATTTTCCTGTGCATTTTACCTTTTGATCTTTTCTCAACTACTAATCAGACTTGTCTTTATTATTCAGTCTTTTTGTAAGTGCACCTACGAAGTAGGGGTAAGCTATTCTACTACCCCCTGCGTCAGCATCAGCGTCCACACAGATTGAAGTATATACATATGTACACCCCCATTGAATGTCAACCATTCTTTCTTCTTAGGTCCTAGGCAACAGTTTTGAGTGAGTTACATAGCACCTACACCCAGGGAAGGGGACTGGGGGTGCTAAATGTGTACATGTACATTAGTTAAGTTTTTGCATTTTGATCAGGTTTTTTGCACACTGTATAAATACTGTTATACATGAAATCATGGAACTTGGTGAGGGGATACATCTTGATGAGTACTACACATTCATCACAAATATAAGTCACTGTGACCTATATTTCATGCTTCACTAACTTTGTTTAAATTTTGTAGTTGGTTTATTTCTTAAGTTGTGTTTATGATAGAATCATGAAACTATATGATTATATGTATCTCTAGTAGTACCATGCCTTTACCACAATGGAATGTCACTGTGACCTGCATTTCACATTTTACTGGTTTAGATTACATTTTTGTGTTTAGTTCATGACCAGCTAAGTTTTTTGCACCCTGCATATATACTGTTATACCTAGAGTCAGGAATGTTACTGAGGGAATACATCTTGATGAGTACCACACTCTCATCACAAAGGTAGGTCATTGTGACCTACATTTTATTCTTTACTGGCTGTTTAAATATTTTGTTTAATAAAAATATATCAAGCTCTGTTCATGATTGAATCATCAAACGAGATGATTGTATGCATCTCAGTTAGTACCACACCCATACCACAAAAGAATGTCACTGTGACCTACATTTCACATTTTACTGGCTTAGGTTAAGTTTTTACATTTAGTTCATGACCAAATAGGTTTTTAGTGCCCTGTAGATAATTACTGCTATACCTAGATTAATGAAAGTCGGTGAGATGCATGTTAATGAGTACCACGCCCTCATCACAGAAGTAGGTCATGCTTCACTGTCATTGGTAAAATTGTGTGTTTTATGTTTATTTCTCAAGCTCGGTTATGCTAGAATCATCAAACTGGATGTTTATATGCATCTCTTAGTACCACAACCTTATCACAAAAGAAAGCAGCTGTGATCTACTTTCACATTTTACTGACTTAGGATAAGTTTTAAGTCGCATTAAGAATAATTGTCAATAAATAGCTTTTTCTAATGAAGTTCTCATTACCTCAGAGTGCCAATTTGGGAATTTTAAGTTCACTTTAAATTTTGGAACTCGCTTCTCCATAATGAACCCTATCTGTGAAACTAAGCTTTTCATGCACCTAGTACACTTTTCACTTGATTCCTTTGCTATCATTGATCACATTTGAGAATGAGCATGATAAACCACTGATTAATGTTAAATAATTTAATTATGTTACATGTACTTGAAGTGTTCTCAGTGTTCGATTAGTCAGTTGAAATGAGTTCACTTAACATATGATTGTGTCCACTAGCACTTACACAGATAGTAATTGCATGCCTTTTAATTTCTTTTTATTCTACCCCCATTATTTGATTTGATATAGAAGCCTAATTATCATGATAATACAATGCAGGTCAACTTTTAATTTATGGTAACAATGCAATGAACACTTCTGTAAGTCAGAGCTTAAAACACATTTGGTACTTAATTAGGTTCTCACGGAAACACTTGTGGGCATTGCTGTGACAGTCGATTGATATTTTTAAGTTTGAATAGAAGAGGGCATATCACATTTACGATGTTTACACTGAAGATGAATTGAAAGATAAAACTGAAACATGAATTTCGCTTGACAAGGCTTATTTAATTGGTATTTTGTTCTTAAAGTATTGCCACCAGTAGGCATTGCTGACATTTTAATTTATCAATATTTAATGGTATATTTTGTTATTTACAGTGTACTGAGAATTTTTTTTTTAAGGAAAATGCAACAAAATATGACTTTTATTAAAAGTTATGAATTTCATGATTTTAAATCAAATTTCCAGGCACTAATCACTGTTTTTGATGATAAAACGAGCGATATATCAAGGTTTCATTTACCAGATTTGATTGTCATTTCATTCCCATTCAGCAAATAGGGGCCTATTTTGGATGTATTTTTTATTTAAAAAAGGGATCCACACCTACCGCTGTGCTATAAGCGGGTTCGCAAGTTATCCAGGTGTGCTAAAATAAGGGAGTGGTGTGTATATATATATATATATACATATACTGAAGCTATTTCATAGATTTCATATGATGTAGTACTTGCACTGGATCATTTATTAGTGTGTATTTTCAGACCCTCCAAATGATAGAAAAGACAGAAAAGGAACATTCAAAGGAGCCAACCCATGTGGTAAAGAAAACACACAAAGGAGAAGTAGAGGTGGAAGAAGAGCAGGATCTTAGTTCCTTAGTGGAGGTGAGAGTTGTTGATTACTGTAATAATCTGTAGCATACATCCAATTGTGAATGACTTAGCTCAATGCACAAGCAGATCACGGTCTACACTGTTCTTTTAAAATCATACATAGAATAAACAGCATGGACATAGATCTGCCAAGGTATTATGCAACAGCAGATCTGACAGGTCCATGTTATTCACAGTTGCATGCAAATTATATGTGAAGAAACATGATACAGGTATATAATGTTCTATATAAACTTGAACGTGTACAGTGGATAGTGGCAGTGAATATACAGTACTGTATTTTTCATCTGATATGCTCATTTTGTTTCTTTCAAGAGATGAAGGGTATGGCATATGCGCTGGAAGCAGCTAATACCTACGTATATCTTGCATTTAGAGTTGTAGCTTGTACACTTATGGAAACTGCTGATACATGTATATTTTCCACGATTGTCAAATTTATGTTACTGTTACCAGCAGTTGCTGAAAAATATTTTAGAATTAGTTAATTTGCCTCAGAGAGGGGTGATGTGAAGTCAGTTAATTTATTTTAAATAAAAACCTAAACAGTTCTGAAATTACTGGTAGCCTGTGGTTGCACTTTGTTTTACACTCTTGGCTGCTAGACACCTCCTTACTTGCCATATGACTGGAATACCGGCGTGTTTCATGTGCATTCTCTGACATTATGAGCAATGAATGTGTGAAATATTATAAAATTTCCTGTAACTAATGTATATTGAATAAATTTTTGTCTTTCTGTTTGTGAAACATTGCTGATCTTTTGATGATACGCTCTAGGCAAAGTGACAGTTGTCCCCCTTCATGTAATTTAATTGGTTACAGCAAGTTACAAATGGCAGCAACCTGCTGTAATATTGACTCCAAGTCAGTCAATTAAAAAAACAAATATGTTTGGTAATTTATTTAACTTGAATTATGAACTACTCCTAATTAGTTACATTTCAAAAAGATTCAGAAATTGATCCAGGTATTTGAATTGCTCATCAAACACAAATTGACTTGTTTAAAGTAGATCAATAATTTAGGGGTCATGAAGTCTTAGGAATACTTGTAAGCTTGTCCAAGGTCATATATGCAACATTACTACCATAGTGGGAATTGGTCAATATGTTCTTATTTTCTTAGAAAATTGTTACAAATGGCTCACATGACATCTACCTCAAAGTGACTTTATCACCACAATTTACAGCACTCCCGCACTAACACTGTTGATGGGAGCATGTAAAGTGCACCATACTATAGGTGAGGTTGCTTTATACTGGGGTACATTGTACATAGTAATACTATTCCTTAATGTGATGGGATCCATGACCATGCATGCTTTATTAAAGGGACCATGTTATACTGGGGTACATTATACATGTACATAGTAATACTATTGCTTAATGTGATGGGATCCATGACCATGCATGCTTTATTAAAGGGACCGTGTTATACTAGGGTACATTATACATGTACATAGTAATACTATTGCTTAATGTGATGGGATCCATGACCATACATGCTTTATTAAAGGGACCATGTTATACTGGGGTACATTATACATGTACATAGTAATACTATTGCTTAATGTAATGGGATCCATGACCGTACATGCTTTATTAAAGGGACCATGTTATACTGGGGTACATTATACATGTACATAGTAATACTATTGCTTAATATAATGGGATCCATGACCATGCATGCTTTATTAACGGGACCATGTTATACTGGGGTACATTATACATGTACATAGTAATACTATTGCTTAATGTAATGGGATCCATGACTATGCCTGCTTTATTAAAGGGACCACATTATACTGGGGTGCCTTATACTGAGGGACAACTGTAACTGGTATATCCAGATACTATCATTATAATAATGGTACTGGTATTTTTGAGGATTTTAGGATGTTAAGGGTGTTTTATTTTTACAAATTTGGGGGTGGGGTTTAATAGATTTACGTAAGAAGTTGAAAGCAGCATCAGTGCTCAGAGATCCTCAAATAAAAGATTGTTACAATATCTCCATTTATAACAGCATAGACAATTTGTTATGGAAATAGTACTACCTAATAATATGAGTTTTTTGTAGTTTTTTGTCACAAGAGACATCTCACAATAGTGTGAACAATTCTGACATTTGATCACAAATTTTACAGGTGTACATTTTTACATTGTAGCTGGCTTCTTACATTTGCATATACTTTAGGGTCTATTCTAGAACTGAAAATTTAGGGAGGGAATACCCCTTCCCCTTTATTTGGAGAAGAAGGGGGGATTTTTTAAATATTTAACAAAGAAATTTAGTTGATTTCATGACACAGTTGTTGAGAAATTAGCGTGAATCCCACACTTGCTCATCATAGAATTGATCCTGATACTTATATTAAAATTTGGGAATACAGTTTCTTTTGGTGAGACATTTAAATTTTACAACATCCATGTCTTCTTACCACTAAAGCTGTTGATGGCCTTGTTCATTTTGGACCGATGACATGTATTTTTACAAAAACTGCATATGGTTATAGATGAGAAGAAAATTTCAAAAAAGTACAATTATTTTAAGCTGTATCAGTTGTGATTGCTTAATTTACTTTTGAGACCCAAGCAACTAGATGTAGACAAAATATATTAAATCAGAATACTGTGAATATTTCTTTTGTTTTTTTGTAATTTGCAGGCAAAGAAGGAGCCACTGAAGATTGACCCTAAAGCAGACCTTCTCTCAGAACTTATCCCTGATACTACTGATCAGCATCGCCAACATCTCTTTGATTTGAACTGCAAGATCTGCACAGGAAAAATGGCAAACCCTGACGAGTCCACCCCATCTAAGATTGTCCAGAAAACTGAAGTTACAATTAAGTCTCCAGAGATGGAGAAAAAGGAGAAGGAGGAAGCCAAAGAAAAATCGATACCACCAGAGGAGGTTGTCAGGGAAGTGATGAAAGCAATACAGAGAGCCAAGAGAGAGGCTGATTCTAGTACTGCTCGACAAGTTACTGTCAGGTATCAAGATTTTTATAGTATATATGGTAGTTTCCTGTGGTATGTTGCTTTTAAAATTCAGTTTGGTAAAACATAATATCCTTAAATCCTTTGCTATATGACTGTTGTATCCTTATTTTACCTTTTAAAGTTGTTAGCCCAAATCCGTTAGCAGATCAGGGTTCACACTTTTTATGCCCACTGTGATAGTAGAAGGGGGCATATTGTTTTGTCGATGTCCATCCACATCTGTTCCGAATCCATTTTAGCACAATAGCACAAAAACATTTTACTTTAGAGCAATTATGTTGTTTGCACTATATCATGATCATGAGTAGATGACCTGATTAGATTTGAGGCCAATACAGCCAAATGTTCAATGTTGTACACTTTTTAAAACTTTTTCGATTTAAAATTCTTGACATGAACCTTGTTAGCATGCTTAAGCAAAAAACCACTCAAGGCAGAGACGGCTTATTTGTATTTATATGTTGATGACCTGGTTAGATTTTCAGTCCGTTATAATAATTTGTCATTTAAAAAAAAAAAAAAAAAAGTTTTTAGCATGATTAACAAAACTTGCACGAGGTAGACAAATGAAATTTAGTAGGCATATTTCTATTTATGTAGATGACATGATTAGATTTTCACTCCATTACAAAAAATTGTCCATTTTTTACACATTTTAAAACTTGATTGACCGGAGACTTCTTTGACAAAAAACTAAACTGACTATCCTTAAGCAAGACCACTCAAGGTAGACAAATTAAATTTAGTAGGCATATTTATATGCATATGTAGATGACCTGATGAAAATATTCAGGCCATTATGTCAATTTTTTGTGTTTGCCTTAATTCTTGAATGCCTTTGACATGACCTTTTTGGTCTGTGGGGTTGTCTTCTAGAAACATTGCAGCAGTACGGGCATGTGTCTTACAGGCACAATTTCTACTTGTATATAAATCAAATTCTAATTGTATGAAAGCTCTCTTAAGCCATGCATACACTGTACATATTATGTGATCTGTCCTCCTTTCAGATCCCCAGACTCGGCACTCCAGTCTGGACTGGAAAAGAAAGCAACATTCACCCCATCGGGACCTATGCTGTGGAAAGGCTTCATCTTTATGCAGGAAGTGTCGAAGTTTGTCACTACAGCCTACAGGATTACTGGACCCACTGATCACTTGGTATGTGTATTTCTTTTCACTAGTTTACATATTCATCATACTTGAAACCAGGAGTTTTCTTATGCTGGTAAATCCCAGTTGGTGTTTTAAAGCATAACTTGATAAATTTGAAATTAATTTGGTCACAAACAGTGATCGTGCTGCAAAAATGTTCCATCCATCAAACCAATTCCTAGAACCCTTTGGTCTCTAATGTTAGCTAGCCAGCAAACTACGCTGTCTGATATGTTAAATTCTTTTATACATGAGAGAGAGAGAGAGAGAGAGAGAGAGAGAGAGAGCAAAAATTTCATAAAAGAGACACATTCTCAATTATATGTGATAATATGCGGAAAAAATCATTCATAATTTAACTTAAGATATTAATTGTCAAATAATTGCTGAATTGATAAGTTTTAACTTTGAAAATAGTTTCAGAATCTTGTTATGAGCATCAGCAGTCTCAGTAACACCATAAACCAATTCCATGATTGAAAACTAAGCCAACCTTGAATATAAGGGAAACAGATGTCTTGTCCAGATGATATGAATAACAGCTTGGAGTAAAAAGAAGGGGAGGGGTCATCACCATGGGAACATTCATCACATCATTATGCTTTAAATATGAAGCTTACCTAAAAATCATGATCACAATAACTATCATATCAAAAGGCGCAGTTTTTTCACATAAGATTATTTAATCAAGAATGAATGGATGGAAGGAAGGAAGAACGGTGCTTTATTATGACCTTGGCTATTTGCATGGTCGACACATGAAACTGTTGATGGGTACATGCTTAGTATTTTAACCTTTTTTTGTTGCAGGATCTGCCTGATACAATTCATGTTTGTGGTCGCATCAGCCCTGAACAGGTGTGGGATTATCTAAGTAAAATAAAACAGACAGGATCAAAGGTTTGTAATCCACGAATCCTTAAGCTGTTCGAGGCGAAATACAAGGGTTAGAGGGAATATTTCTCAAGCAGAAGGGAGATTTTGCATTCTGTGTTTCACATGCCTGACGAAATGTCCTAAATTTATTTTCATTGTACAAACATTTCAGAGAAAAGGAGAGCAAGAGAGGAATGAAATGTTTTTGTCAGCAAAGATACTGTACCTCACAATATTGGACTTCATTAAATTGTAGCAAATTTTTTGTTTTAGCATATTAGCAAAATAAACTTTTTAGCAAATTGGTGCTCTGCACAAATATACTTTTGTTGTGCTAATAGTCTACACTCTCTAAACATAAGTGATGTTTATATATAAACTACGCTATATTGTCCTATGTAAACTCAAATGAAATGTAGTGTGGTTGCTTTATTCCAAAACAGTGTATTATTGAACCACAAATAACATGAGTTGCTGTCAAAATTTTTGGATTTAAAACAATTAAAGACTCATTAGTCAAAGCCTGTTTTAAAAATAAAATCCAGGGTTCATCTTCTCACTATGAAGTATTGTCCACCATCTACAGTTACTAAACTTTGTGAATGGCTTTGCATTTGAGGTAAGGAAGAACCCTTTCGAATTTTGTGTCCAAAAGTCAAGGTCGCTGATTCAAAGAAGAAAAATGGTTTCCACACAATAACTCAAGTTCTCCACCATTGACAGTTGCCATCTTTGTGGATGGATTGCACTTGGGCAGAGAAGAACCCTATTAATTTCGAACTCAGAAGATCAAAGGTCAAGGTCACTTTGACTGAAAGAAGAAATATGGTTTCTGAATTAAAGAGTTCTCCAAAATCTGCAGTTACCAATCTATGTGGAATGTTTGCATTTGAGACAAGGTAGAATCCTATCAATTTCAAGGTAAAAAAGTCAAAGGGCAAGGTCACTGAAATGGTTTCCAGACAATAACATAGTTCTACATCACAGATCTAGACCAAACTTTGTTGATGGCTTACACTTGTGAAGGAAGAAGCCTGTTGATTTGGGGTCAAAGGTTAAGGTCATTGTAACAGAAGAAGCAAAAGATTTCTGCACAAAAATTTAAGATATCAACCATGTACCTTTACCAAAGTGTGTAGATGACTTGCACATTGGATAAGAAAGGAGCCTATAAGCTTTGATGTCTGCATCTTCTTTGATTCAGATCTCTGCATTTATGCTAAATGTTAGCAATCAGTCACCATTTACTGCAGTGTGGATGAAGCCTGTTTGTTTGGAAATGCATGGAAGTGAATGAGGGTATAATTTTTTAGAGAGATAAATACATTGTCTCTTATTATTTTATCATGTTTTTTCTCTTTTAAATAACAAATCCACAAAATTATGTACCCACAAATGTGCATTTTTTTAACCAAACCACAAACTTTTATACCCATGAACTTAAAGTGATTCATAGTATTTTGGACAGACAAAAGTATCTATCATGACAGAGAGTTGTTCCATATATTAATGACATTTAGAAACATATTTTCATTAGGGATTCCTGTACATGTCCTATATGCACAGTTGACCTCTGCATGGAGATGTCATTATAAGCAGGTTTTTCTGTATATTACAGGATCTTTGTGCAATTCGTTTCATCCCTGGAAGCCAGGAAGAGAAAACAGCTTACATCCATCTTTATTCGTACCTTAATAGTCGCAGTCGATGTGGTGTGGTTGGTAACGCTTCCAAACTAATTAAAGACTTCTACATTGTGCCTCTTGCTTCACATAGTAAGATTCCCTCAGTTTTGAAGCCGTTTGATGGACCAGGGTTTGAGGAAAATCGTCCCCATATGTTGATTGGTGTGATTGTACGACAAAAACCCAAACAGCCCGGTGCAGTTAGTAGAGAACCAAATGAGGTAAAACATCAACACCAGGCACCTCAAGATCCCAGAAAACAGAAAGTTGCAGAAAAAGTAAGATATCTTTGTTACTTCTTAAATTAAATTGCCTGTCTTCTGTTTTTAGAACTATTGACAAACTTTGCTCGGTTATTATAGTTGCATTGCATGACACTTGCTTTCAAACCAAATGTAAAATACTTGAAAGTTTTTGTTTAGAATTTAATTTTTGGCTTAACTTTGCAGCATACACTGCTCCCTCGCTATAGCATGCCCGGATAACTCGCAGGCTCGCTGATAATGCGGAGGCAGGTGTGGATCCCATTTTTTTCTTACAGAAAATCCCCCCCAAATATGTGGATTGTTTGTTGAACATGAACAAAATTGAGATCAAAATTGGTAAATGAAACCTTGATATATCATTCATTTTATAGTTGAAAATGGAGGTTAGTGCCCGAAAATTTGAATCAACATCATGAAATTTGTAGCTTTTAATAATAAGTCATATATTTTGTTAAATTTTCTTTATAAAAGAAGAATTCTCAGTACACTAAATAACAATGTATGACGAAATTTAGATCAATTAAAATGTTAGTAATGCCTACTGGTGGCAACACTTTAAGAAATAAATACCAGTTAAATAAGTTTTGTCAAGTGAAATTGGTATTTCAGTTTTATCTTTTAATTTGGTCTCTGTAATCATCATAAATGTGATATGCCCTCTCATCAGTCGACTGTCACACCGATGCCTGTGAGCCTTTCCGTGAGAACCTAATTCAGTACCAACTGTGTTTGGATCTCTGACTTGCATAAGTGTTGGTTGCATTGTTATAATCAGTTAAAAGTTGACCTGCATTGTATTATTACATTAATTAGTCTTTTGCATCAAATCAAGTAAAGGGGGTAGAACAAAAAAAGTTAAAAGTCATGCGTAAGAGCTAGCGGTCAAGGTCATGTGTTAAGTCAACTCATTTCAGTTGACTAATGGAACACCGAGAACACTTCAAGTACATGCAGCATAATTAAAGAATCTTAACAATAATCAGTGGTTTATCATACTCATTCGCAAATGTGATCAACTATAGCCAAGGAATAATGATTATGATGTACTGGGTGCATGAAAAGCATAGTTTCATAGATAGGGTTCATTATGGAGAAGCCAGTTCCAAAGTTTATAGTGAACTTAAAATTCCCAAATTGGCACTCTGAGGTTTGCTCAATGATGAGCAGAAATTTTGCTGTAACTTGCAATGAAGTCACAGTATCAGTATTTTACTAATATAACAATTTATTTTTTTTTAAATCGAGTTTCTACGTTGTTTCTCTAAAATTTCACTTTTTGAAAATAACAAATCTTGTTTTTTTCTGAATGTACAGTAACACTAGAATGTATCCAAATTCACATGCAAAAGGAAGTGATGTAATACACAATGTTTTTGCTGGTACACGTGTGATGTGGGTTGAAACCACTTAGAGTAATTTCTTAAATGTTCTTTCAGAGATAGGATATATTGAAATAAAAAGTAATCTATACAGAAAAGCGAAGAACTTCATTAGAAAAAGCTATTTATTGGCAGTTATTCCTAATGCAATTATTAAATGAGTATTCAGACACTTAACTTGCCACTCTACCCCCCTTCTCACTGTTGTTGATGTTCATCCATTTCTTAATTTTTCAGAGGTCCCTTGGTAACTCGTGCCTTTGCTTATGCCATGGTCTATGTTTTTGGACTCTGTTGTGCGCAAGTTATCAAGGAAGAGTTGTATAATGATCCAAGCATAATAATGCTACAAAATAGGGGCTCAACCAAATGTTTGATTTTTCTGTACATAAGTGAATTTACTCTTTAATCAATGAGTTAAGGTCTTTCTTACCTATTTATGTGATTATTTTAGAAGTTATTCTTAAGTGTCTGAATTCGAAATTCGTCTTTTTTAAAAATATTATTTGTGTTATTTATCTAACTAGGCAGGACAAATAACTTCCTTACATTAAAAGATATTGAGATAAAATTAACACTGTTCAGATGCGAGAAGATTTATAAAAAAAAAGTTATACATCTGTTTTAGGATCTTCTTTGTCATTCGTTGAAATCCAAACACTTGACATTCAGCAGGAGTTATATTCCCCCTAAAGCTCCATCTCATCAGATGTCTTTATACTATCATCAAGGTTACATCATATTACCCTCATGTGCCCATCATATCACAATTATATTATTCTCAGGGTCAAGTCACTGTCCCATTTATCTGTGTTTCTCCTGATGTTCAGACAACTGATGGTGTTTTCCCCTTTTCATGAGACTTTATTTTCTTCGTGTAAATGCTCAGAAAAGGAATTTTCACCACTGACAGTACAATTTTTAATGTTAATCTAAAATCCATCTGACTTACATTTTCTCTAACCCAGGGTTACTTTTGTTCATTATAATAAGACAATTATTTCACCTATGGTATGTGCCATGTTACCATTGGGTGGAGTTCTTGGGTAACACGAAATACCTTGTATGGACAAATGCATCTTAAAACCTCAGTACAAAGGCAATAATAGACCAGACCTCTCGCATTACTCCATGAGGTTTTAGCTATATAAGGGTCTAGTAAAATGCGTCGTTGAATGTTGTTACTGACTTGAGGTACATTGATCAAACTTTGTAAAAGTGAATATGCAAAGATGCATCTCACTATCTCAAGATTTATTTAGGCATACTTTCTGCAGTCTCAGAATTCTGTTGTAGGCTAAAATGATATTTTTAAATATCACTTTGTAAACAGATGCCAATCCAGAAATCATGTCTCAATCAACCAATGAAACAGGTTTCCCACGCTACCTGGAAATCGAAAAAAAGTCTGGAGAAATGATCAATTTTTTCCCAACCAGGACTAGGCCTTGAATTTTGTAAATATGAAAGTCAGGGAAAAAAACAGAAATTTTCAGCCACCAATTGATGAATGAAAAAAATACGTAATTGGGTTCTTACTGGAATTTTTAGAGGTTGCAGTATGGATATTTGGTTCCTTGCATAAACATGTTTGTATAGTCAATCCAAGCACTCGGTCGATCGGATTCGTCTAGTAGACTGGTTAGTCCACATACCGCTCCATATCGGTATCTCTTCTTACGTAGAAGGTATGAAGACCAATCTAGCATCACAACAAGCCAACATGCCAGGAACATGTGATCTAACTAAGTTTAAGAGATAAATAATATGTCTTATCTTCAGCTGTCTCCATTTTGATATCTGAAGGTATCAAAAATGTATTGTGATAAAGCTTATTATCTGGTTGTTAGCGAAGATAACACGGTGTTAAACATTATCGTGAATAGTTACTTTCACCACAACTCGCTTTTGCAGTGATTTTCAAACATGGCTAAATACGTAGAAATCTACCAACTGCAGGGCAACTTTCAGTGCTGAATCTGAACTCACAGGGGCTCTTATCGTCACTTAAAATGTACCTATAAATGATATATATACTATATATGATACAAGGGACAACACTTCTCCCATTTCTCCTGTGTCCTATTTAAGAATCAACACTGATATTTCAAGCTACATGTCGCATAGTGTAATCAATTTAGCAACGATGTTTAGCTTAGATATTCGACTTTTTAGACCAACATCAAATTTGAGTTACTACTCTACTTTTAAGGAATGATAACTGAAGAATTACATAGCTTTGCTCACATAACAAAAGCCAACACAGTGCGTAGAAGAGATAAAGATAAAGAGGAGGAATTTGTGGTGGTTAAGAAGAATTTCGATGAAAAAGTGCATTTGCCTAATAATACGTAATATAACTGTTTGGTCATATTCCCTGGCGGAGTTCTATCTTGTTCAGGTTGAGCGTGAACTTCAGGGAACTGCTTCCCAACAAAAGATGTATGCATGTAACCTAAAGTCTAATCTAGTCTCAACATTTTCCACTGAATCTCAATCATCCAAGATGAGTATATAACTGATACTGATTTTAGATGACAACCTAATATTTTGCATGTTTTTTTGTTTTTTTATACTGTGCATGTAGATTTCAAGTGGTACATGTACCAATTCCTTTTATTTGGTTTTGAATTTGCTGACACCATTAACATTTATATTCCATAATTATATGCTAAATCAGTTAAGAGATGTTGTACTTGAGACATTGCTATCTTAATTTACAAATGATTATTCTGATTTCTTTAGAATTAAAAGTTTGAAAAAAGAAAACTAATTTTATTTGTTTATTCTTTTATTATTTCCTCATACCAACATACAGAGTTCAGCAGAGTAAAGTTAAAATTGTTATTCTGTAAATTGAAATGACTTATATGAATTATATGATTCATATGAATTTATATGAATTTAAATAGTTACACTTATTTCTTGTGATACATTTTGTGGTTTAGTACATGGTTGTATATCCAATTCAGATGTTATGGGAGAGTCTCAAAATAGAAACAGCTTTTGATTTGAAAAATGCATGTTTTCTAGGTTAAAATGTTCTTTAATTCCGTTCAGTAATGGTCATAAATGAACCTTGAAAAAATGAATTTCATCCTGGAAAAGACCTGGAAATTTTTCTTTCAAAAAGCGTGGGAACCATGAATGAAACCATCCATGTTTACACAGAACATGATGTCATGTCATCATCACAGTGACATACATCATCTCACCTCATTGGGTGAGCAAATCGCTTTTTGAAATTTTGGGAAAGTGTCATTCTGGCATTACAAGGAAACTCATTCTACCAGATTCTAATATGGTCGAGATCACATGAAGCCAAATGAGAGGTCTGGTTGAACAAGACTAGCACAATAATTGCATTATTTTCACATTTTTTTAAGTCCTATAAAAGCATCATATTACGCACCATAGCTCTATTGCATTCAAGACCTAGTGTTTTTGCTAGACCTATGTTGAATGTTGACAATTTGTTCTCAGGTTGCTAAAAAGGCGCCTGCTAGCTACACACCCACTTCAACCACCCAGACACCAAAAGTCAGGTGCCCAGGAACACCCACTTTGGGCAAACGGTCAGCATCTAGTACTCCACAGACCTCCTCGTCCACTCCTGCTTCCACACCCAAGTCAATCTCATCCTCAAGTGAAAAGGGAGTAAAGTCATCAAAGTCCCTCATTCAGGATCGCATCATCAAGGAGTACTCGAATGTTGAAGAGGCTGAGGGTAAGAAGGACTTTTCTCGATTTAATGTCATGTTACCACTATTTATATTCCAGATGTAAGGTCAGGTATATTATGTCTATTTGTCTATCTTTCCCTCTGTCCATTTTGGCTTCTGTGCGGTCACTTTTGTTCTAGACCACATACCTTGTGGGTGACTTGCATTTGTGGTAAGAATGAAACCTATTGATTTGGGGCTCAAAAAGTCCAACGTCAAGGTCACAGTGACAAAGAAGACAAATGGTTTCTGCACGATAACTTGAACTTTTGAGTAATTATCTTCACCAAACTTTGTGAATGACTCTAATAAAGAAACCTATGGGTTGGGGGGTGGGGTGGGATGATAGATCAGTGGTCAAAGTCATCATAAGTAAATAAAAGAAAAATAGTTTCCACACAGTAAGTTTAGTTCTATACCACATACCTTGACCAAACTATGCAAATTGCTTACTCATGGGTCAAGAAAGAAACCTGTTAATTTTAGCTTGAAAAGATCCAAGCTCAAGGTCACTGTTACACCTACAAGTGAAAAGTTTTCAGTAAAATAACTTCAATTGCACACCATATAATCAGTGCTCGCAACAAATTCAAGGTGAGAAGTCATGGACCCCAGATCTAAATCAAGGGAATCAAACCCTAAATTTGGAGAGTCAAACTTTTAAGTTTAAGGAGTCAAACAGTCGTGCTTAATAACGTCATGGTACTTCATTTATTCAAATGGGAGGAATAAAAGCTCTCAAGAAATGAGCAACTGAATGTCATTTTTTGTTGGGGTTTTTTTGTTGTTATTTTGCCCCGAACCAAAAGAGTGGCAAGGTTGGGGAGCCTTGGATTCACCTTTGCCAGTATGCGACTAATATATGTGATATAAAATACACTGTAAATAACAACTTTTTCCTTTATATCATAAAACCTGATGGTTTATTAAGTGCTGTATTTAAAAGAAGGTAGATTGCTGATTAGTTGAAAATAATTACCAGAAAAAAAATTCATGTAATTTTTTTCAAAAAAAGCCTACGTATCAGTACATTAATTATAACAATCATAAACTTAGATAAAAAAACAGTAAGCAAAATGTTCAACTTGTTGATTGTCACTGGGATTGTTTGTATATTGTATCAGAAAGCATCTGATGTTATGTCTCACTTTCATATCGTCCCCTCCATACTGCATAATTTATACAACTCTGTGATAATTTGTTACAGACTCACTTTTGATTTTTTCTTTGGCCTTCCTAGCTTCATTATTAGCATGCAACCACCACTGCTAATCATGATTGATTAGACATAAAATTATAAAGACATTTATGGTTCTCATTGACATAGATTGAATCATATGTCAGGCAAGTGCTGTCATTGATGCCAGACTAAAAAAACAAGTGTCTTCTAGGCTTAGGCTTATCAGTATCGAATGGATGATGCTAATCCTAATTGGATGAACCGTTTCCAGTGGAATACAGGGATGAACTAAAAAAAACTTTTAAAATGAACTTTTTCGAAATTCTGAAATTGTAGGCAGTGATTCACATACAAATATATGGCAAAAAATCACCAGCTAATGGCTTCTACTTAAACCATACATGCCAACCTTTCAGACAGTGTTGCTTTTTTAATTATTTTTTTGAGACTCAAAAAGTGTTTTATGGTCCCAAAGGAGGGTCAGTACACGTGACACAAAAAAGTTACATCATGCAATTGAGTATAAGTTATCACTCATATAAGCCTATAGAAAATGACTGGAAATTCAAATTTGAATAAAACATATGAGTTTTCTCTTTGAAGCATTTAATACACATTCAAACAAACAATAGTTGGTAGACTTAGCATTGTCATAAATCATTGCCACACACAAACACACACACACCTATGTGCACACAGTCACATAATTACAATCGCACAGACAGTAAATAAGAAGTTTTTATCTAGATGCAGACTTTGCTGCTCTCAGTAGTTAAGTGGAGGGTTTGTAGGTGATACAAATATTATTAGTGTTCATCGGTGTACTCATTAAGGACTGGATGTTGTTCATACTTCCCAAGATCTTGTTGAATTTCTCAGCATTGAAAATGATCTCTCTGCATTTGCATTGCTTTAAGGAGTGTCAAAAATGGTATGGCCACAATAGTTAGAATGTCAAATCTTTGTGTTCAAGAAGGTAGATGACAGTTACCCATGTCAATATGATGTTTGCAGTATGTGCAAAGAATTAAATGCTCCCCTTGCTATTGCACTTTACAAAGTCAAACTCCTTCAGCCAGGAGTTTTGAAATTTAGTTTTGGTGGGCTTTGTTCACTTCACAGATGGCTCATCCTTCCCTGAATCACAGCTGTCTTTTGACATTTTGCTTTAAAAAATTAATCAATCTTGCACACTGTCCCAGCTACTGAAATGATCATGTTTTGCATTTTATACATAGAGCTAAATCAAGCTTCAAAGAAATGTTGCCACTGATTACAAACTTGCCAATAATCTTTAATAAAGATAGCTGAAAATTCTCATTCAAGGCAACAAATTGTAATAACTTTTGTTTCTTCAACATTCATCTCTTTGATTTACATAACTTTAAATGCATTGGATTGTTCCACTTCATGTACTTTACCTTAGGTCATACACATCAGTCAGGCATTTAGACTGCCTTTACTGACACTTGAACAAATTCAGATTTGAACTCAGAATTGTAGGAAAATTTTGTACCTGTTTATGCCAAAAACCCTTCGAATGATTGAAGTAAAATGTTGAGAACTTGTAAATTATCACTGTGACAAAAATCGGATAAATATGTGAATCAGAGTATTAAATAAATTCGGAAATTATTATTTTGTTCGGAAATTGAAATGTTTCTTTTTCAAATAGCCAGGTGTATAGATAGTAAAAGTTCCATGCTGTATGCTATGATATTTACACCAACAATATTGTTGATATAGCTTTTTCACTTTTATATGCAAACTTGATTTAATGCATAATGTGTACTTTGTTAAAGGTGGGTTTGCTGATGCTAATAAATTCTTCATACATCCTTACACTTGACACTGTTATATTTTGTCAGGCTATAAATGTGTTGTATGATAGTGTAAGTTAAGATATGATTATCATAATCCTATTATGCTATACCTGAAAGAAAGAAAGTAAGACAGAAAGATAAAGACAGCCACCTTTACCTTATACTTGTATAATATCATACATCATTATCTCTAATATATATAGTTGTAGTAATTATCTAATCTTATGCTCGAGTAGGGTTTGATATCCTTACCTTATATTATCATAAGGTAAGACACCCTATTCTTATACTTGTATAAGATGAGACTTTCTACATTTATTCTGGTATATGATAAGACACCCTTTTCTTATACTTGTATAAGATGAGACTTCCTACATTTATTCTGGTATAAGGTAAGACACCCTAGTCTTATACTGGTATAATGTAAGACTTTCTAACCTTATTCTGGTATAGGCTAAGATACCCTACTTTTATAGCATTAGACTTTCTTACCTTATTCTGGTATAGGTTGAGACACTCTAGTGTTATATTGGTATAAGGTGAGATGTTCTTACCTTATTCTGGTATAGGTTGAGACACCCTAGTGTTATACTGGTATAAGGTGAGATGTTCTTACCTTATTCTGGTATAGGTTGAGACACCCTAGTGTTATACTGGTATAAGGTGAGATGTTCTTACCTTATTCTGGTATAGGCTAAGATACCCTACTTTTATAGCATTAGACTTTCTTACCTTATTCTGGTATAGGTTGAGACACCCTAGGGTTATACTGGTATAAGGTGAGATGTTCTAACCTAATTCTGGTATATGCTAAGACACTATAGTGTTATACTGGTATAAGATGAGACTTTCTAACCTTATTCTTGTATAGGCTAAGACACTCTAGTATTATACTTGTGTAAGATGAGACTTTCTAACCTTATTCTGGTATAGGGTAAGACACCTTAGTCTTATACTTGTATAAGATGAGATTTTCTAACCTTATTCTCTTATAGGGTAAGACACCCTAGTCTTATACTTGTATATGAAGAGACTTTCTAACCTTATTCTGTTATAGGGTAAGGCGTCCCTGTTTTATATTGGTATAAGATGAGACTTTCTCACATTCCTATATGTGTATGATCGTGTTTTCCAGGGTGGAACACCGGTGCATGATAGTTATATCATGTATGACACGTGACCTTTATTCTTACTCATGGACTATTTTTCATTCATAAATTGTTTTGGAAAAGAATCCATTATGCTTCACTCGAGGATAGGAAACTTCCACTCTTAAGATCAAAATTTTGCGTCAGACACTCTGCACAGCCTTATCTCCGAAGCAAAATTATGACCCTCCGTTGGAATTTTCCTATTCTACAAATATGCATATGATGTATTCTATTATTCTAAGCTTATTCATGTATAAGATAAGACACCATATTAGTAATTTTATATACGATGAGAATTTACAACCTTATTCTGGTACCTCCTTGTTAAAAATCTTTTTATTTTATTAAAAGTTATAGAGCTCTCATACATATGCAATGAGCCCATATATATAAACCCAGTGTGCATTTTTTTTTCTTTTGGAAACATTTGATTTCCATCAGTTAAGTACAACAAGATACACCTTGTAAACATTTTTTTTCCCAACAGATTGTTTCATTAAATTCCACACAAATTATCTTGCATGTTTGAAATATAAAAAATGTCAAGTAGTAAATAACACAGCAATTTATTCTTAGTTTTGTGTATATAGTTTGCAATAAATCAAAAACAAAACATTTAATTCAAGAAACAGTTTCAGGTGTATAAACATTTATTCATCATGAGCCTGTGGCTCCAGTTCCACCTCTCGTTCATTTTCTTCTAATAGTGAACGGAGCCTTTTGCTCCCTTTCAATTCATTCACCAACTTTCTCTTCAAAATTTGTATTAAATTGTTGTTTTTCACTTCAACACCATTGTACTTTATTGATATATCAACACTTAATTCAGGTATGGAGTCTTCTATCACTGCTTCCTTGCAAAAGTCCACAAACCTTTGTGGGATATATTTTGTGGACATCTGTAAATCTGAAAATAAAAATATCAATATATTAATTTTTTTAACAATATTTACTACATCTATTATTTGTAATGTCCACTGAACACAATTTTGACAATTCATTAATTGATATAATGTTTATTACTTCTATATAAAATATAAAACTACAAAGTATCATTACATCCTTGTTTAAAGTTCATTCATAAATTGCAGTTGAATACTTTATGGATAGAATATTATCATTTTTATCACATGAATTTTGTTATTGACCTTAGTCATAACTGTATTTATTGTACTATTACACACATGATAACATCACATGACATTACAAATAATGTAATGACTTAATGTAATGCAGAGATATAATATTTGAGTCATATTTTCAAATTTCACATCAAAAGTACCTAATAAATAGTACTTGTTTCTAAAAATAAATACAATTGCATATGTAGAAGAAAAAAAAAAAAAACATTTTATCTCTTTTCTCGTGTATAATTAACACATTACCCAGGTGAGCAATTATTTGGTTTCATGAACATGTATATATGATGGTCGGTTTTGTTGGATTTAAAGGTACTTTACACCGATTATTGACTATATAATTCAAATGAAATGAGAGATAAGGGCCTTTCCCAATAACACACAGTGGTAGTCAACCCAGGCAGTCATAGGTTAATATAGAACATTCTTCCCTTCCTGTTGGTAAAAATTTGGTTTGATGTGTTGTTATTTCTGTAAAACAAATTGTTAAATATATGAATTTGTATATTATTGATTAGTTCAAGCTGTTACAGTTAATAACAAACAATTTATTCCTAAAGGTGAGTGCTAAATACTTAAGAAAAAAAATGGAATCATTGGGATTTTAGAAGGGTTAATCAGGTTACAAATTACCTGAAAGTTTTGTTAATTCTTATAAGCTCAGTTATTTGTTTTTATACAATCACATGTAATGTCTCACAAATTAAATTAAAAATACCTAAAAAGTCATCAATTCTTCCTGCATGCTCGGGGTATAAATTCTGTGTTCTACCCAAGAGCTGCAGTCTGTAAGTTTCACAAAGATGTCCTCTAATTTCCTCCTCTTCTTTAGTTTCTCAATTTCGGCTGTTACACTCGACACAGCCTTAATGTCTGCAGCTACTTTCCTTAGATATGTAAGTTGGAGTGATTCAGATACACCTTGCAGACTTCTAAAAAACTGATAGAAAATAATAAACATAAAAATGTATATATGTTATTTATGTATTATTTACATAAATAAAAAAGTGATCCATATAGTGAAGATGTTTTTCTTGTAATGAGAAGCATCTAAAACATTTATTGAATTCATGATTTTAATATTTCCTAAGTGACCTATTCCCTTTCTTAATTTCATATAAGTACCTTTTACGCCATATCTTTTGTATCCACACATTTTCTGATGTTTTGTTGTAATATTTATGTGCTAATATAACAAAATTACATAAACTTCAGCTTAATTTATTTAAGATTTTAACATATTTTTTACATTTATTTTTGTGAGTGTATTCCAAATTCATGAACATTATTAATATTTTAAATTACAGTACAAATGTTCTTTTTATGTGGTACTGTTACAGGTTATTTAAGTTTTGAAAACTGTATTTTGTTTCAAATTGCACAGTTTTCTTTCATTATTATACAATACATGATATTTAGGACAATACACATTTATAAACACTGACTAAGATTTTAAAAAGAAAATTAACTTATAGTGACATATTTGTTTACTACTGGTACTTTCTTACATTTGACAATTTAAAAATAACAAACTGGACTTACTTGTACAGGAAAACTTTTTTCTGGCCCATCTACTGTTTCATAATTACAGAAAATTTTGACCACTTCTTTAAAGGAATCTTCCATCATATTTGCAATATTTGCTACCGTTGAGGCACTAGTAGTCTGAACATCCTGTTTGAAATAAAAATAGCATTAAATATAAAGTATAAGAAATTGTACATCTTATTTGCAATTTAATTCACAATATAAATTCATTCCAAAAGATCTCAAAGAGTCAGTTTCTATTAGGAGTGAAACGATACACTTGTGCCGCGTATCAATACAATTCTCATTACACAGCCGACGATATGATACATTATCAATTCTCAATTTAAATCTTAAATTGGCAAACGACTAATAATTGTTTGTTACTGCTGAAGATTAAAGTAGGTTATACAAGGTACGTATAGTTTTGTATCAATTTTAAACTTCTGGTATTGATACATGTATCGATATGACGGAAGTATTGATGCATCGGTATATTGATGAATTGTTTCACCCCTAGTATATATTATGTTACATGTGATTGCATGAATCACTTTAGTTTATAAAACATTGCTCCATTAATCAACATGAAAATTTTTTTATATTTTGCAAACAGGACCCTAATAAAATTATTGACTTATATTTTAAGAACAATCTTAATTTTTACAAACCAGCAATTCCATTCACAATTCTAATATTTATAATAGACCTTGAAGAGTTGTATGTAATAATCACACAGCACTTCATGCACATATATTCAAATATTTAATTTAAATAATCCAGCACCTTTCATCATCACCATTTCCTTCTATATGCCTTCTGATGTCGTTATAAAACGAGAATTTTTTCACCTTCCTTGCTATAGTGATATGGTAAATGACTTGTTTCTCTTTAGTATAATTATAATTGGAATGCATTTAAGTACTCAAAATTTATTCATTTATGATGATGACCCTTCACCATCTTCATCTTACCTTCATCTCCATATCTGTTAACATTTTTGCAATGTTGGATACACTTCTATCTCCAAGCTTCCTCGCTTGAAAAACTTTGTCCTGAAAGGTGAAGTCTCCTTGTAATAATGACACGAAAAATTGGCATGTTCACATTATGTTGGAATATAAGTATTGAAATGCAATACATAAATAAAGTCACAACTGATACTACCATTTAATGTTTAATTCGCATTATTTTCAATAAAAAAATCATTGTATCGATAAACATTTATAAACTGAGATGTCAGTACTTATTTTGGATACCTTAGGAGCAAATTGCCATTCTTCTTTCTGCATTATTTGATTTTTTGATCATACCAGCAAGTCAACCATTGGCAGCTATTTAGAATCTGCTCCTGGCTTTTAAAAAATTAGCAGAATATTATATTTCCTACACAAAAAAAGTATGGAAAAATGACAGACAATACAGGTCATTAATTTACTACAGAAAGTTTTATTACTGTTTGATAGAATACAGTAAAGTTAGATGCTATGATGTTTGTCTGTCTTTTCCATCATTTGTTTCCACACAATAACTCGTTTAAATAGCATGCATGTGACGTAAGGAAGAAACCTGGTGATTTTACGGTGAAAAGGTCAAAGATAAAGGTCACTGTGACTGAAAGAAGACATGGTTTCTGCACAATGACATTAGTTTGAAACTTAGTAGATGGCATGCACTTAGGTTAAGGAAGAAGCCTATAGATTTTAAGTCAAAGATCAAGGTCACTGACTAAATAAAAAAAAAAAACAATTTATGCACAACAGCATTAGTTCCATATCATAAACCAGGGACAAACCATGTAGATCGCATGCAGTTAGCATAAGGCAGAACCCTATCTATTTGGGAGTAAAAAGGTCAGAGATCAAGGTCATTGTGACTGAAAGAAGAAGAATGGTTTCCACACAATAACTTTGTGGATGACTTGCACTTAGGGTAAGGTAGAAACTTATTGTTTTGGGGTCCAAAGGTAAAGATCAGTGTGGCTGAAATATGAAAAATGATTTCTGCACAAAATTTCACTTCCTTGCCACCGTCACTAAAGTTTGCAGCTGGTTAACACTTGAGGTAAGACAGAAGCCTATTGATTTGGAGGTCAAATGTCAAGATCACTGACTGAAATAAGAAAAAGTTTTTTCCACAATATTTTTAGTTCTTGACCACATGTCTTGAAGTTTGGTGGATGGGTTACATGTTATGTGTGAAAGATGCCTGTTGATTCTGGGGTTCAAAGTTCATGGTCATTATGACTCGCAGAAAAATGGATTTTGCAAAGTAGCTTGTGTTGTAATAGTTCCTTGACCAAACTTTGTGGATGGCTTGCACTTTGGGTAATAAAGAATGCAATAGATTTTGGGGTCTAATGGTCTAAGGTTACTGTCATTGTAAGTCTAATAAGAAAATAATGGTTTGTGCACAGTAAAGTTAGTTCGAGACCTCATACCATGAGCAAAGGTTAAGATCAAGGTCATTGAGTTGAGACCAACGATGCCTTTCTAGTGCCTACATAGAGGACTATTAAACATGGGGTGGGTGTATAATGTGACATTCGTGGTAATTTTGTTTTTCTTTTGCTTCAGTTTTTATTATGGTTTGGCAAAAAAAAGGACATTTTTGTTAGTATTTAAATACAGTACTAAAATGCATGGATTGGGGAAGGGTCCCATAGTTTCAATTATGCATCATTGTTCATTTGGTCGTTAACTTTGTACTTTGAACCAACCACAAAATGTGCAGAAATTGGTACCCCATGACAAACAGTGAATTCAGAGTATTTGATTTTACTGAATTCACTTCATCAGGCATTGATCATTGACAAAGATTATGTGTTCCCAGTCACTGATGAAAAATCCACAATGAAGACAAATGGCTTTCCATCATTTTTTAGACATGATATAGTGACCTAGATAGCCTGTATCCAAGTCCTGTACCGCTTGAAACAGATAAAGCAGACAAGTTTTGTAAATTGCAATTCAGGTCAAAAGAACTCGTTTGGAAGAAATGTATGTACATGTTGCCCAGTTTATTCTCTGTCATTTTGGACTTGTGAAAATGCCCCAAAAATAAACCATTGAGCAAAGTTTTACTATGTAATAACATGCTACCATCTCTTTTCTAATACAGAAGGGTCTTGAAGCATAATGTTGTTGATTGATTAGTGTTTAATGACACATCAGCACATACAAGGCTACTTAGTGCCAAAGCAAGGGAATACAATACCTTAATCAGAGACACACCAAAGCAGTCAACCTGGGCTGGTCTAGAGAAATTTACACCCACAACCCACAAATTGTGAGTTTGAAATGCCAACCCTGGAGACACCACAGCTCCCTCTTGAGCATGAATGTTTAACAGTCAACAGAAACCTTGTCTAAAATCATTTGACAGATGTATATAACAAATATTGTTTTGCATTTATTTACAGAGGACAGTCCATATGAACCCCCTGATATTGGCCCTAATGAGGATGATGAAGCATATGACCCAGAAAGAGAGGAGGAAAAAAACAAGCCCAAAGCCACAACTCCTCTGCCAAAACCTAAACAAGGAACTGGTGTCATAGGTAAGTTACGATAGCTCAGACTTTAGTTTAGGTTCATGTCATAGTGTCTTTAGTTTAGGTTCATGTCATAGTGTCTTTAGTTTAGGTTCATGTCATAGTGTCTTTAGTTTAGGTTCATGTCCTAGTGTCTTTAGTTTAGGTTCATGTCATAGTGTCTTTAGTTTAGGTTCATATCATAGTGTCTTTAGTTTAGGTTCATATCATAGTGTCTTTAGTTTAGGTTCATGTCATAGTGTCTTTAGTTTAGGTTCATATCATAGTGTCTTTAGTTTAGGTTCATGTCATAGTGTCTTTAGTTTAGGTTCATGTCATAGCGTCTTTAGTTTAGGTTCATGTCATAGTGTCTTTAGTTTAGGTTCATGTCATAGTGTCTTTAGTTTAGGTTCATATCATAGTGTCTTTAGTTTAGGTTCATGTCATAGTGTCTTTAGTTTAGGTTCATGTCATAGTGTCTTTAGTTTAGGTTCATGTCATAGTTTCTTTGTTCAGTATCAAAAATAAAGAAGAATGGCAGTCCTCTTTTCAGGATGACATAGCCTTTGCATGTAAATGATTTGCCCCCCACCACCACCACCACCACCACTCCAACTCCACCCAAGGTATTCAAATAGAGTAGATGCTTGTAGCTGCTATGGAATTTCTCTCCATACTTCAGAGTGTGCATTATATCACCTACTTGTAATAATGCTCCATCAACAAGGGTGTTGCAGTAGATAGATAGATAAAGCATTTTACCAGCTACTCTGTTGCTTGACTGGTTTTGTGATACTACTAGTTTGGATTTCAGACATGCTTACTGTTATGATTCTCTGTATTAAAAAAGCACACACAGACACAATGATTTCTCTGTATTAACAAAACAAAACACATGCACAACATTCAAGGCATGAAGTAAATGAAATCTAGGAAATTTATTGATCTTACGATATTGCCAATTAATCGTTTTCAAGTTATAACTTCACAATATGCTTACAGTGCCAAACTCTGGGAAAATTTAGAAACATGAACATGTCATGGTTTACAGAGTTAATATTTGTTGGTTTCAGGTGGAGAAACAATGAGCAAGATAATTCAGAAGATTGCCATGAGTAAGAATCCTGCAGAAGCAACAGCAGCAATGGTGGCAGCACTCGCTTCAACAAAAGGCTTGGGGAATCAACGTCGTCTTCTTATGGAGCTCACACAGAAAATCGACCAGCAAAAGAAGCTGTTGGAGGCAAAGAGGCGTGAAGTTCAGGGTGGAGATATTGCAGGCATAGCAGCAGCAACAGGAATGGAAACATTAGCTGTCAGTACCGATAATAGTTCTGAAAGCATGACTGTAGGTTCAGCTGTGGCATCCATACCTGTAACATCCACGGCTGTTGAATCCACAACTGTCAGTTCAGTTGTAACAACAACAGCTGCTGTAGGAACAGCACTTGGCAGCACAAATGTCTCAATGCCAGATGTAGCTTTTAGTGTTCAGCCAAGTCATAGTGCTACAACTTCTAATGTTGATGTCAAAATACCTGTGTCTCCTGATATTTCAGATTCTGATTTCACATCGTCCCTATCTTTAGTTAGTCATAATAATGCACAAGACCAGCCAGGTACTAAGGATGTTAAACCAAGTCTTGAATATTCATCTGTAACAGGATTTGGAATTTCCTCTGGAATGCAAAATGAAGCTACAAAGGCAAGTTCTACTGGACCAACAGAAAATGAAAAAGATCAAGAAAAGTCTTTTAATTCAAAGGAACAAATTGATTGTAACTCTGAAAGGCCTGAGACAGGGGACAATGCTGTCTCCAGCTCTATTAGTGGTAGATATGAGGCATCTAAGATTAAAGAGGAAGAAGAACCAGAAAGTGAAACTCCAGCAGAACTACCTACAGCCCTTCAATCCCTCTTTTCTTTTATTCCATCTGGAAGTGTGTCGGGGCTGAAAATCATAAAGACCAAGACTCCTGTCACTTACTCATCTGCACCCAAAAAGTCAGAAAAAGACACTTCTCTTTTCTCTCAAACAAAGACTTCAGTAAGTGTTGTAAGCAGTGAGACTTCATCAAAGTGTAGTAGTCAGGATCAAAATTCTGTTGCATCTGTTGTAAAATGTGCTGTTAGTGCTACAAGCAATACTGAGAAAGTGGTGCAAGATCAGAAGGTATCTGGAACAACAAAAGCGGAGTTAACAGGTCCAGAGAAGAAGTCCAAAACAAAAACTTTCCTTGGCTTTGAGTATGATTCAGATTCTTCAGAAGGAAGTTTTGAAGGCTTTGATGTTGATGATGTAAAGAAGGACAGTCCTCGTAAAAAGTCTTCTAGAGTAAGTTCCAAGCAGATTGACACTGTGGTAATACCAGGTCTAGGTTCACTAGACCAATGCTTCATGGAAGACAATCCTGGTGAACAAAAGGAGCCTGACTCGACAGATCCTGATGCTATGACAGATTTTGGTGATACTGATATTCGAATAGGTAAGCAGCCATGGCGACAGTCACTTGGCAACATTGAACCTGACCTTGACCTTCCAGATGAAGATCAAGACTTGAGACGAGGGTTTGATCAAGATATGCGATTTGACCGAGACATGAGACAACCAATGGTTGATGTGGATGAAAGAATTCAAGGCCCACTTTATTTGCAACCTTTACCACCTGGAGTTCAACCTGGGCCCCCTGGAGGACTACCCATCAGGCCACCTGTGCTAGGAGAGCCCCAAGATATTGACCAAAGAATAAAACCATTTCCATTTCCAGGGCCACCAGGAATTAGACCAAGGTTACCATTTATGGCACTCAATCAGCCACCACCCCCAGGTGAGGATTGGCAGCCAGGACAACCGGCTCCACCGCCACTGCCACCACGACCACTCATACGCCCACCACCACCACCACTCCCTCCCCAGCCTCCAGAACCATCAGAGAAGGAACAACCTAGTGAATTAGCAGAAGACAGTGACATGAGATCTACATCAACAAGTGAGAAAAATGATGAACCTGAAAAAGAGGAGAAGGAGAAACAGAAAGGAAAAGTCAAAAATAAAGACAAAGAAAAAAAGAAAGACAGCAGTGAATTAACAAGTGATGAACGCTTGAAGCAAATTGTTCTTCAGATTGCTAGTCAACCACAGCCTCCCCCTATGAAGCCTCCACCAGTTCCTCCTGTTGCAATGGGCACAGTTGGACCTGTGTCATCCCAAGGAATAATGCCACCCCATCAGGGGCCTATGTCTGAAGGTATGATGTCCCCTCATTCCGGTATGCAACCCATTTCTCAGGGCATTTCTGCAGTGAATTTAGGGCCAGGACCCATACAACCAGACCATGATCACCATTGGCAGTGTCCTTATACTGAGGCTAATGTGCCACCTATGTCAGAAATCCATTCATCTGGAGTGCCACCAATGTCCATGGAATCGTATCAACCAAGTTCATCTGGTATCAATTCTACAGCTGTGATGCAGCATCAGCCATCAGTTCCTTCCCTTTTGAACCTGCCATCTCAATCAGTGGGCTCTGGACAGCTGCCCTCTAGGCCCCATATTGAAAGGAACCGATTTCGCCAGAGGTCACGCTCTCCACATGTGTCTCAAGGTGATGGTGATTACGGTGAGAACTACAGTGAATCTAGGGATGGATATTCTAGATCTTCGATGGGTAGACCTGAAAGGAGTCATAGAGATGATTTTAGGGGTCGTGGTCGAGGGAGAGGTAGGGGCCATGATAGAGACTGGCATGGGGGATCAGGGGGAAGAGACAGGGATCAGAGGCAGGGAGGTCATCGTCTAGAGGGGAGATCACGACATTCAAATATGGACTATTCAGAATATTGAGATTTGTATGGCACAAGAAACACATGGAAGTTTTCAGGTCCACCATGTGTATCAGGATGAAAGAATATGTTTCTCTATCATAATGAACTTGTGTAAGTTCTTGAGAAATGGAAAATTAATTATGCCACTAGATTTTGATTTTCATTGGTCAATCTTGGGGCAGAATACATGCCTCATATGAACCCAGATATAATTATTATTATTTTGGGTTTTTTTTTAAAATTTAATTTTAGTCTGAACATTTCCAATTCAGACAACCATAAAACTGAAATTGATCATGCTTGTGAATAGTTAAAAGATCAGAAAGATTAATTGCTAGGATATAAACTTGTACAAGAACAGGAAAAACCAAGCAGTCTTTATCTTCTTTTATTTGGAAAAAGTAGTAATTTAGTTTTGATCAGGTTCACTTTTCCAAATAACATGGGTCTTGGGCTGCAATCCCATATACCTTGGAAAATCCATACTGGTAAATCCTAGCACATTTATATTTTGATGGTATTTATTGTGTAAATTACATGTGCATTACATAGTGTTTTTGACTTGCGATCATGGGGGCAATACATTTTTTATGATGACAAATAAAGCAGAAAAAAGTGAAGGCATGTAAATTGAATTAAATAAATATCATAACACTATGATATATGTTAAGTTTGTAAAAAAAAAAAAGTCAGATGTTGTACATTTCTTTTCACATGTAATGATCATGTTGAAAAACATTTTATGAGTGAAAATCTTTTTGTTTCATCACTTATTTGATGTTATATTTTGTGCTATTTCAATCCCACACTTATTGCATATGTTGCTCAGAAATCTTTGGAATTCAGTCTAACATGTAACAGATTAATGTATCCACTTCCCTCCCTGTTGTGATTATTTGTGTTCAAAGGATGAAGAATTGAATTTAGAATTGAACCTGGGGAACATCTTTCCACCTTTAGAACTCTTAAGGACCATGTACAATATAATTTTCTTTTGGAATAAAAGCAGGAAGGTATAAGGTCTTATTGTCGCAAATATTTGTGAAAAATTTTAGAAAGAAACTCCACAAGTTTTCATGAGCACTAACTATGTAGTCTAGAAAGTTTAAGAGAATATACCGTATTTGCCGGCCTATAAGTTGATACTTTTTTACCTGGAAGTCTGGGCTTCGTCTTATACTCCGAATCGACTTATATATGGATTATGACATTGAAATTGCTTTACCGTATGTTAATGTAATTTTTCGTACGTGAAAAAAAAGAAAAAATGTAAAAATTTCAAAGTACGAAAAGTATAGTGTAAAAAAATAATTATCATTTTGGGCTTTGTCTTATACTCCGCATCGACTTATATATGGATGAAGGATTGAAAATTGACGAATTAGCGAATTCGACTTATACTCTGCATGGACTTACAGGCCGGCAAATACGGTACGTCACATTTTTGATGGTTGTTTAATTAAATAGATAGTGGATTGATGGTAATGCTTTCTGTTTTACACTTTGCAAAGAGTGATGATATGTCAATGAAACTTGAGAGTGACCTAACTTGTTATCCATTAGAGCAATAAAAAAAGCAGATGGCACAGGGTTGTTAAATTAAAACACATTTTTCTTGTTATGCACCAAGTTTAAAAAACTATCTTATGTACTTGCTTATAATCCAAGTCCAACTACAAGCAACATAGATTCTTATCTGCAGTCGCATAATACACCAGCAGATCAGGATCTATGTTTGTTCTACTGGTTACTGCTAACAAACTGGATAGATCCAGATCTGCCAGCACAATCTGCAATGGCAGATCGTGGTCTGTGCAGTTTGCAGTTGGATATGACTTTAAGCAAGCGTATACAGTACGAACAATGATTCAGTCCATTCATAACATTAACACATATGTAGTATTTTAGAGATAACAAAAGAAAAGTAATAAATGGGTCAAATCACATTCTTTGATTTTTTAAACCTGATACGTAAAAAAAAAAAGAGAGAAAGGCCCATTTCAGTTGATTAACCCACTGTTGTCCACGCATCTTTGATCCCTGCTCTGAGAGGTCCCTTTAACGATTTTATTAACATGACATCATGCTAGGCACGAGAGAAATTTGCAATTGTGATTGTAATAAAAAGAGAGAGAGATGATTTAGTCTTTTGAATTTAAAAAATAGAAGTTTTAGTTCTTTCTTATGTCTTTCATTTATTTATACATAAAACATAGAGAAGGCACTCGTGTTAGTTAGATAAAAGTTTGTATTTTACAGGATTTGCTTGACCAAGTTTCTGTCACAATTGTCCCAATTTATGCTTTTATTCAGTACCAGAAATTGAAGACAGAAATTTAGTCAAGGATATATTTTTTCCTAATTCATTAAAATCTCTTTTAGCCAGGATTTACTGTTTACAACAATACATGTAGCATGATGTAAACAGATTATCTTGTTTGAGTGTCCATTTCAGATAGAATGTGTAAAGCAAGTTGAAAAAATGCAGTCATTTTTGGACCGTAACATGCAAAAGGTTGAAATTATTTTACGAGTTTCATCTATTTTAAATTGGAATTAAATCAAATGTAAGATTCTATTATCACATAATACTGATTATATACTATAAAATTGAAAAATATTGTTGGTATTGAAATGACATACATTCAGATACCTTAGACATAAAGCTTTGCGTTGTGCTGCATTATGGCATTACCTTTTACGTCACGAGGTATTACAACCTGTATGAATAGAAAATAAAATATATGAGTATATTAACTTAAATGTGATTAAAAAAAATGATGGATGACTGAAAATGTAAATGTAATGATACATGATGTATGCTAGATTCTTAAATATTATTTTAAGGAGTGACAAGTTTCTTTTTCAAATTCTTTACTGACCAACTTTTGCATGAAATTAATTTATCTTTGATAAATTAGAAAACATCAAATATAGATGTGTTCTGTGGAAGTAAAGTATCTTGCAGAAATTTCTTGTAAGCACTTCCTTTACATCCTGGACCTGCAAAAACTAGTCCTGGACCAGAACTTTATAAGCCATAGAGTCCCAATAACTGCAACACTCCCTCATTATAACATGGCCCATGGTACAATGCTCCCTCTTTATAACAATGTCTATGATACAGCACTCCCTCATTATAACACTATACATGGTACAGTACTCCCTCATTATAACATGGTCATGGAACAGCACTCATTATAACATGGTCCATAGTACAGTACTCCCTCATTATATTGTGGTCCATGGTACAGTACTCCCTCATAACATGGTACATGGTACAACACTCTCATTATAGCATGGTTCATGGTACAGCACTTCCTCATTATAATGATGTCCATGGTACAACACTCATTATAACATGGTCCATGGTACAGTACTCCCTCATTATAATGCTGTCCATGGTACAACACTCATAACATGGTCCATGGTACAGTACTCGTTATAATGCTATCCATGGTACAGTGCTGTCGATGGGAGTCATGGAGTATACTGCTTTATAGTGAGACTGCCTTTGTGCATATAATTTTATTACTAAACAATAAAATTGGATCCATTACCATACCCGTCTTTTAAAGGGAACTGTTATAATGAAGGGCCCTATAGCATGCGAGTGCAGTAGTTCTGGAGTTGGTTATTATACATTATGCATGTTCCCAACAAGTCCATGAAAAAGCTGTGGTTGATCTGACGGGTATTGTAATTATATTATAAGCATCAGGGAATCATAGATTGAAAACATTTGATTGTCATGAATTTAATTTTTCAGCCAATTCTTGACCTCTGCTTTACTTGCCCATACCCCAAACGTTTTATGACACAGGGTCCAGGATCTCCATTGTATAAAGCCTATGTGAAATGTAGGTCACAATGACCTTTTATTGTAAGGGTGTGGTCAAAATAGAGATGCATACAATCGTCTAGTTTCGTGTTTCTGGCCTGAACAGAGTTTGAGAAAAAAACGTAACAAAATAAGACCAAAGTCAGTGAAGTATGAAATATGGGTCACTGTGACCTATATTTGTGATGAGGGTGTATTACTCATCAAGATGCATCCCCTCTCGGAGTTAAGTGATTGTTGGCATAATGGTATGAATACAGGAGGGAAAAAACCTATTTAGTTGTGAGCTAAACACACAATCTTAACCAAAGCCAGTAAACTGTGAAATGTAGGTCATATTGACCTTTTGTTGTAAGGGTGTGGTACTAATAGAGATGCATACAGTCATCTTGTTTGATTATTCTTGCATGAAGAGCTTGAGATATAAACTTAAAATACAAAATTTAACCAAACTCAGTGAAGTGTTAAATATGGGTCGTATTGACTTTTGTAATGAGGTTGTAGTTCTCGTCAGGATGCATCCCCTCACCAAGTTTCAGGATTCTAGGTATCACAGTATGTAATAAGGGTGCAAAAGACCCGAGTTAAACACACAAACTTAACCAAGAATGTGCAACTAATGTACAACACGTGTGTATAGAGTTAACCTCCTCTCCAAGGGGGAAGGTGCCATAAAAGTCACTCCAAACGTTTGTCGCGGACCGAGGAAGAAAGAATGGTTGAGATGCATCGAGGGCTGTACATACCTATTTGCTTTTATATGTGCGGACGCTGACGCATGGGATTGTACGACATCTCTCCTCTGCTTCAAAGAGACGAGCTAAATTAAGTTCATTTTTAGAGCAGAAATGGTCAAAATTTAAATCAAGAACGAAAAATATCTTTGTATCAGGCGAGTGTTCTGCACTATAACTGAAAGTGGCTATCTGTTTTGAATCCATGATTGTAGCTTGAGGCTAGAGACCTGTTTCCGGCAGGTCCAAACATTTTGCTTATTCGGGTCATTTTTGAAAAAATCTTGGAAATATATAACAGCATTCTTTTTACGACATATTTTCGGTCCCAATATGAAAATGTCACTCTTGAAGGATTTTATTTTCATCATGAAAGTTTAAGAATCTCGAGAAGAAAAAAATTTAAAAAATCACCGTTTTAGAGAAGAAAAAAACAAACAAACAAATAATTGTTGTAATTTCTGATTGGCTACATATCAGGGATGAGGTAATGGTAAAGTTATGGATTTCTACTATTTTATTTCAGGGCAGTAGGTATGTATAGATTTCTCACCATTTCCTGCAGTAGGGGTTTTTTTAAAATATTTTTTTCGCTCTCAGAATTTGTTTACTAAAGTATGTCAGTATATACTTATTTAGGGATATGACACACGCGACACTATCTAGACCAATTAGAGATGTTGCTGGCATATTTTTTGACGCATTGTAACCATTCACATGTTCTGAAGTATAAAGAGAAAGATTGCCTGACGCAAACGTTCTCAAGATTGACAGTATACTGAAATGCACAAGTAAAGCAAAAAGTTAAACGACATGTCAACACGCTTGACATATACTTCCGCGCTTTCAAACCGACATTTTGTCCCCTCGTGCAAATTTCACGAAAATTAGATGACACAATACAGCTTCCAATGTACCCCATCATAATACCTCCAAGTCAAACTAATAAACTGCCCAGATGCAGTACTAAATGATTCATACTTAATAAGCTGTCAGTTGGAATTTCGAATAAGCAAAGATTATCGAAGCGAGGCCCTGAATGGTCTAAGGCGCCGGCCTTTACAGATCACTCCAATCTCACCTCTGTCCGCGTGGGTTCGAGTCGCTGCTTGGCCAACGTGGGTATGTGAGAAGACTTGCCAATAGCTTCCCGTGTCTCAGTGGTTCTTCCTGAGTCATTCCGGGTTCTCCCTCCACCAAATACTGTCCGCCATGTATGGCGTTAAACCGACCAAATAAAACCCCCCCAAAAAAAACCCAACCCAAACCAATCTTCTCAAAGCTGTTGATCATGTCCTTCTATAGAATGTGTATGATGCAGTGGAAAATTTCGAGATGAAGTCGAAATTGAAGATAAACTTAGGCTAATAAAGGAACTCGAGCTGGAGTATCTGCATCCATCCTTTTTCCTATTAAGCGAAATCTGATTTGGCTCTTATTTATTTGTCCCTATCACTTCCCACGTACATAAATGGCTATACATGCTCAAAAGGAAAGTGAGCGATTTGAAAAATTCGAGCTGGTTAAGTATTATCTTGCACTTTAAATCTTGGCACCCAATGCTCGAGCAAGCTGACATTACTCTCGCAGAAAAATCGAGTTAAAACTGGCTACCTGATTCATACCTTCCACAAGCGGGCTTAGGTGAAAGCACAAGGTTTACTTGGGTTTTACAGTTAATCTGAAAATGTACACGTGCTATAATGAAAATATTTGTCAGAATTAATGTTTGAAACCCCACGAAATACATGTACTTGCGATGCATTTGTGGTCACTTACACACACAGCGTATGTTGAGGAAGGATTTGACTATCAAAGTCGTAGGATGTACGAGAATTAACTAGAAACAAAATGCCTCATCAATACATGAGTCCAAACAGAGATTTCCGATTGGTTGAATGCTTTTAAATGACGTAATTTAATTATTTGGGTCAAAATTAGATTCTTAAGACCTTGATTATTACTTGACTAAAAGTAAATTTCAGAGTGAACGTAACATGTATGGAGAAAATTCGAAATAAAATTAATATTTGCCATTCAGCAGATCCGCATTTGTTCATGCCTCGGTTTCACTAAATGGCACCAAATTTCTCCTCGCGTTGAGATTTTACATTATCTTGTTCGTGGTACAAACAATGTGGGGCATTTTGTCAGCGGCAGATATGATATATAGCATGAAAAATAAGTGGAGTTTAAATTTGTACACCTTTGAATCTTTATGTTGAAAGATGAGCCGATGAAATTCTTGTATTTTCGTTTGAGATAAAAAACCAGATTTTTAAAATATTTTTTTGAGAAGTGACTCTGTTTTCTAATCCATATTACACACCCTGAATAATTAGAAGAAGAAAAAAAATGTAAATCATCGAATAGGAAAGATATTAAAAATCTCAATATCTGGTGGGAAATGTGAGATATTAAAAATCTCAATATCTGGTGGGAAATGTGAGATATTAAAAATATCAATTTCTGGTGGGAAATGTGAGATATTTTAGTGAAATTGTGATTGGGTTTGATGGATACTGTCAAAACTTATACATTACTACAAGTTAACATTAGGATTTGACGAAGACTTATCTTGGACCGACACTGCACGAGTTGATGTGGATGGAATATTACGGTGTAATAAATACATCGCCTTCTGCAATGATTTAATAGATAACTGAAACCTTTAATTGCAGCAACAGATAATGTAGTTTTATTGTACACACCTGTAAGTAATTTCTATACACTGATCTAGCATACAAGAACGTATGCTTTTGACTGGAACCATTTGATGGCAGTTATATAATAATGCTAGTATGCATCAAAGTCCTGATATAACTGGGATACTATATGCTTTCGTAATCTGACACATCTAAGTTGTATGTTTTAAAACGGACTGCAAAGCAGCAGCTTTGTTGTTACTAAAAGTTGAGATGATAATGTGTACGCATGTTGCGGGCGATTGAATAATGGACTTTGGGTTACACCGAGTACAAGCTCCTGTCGAAAAGACCTTTAAATATTGAAAAGCTTTGTAGGAAGAGAACCCTATTATATAAGATTATTTTCTGTAATATAAATGTGACATAAAATATTGCTACAAATCTTATTGCCTTATGTATACCGAAAGCTAAATTCGATTTATTGTTGATTCCTGTAAATTTGTAAGAACTGTTTTGTCAAATAAATAAAACATTAGTATCTGTTTTGGTTTTGATTTATCCCTGTTTATCTCTGTGAGTGTAACGTTTTATTTTACCAGTCCCTTTTTGTCAGTTCTGTACGCTAACTCTTAACATGTTCTATCCAAAAAATAATAGTTTTCAGTCGCAGCATACGCACTCTCTCTCTCTCTCTCTCTCTCTCTCTCTCTCTCTCTCTCTCTCTCTCTCTCTAAAGATTTTCGTTTTTGTTTGTTGTTGTTTTGTTTTTTTTTTCTTTTATTCCTCGTCTTCATTATCTTCCTCCTCTTCTCCATGCCCGTGAAACTATAATTCACCCTTTCTTTCCAGAGGCTGTTTTATGTGGGTTTCTTTTGCCCCTCGGAGGCCTCAGAGGCACTGTCTATATTTCTTTTCAAACATTTTGAGTGCCAGAGGTTTTCATTTTTGATGTATCACTAAAATAATATGGCCAAGCAGTTATCAATAATTCGGCCAATCAACAGTTAAATATTGTAGCCCTTAAGAAAATCAATAATTTTTGTGTGTGTGTGTGATGTTTTAAAAATTTCGCGACTTAGTTCATATCTAATGCAAATATGTACTTTCAAACCCCTTACCGTGCATACTTGCCTCTGAATTTGCCATAAGTTTGACGGTTGCGGTTTTACTTCACTTGCCCGAACAAAATAAAATTGACGTCAAGGGTGGGACTCCAGAGTCCAGAGTATACTTTACAGACATTTGTTTTACATTTTTGTAATAAACACTTTAAACGTGGAATTAGTCACAATAATTTGATAACCTATCAATTTAGAAATACTAATGCCGATTTTATTAATGAGGTCGGTGATACTGATTTGTAGGTACATTATGTTCTATGTTAAAGTGATGTGGTAACTGTAAAGTTCACTACTCCGAGTGTGGTAACTTTTACACTTTATCATTCAAGCATTTGAACCACATCTACATGTATTTTAAAGTTTATATGATGATTAACGCAAGAATGTTCACTTTTGCTTCGAATTTTTATTATTTATCTATAACAAAATAAAAAATAATAATTCCAGTGTGTATTATGATGCAATGGATAAAGTTCACTACTCCGAGTGTGGTAACTTTTACACTTTATCATTCAAGCATTTGAACCACATCTACATGTATTTTAAAGTTTATATTATGATTAACGCAAGAATGTTCACTTTTGCTTCGAATTTTTATTATTTATCTATAACAAAATAAAAAATAATAATTCCAGTGTGTATTATGATGCAATGGATAGTATTATTATTATTATTATTATTATTATTATTGTTATTGCTTATAGCATCATGATGATGCATGTACTCTTTCTATATGCTTACGCCAAGCACATTTTGGTTTTACCATACTGTTCGTATTAACAGTTGTTGTCAGGCGCTGCTTGAGTTTGAGTAAACTTATAAGTGAAGCTGTTGAATGCTTTGTTTTGTTTTGTTTTGTTTTGTTTTGTTTTCTTGTCGATTTTGTTCTCAGTTTCGACATAAATTCGATATAATTCTCAGATGAGTCTCTTCTGAATAATCTAACCAAAAACCTAAAATAAAAGATTAAAAGATCGCCTTTATTTTTTTAAATTTTTTTTCTGTTTAGAAAATGCGGAACCCTTTGCACTAATGCCATTGGTATATGGGGGCAAAAATGTTTGTAATCACAATAAATGAGTAATTCCCATCAAAACACCCAAAACAATCAACAACAGTCATTCTAACGAAAGCTGTTTGTGAAAATCTACAACAAGGTTAAGTTTTAAAAAATAATCGAGTGTAAATTACAGTATGGGGAAAATACAAAGTCGTTTTCATACTTAAAAGAAGGGATTGGATTTTTCAGGTGATTGAACTGCCAACACGTCGGTGACTGATTATCGTGTTTAGTATTTACATGCAAAAATTATGTAAGTGGTATGGCATCATTAAAGATGGGTGCTTGATATTTGACTAAAAGAAAGTTATTTCATTAATAAAATTTAGTTTTAACCCTGGGCAGTTGCATAATGCATTCTTACACACCGTACCACTGAAGGCCGTGCGAAGCGCACTCTCGCCTCTGACGTCACACGCTCTCCGTTTCCGAGTGGTTACGGAAAAAAATGCATTACAAGGTGGGCTCGTTATTCTTGCGCGACTTTCTGGAAAACGAAAAGTGTTCCAATGGTTGGACTTTGCGGTTGATTTTGCAGCTTCGACTATTTTAAATCCTGGATAAACATGTAAAAGTCTCTTTAAAAAAGGCAGCAAGTACACCACAAGATATATTCAAATTTTACCTAGAGTCAGCTTCTTGGAATCGGCTTCCTGGCTTTGCGTACCTGACAAAGATCAAAGGTCAAAGGTGTCTGTGATTCGGTTCGTTTTAGAAAGGCCACTACCGCAACAAATTTGTTCGTTTCATTCAAGTGCAACCATTTCCACAAAGTGCCGCATGACCTAAGCTGTTTTTTTTTTTTTAAATATGTCAGTTATTTCTTTTCTTTTTTTTTAAAGTAGGACAGACTCGCTTTTAGATTATTTGAATTGTGACTATTGAACTGGACCTAATTTAAAATGTAGAAAATGAAAGAAATATATAAGGAAAGGACAACGACAAACTCGATGGGCATTTGTCCGAAATGAGCTTTTTGAACCCAAACATTTAATTTCAAGAAGATAATATTGTGTGGAAATATGTGCATAAATTGTTTCTGAATTTTAAAGGACGCAAATAATAAAAATGCCAGCTTTAATTTAGATTTAAATACATCATTAAATAAGTCATTTTTGTTCCATTTTAGTTTTTATTTGGAGTTGTCCGACAAAAAAAACAAAAAACAACATATTTACCATAGAGCGGAGGTGAGTACCTTCACAATTTTGTCTTCTTAGAATCTTATAGTAAAATCTTTTAATGATAAAGCAATAAGATGTATCGAGTTCGAATCCCGTCTGAGATATTTTTATTTCTTTACCTGTCACAATAAACCTTCTGTCTCTCTCTCTCAAAAACACAATACTGGTGTAACAGTATTCTTGTTGTGTTATCTGGCCAAAACTATACAGATATTATTGCAATTAGTCTTAATGTCTGAAAATGCAATATTTATACAGCCTTATGACTCACTAGCTACGTTGTGTACGTCCGTACGCCACGAATTTTGTTTCCGATCAGTAAATTTTAAACGACATCCTGGATTAAAATTAAATTAGTATATACTAAATATAAGTAAGACCAAGGTAATGTGTCATGTTTGATTAATTTTTTACTGGTTTGAGCTTTTGTTTGACTAAGAACTGTTGTCCATGCATATTGAACCAAGGTTTCTTCAGCTCCACCATATTGCTGTATGCATCTGTGTCAGATTGACACATTTATAGTTTGTTTATTTGTTTGAAAATATCAACATTCCTATTACTTGCTCTGACTGGATGACAAACGAGAAAACATGAAAGCAAAATCGGATTTCAGTATTTTATCAGCACACATTGCTGAATGGTACATTCATGTAATCTCCAGAGCGAGATACTTTGCAGAATTCTAAACTATCTTCGACGTTTCCAATTGTCAATATCTTCGACGTTTCCAATTGTCAATAAAGGGTGCGATTGAAGTTTGACAATCCTCTCTCAGTGAAAACAAAGTTACTTTTTTCAACGGGTTTTGATGATACGAGTAATAAACTGTGGAAATACAATGAAGAAGGGCCCCGTTGTTCAGTCTATATTTTCCAGACGCAGCCAAGAGCATTTGTCGGGCTCAAATACAATGGCATTCGGTAGTCAATTTGAAAATGTGACGAGGTTGACGCCGAATATAGATTGTTGGGCGGGACTTGTGTCATTGTCATGATTTCAAATCATCATGATCTGGGCAGTATATATAAAGACAGGGTTGACATTCACTAGTTTTCGAAAACTTGCTGAAGAACTCTGATCAGTCAGCATGAGTGCTGTTATTATCGTAGCTTTCCTTACTGTTATTATCGTAGCTTTCCTCACTGGTATTATCGTAGCTTTCCCCACTTATTATCGCAGCTTTCCTCACTGTTATTATCGTTGCTTTCCTCAATGTTATTATCGTAGCTTTCCCCGCTGTTATTATAGTAGCTTTCCTCACTGTTATTATCGTAGCTTTCCTCACTGTTATTATCGTAGCTTTCCTCACTGTTATTATCGAAGCTTTCCTCACTGGTATTATCGTAGTTTTCCTCTGTTATTATCGTAGCTTTCCTCACTGTTATTATCGTAGCTTTCCTCACTGTTATTATCGTAGCTTTCCTCACTGGTATTATCGTAGCTTTCCTCACTGTTATTATAGTAGCTTTCCTCACTGTTATTATCGTAGCTTTCCTCACTGTTATTATCGTAGCTTTCCTCAGGTATTATCGTAGCTTTCCTCACTGTTATTATAGTAGCTTTCCTCACTGGTAAGTCAGGATTCGCTCGTTTAACCATTTGTCTTTTTTCTAGTGTTCAATTACCACATTGAATAAGGCCGTCTTTTTTTTTTCTTTCTCTCTCACTGATATCAATCAGTATGATTTTAGAGATTTTACACATTAAAGTTAGAGCTAATCTCATTTCCCAACAAACGTTTTACCATATGATTGTTCGATTTCTTTTGAAGACAAAAACCGGTCACCAATTGACTAGTGCAAAAACTGTTGACTGGTTATTAGTTGTAGATATATGCCGGTAGTCGAGAAGTATAATATTTTGACAGCAACACACTCGTACAGGAGTAACACACTCGTACGTTGGAGTAGCACACTCGTACAGGAGTAACACACTCGTACAGGAGGAACACGACAACGCTAAAATACACCAGAATGGAATCACCAATTGCATAGTTCACCTCTACGAAGCATGTAGTTTTTATTTATTTATTTTTTTTTATATTTTTTTTTTAGCTCTACTGGTCATAAACCAGAAGAGAATATGTGATGCCTCGTTGTCCTTCGTCCGGCTTCCAACGTCCGTCCGTCCGTTAGAGCAAGTTTGTTATCACTACACCTCCAAAACTACTTGGAGAATTGCCATGAAACATTACGCACACATTTATCCCTAATTCTAGTTGGTCCTAAATGAAAATAGCGCTGATCTGACGTCTAATGTGGCAGCTGTCTTAAAAATCTTGTTATCGAAACTCCTCTTGAACGGAAAGTCTTATCGACATGGGGTTTTCACCAGAAGACTTCTAATGATGTCTAGTTGGTCCTGAATGAAAATGGTTCCGCTCAGATATCCAATATGGCCGCCACAGCGGCAATGTTGAAAATCTTGTTATCGCTACTCCTTCTGAATGGATGGTCATATCAAAATGGGGGTTTCACTAAAAGACTTTTTATGATGATGTCAAGTTGGTACTAAATGAAAATTGTGCCGATCTGACGTCCAATACAGCTATCTTGAAAATCTTGTTATCGCTTCTCCTCCAAAACGGAAAATCATATCGACATGGAGTTTTCACCAGAAGACTTCATATGATGTCTAGTTGGTCCTAAATGAAAATGGTTCCGCTCGGACATCCAATATGGCCTCCACAGCAGTAATGTTGAAAATCATGCTATCGCTATTCCACCTGAATGGATGGTCATATCAACATGGGGTTTTGCTGAAATACTTCTTATGATTTCAAGTTGGTTTGAAATGAAAATGGTGCCGATCTAACGTCCAATTTGGCCACTACAGCAGCCATCTTGAAAATCTTGTTATTGCTTCTCTTCCTGAACGGAAAGTCATATCAGCATTGAGTTTTCCCCAAAAGACTTCTCATGACGTCTAGTTTGTATTAAATAAAAACTGTGCTGATCTGATATCCAATATGGCAGCCACAGCGGCCATCTTGAAAATCTTATCACTACTCCCCCTGGATGGAAAGTCATATCAACTTCTTATAATGTCATACTTGGTACTAAATGAAAATGCTGCCTATCTGACATCTAGTATGGCCACCATGGCAGAAATCTTGAAAATCTTGTTATTGCTACTCCTCCTAAATGGAAAGTCATATCGACATAAGGTTTTCACCAGAAGACTAATTATGATATCTAATCTAGTTGGTCCTGAATAAAAATGATGCCGATCTTACCTCAAATATAGCTGCCAAAATGAACATATTGAAAATCTTGTCACTAATTCTCCTGAATAGATGGTCATATTAACATGGGGTTTTCACCAAAAGTCATCTAATGGTGTCTTGTTTGTCCTAAATGAAAATGATGCCGATCTTATTTCCAATATGGCTGCCACAGTAGCTAATTTGAAAATCTTATCGTTCAAGAATATCAGAGATGGGTTAAACACGCAGAAATGGTCCTAACTTTAATTCCTTGAAATTCTTTTCTGACAGTAGAGCGTCAGTTCCTTCAAGGGACTCTTGTTTTATATGATATAAAAGTACAGGAGAACAAATAAAACCATACAGATGGTGTATTCCTACTAGACACAGATTGCTATTTGTTTTCTCTTTGTATACAGTTCTCTGACAGTAAGGGTGTTTTGTCCATATTCAATTCGTCTGATCCAGGCAGCATATAAATCTAGTAACTACCTCCATTCATACAGTTCATAGTGATATGAAATATTCTCCATTCTGCCTAATTTCGCATTCTCAGAACTGAAACTAAGAATATTTTCCATCTCACCACTACAAACTGATTAAAGGCTAAATCCTTAATTTTTTCTCCGGTATTAACATACTCTAATTGCAATATCGCCTGAGAGCACAATTGAAGGGCTTTAAGCTTTTGAGAAGCGACCGCATCTAACTCAGATTTATTATCTTTTCATGCCACTGGAATTGATTCTTTTCAGGATTCTTTTCAAAATCTACTAATTTTCTAAACCTGAAGATTTCATTTGACCATCAACGCATTTATTTAAGTCTCTATCTGAACATAGAATGGCGATGTTGAATGTCTGCGTTGATTTACCAGACATTGACCCACACCTCGAATTGGCTTGGTGGCCGCTTTCTGTAGATCCGCTTGTTATCATCTGTTGTCTTCTAGACGCCGTCTGAGCTCCAGCTTGCGCTGATCACGCGGGAAAAGTTGTTTACGTTTCACCACCATTATCAGCTCTCTTTCCATGGCACATATGTCGTCTTCATTTTCAACACTAGCCGATATTCCACCGTTTTGAAATTGCGAGTCACCGCATCTGTCATGATCATCAGGCTTCCACTTTACGTGGGAAAACACCTGAAAATCATGTGGCTCATCCTCGAAAACTGCTGAAGTGTTGCCGTTTGCACTGGATTTAGAAGCTTGCTGGACTTTAAAGATCAAATGGCAAAATGGCCACCAGTGTGCATAAGTTTGTAGCCGCTTTCTATTTATTTTCAATTTTGCAGTAAAGTTTTTTGGCTACTTTAGTAATGGGCTTGGACCATTGTTATGTTTATTGTAGTATGTTTCCTAGCTTCTGTAATCATCAAGTAGATAGAAAAAACGGGGAGAGAGCGGGGATATAGTACGTTCTTGCAAGTTTTTAACTGAATTTACAGAAAGAGACATAAAAACGATTTAACTTCTACTAAAGATAAATTGTATCGATGTCAAAAACATTTGTGTCGATGTCAAGAACATTTGTATCAATGTCAAGAACATTTGTATCAATGTCAAGAACATTTGTTTCTGGCCTAAGTCATAACTCTTTATCCCTAAAATCTGAATTTTTCAGATTTACGCAAACCCGTTGGAGTCTATATTAAAATGACACATTATTTTTGGAATAATAAATTGCGTTATATAATCTCCTGAAACTAATATCCAACAAATTGGACGGTTGTAAAAATTGGATTGGACGGTTGTAAAAAATTGAACGGTTTTTAATTGGACGGTTTTAAAAATTGGATTGGACGGTTTTGAAAAATTGGACGTTTTTTTAAAAAAAATTGGACGGTTTTAAAAAATTGGACGGTTTTAAAAGATGGTTATAGTACTGAGCGTGCAAGTTTGAATTCCTTTTTTTTTTATAAATTTTACAAATTCAAGATCATTTTGTCGTAGTTAATCTGATTGCCGCCACCAGAGAATGGAAAGAATGACGTTTACACTCACAAGTATTTCTTTTATATAAAAAGCCCACTTTCTTTTGCACTGTAAGTTAAATGGAGGCACTGAAACAGAACAAGCAAGAGAGGTCGATACATTGTCACGTGTATTGTATTTCTTCCCTTGTATATCTAACATCAGCCTGACATATACTATTTTAATTTGTGAAAAATGAGGCTCTCAAATCAATATTACTCTTTTGCAGCATGCAGAGTATAACATGCGATGCAGAACCGGAAGTAACAACGCAAAGTGAAAGGTGTATACATTAGGAAAGTTCTACAAATTATACGAAGAAAAGTTACCTACAATTGTTATGGTTACAGAGGGTTTCTACAGTGAGATCCTGGAAGAAACTTTAGAATATGGTCAGGTAAGCGACATAATCACACATGAGTGCACACTTTTATACTGAAATATAACTAAGTACAATCTATGGTTTTACCCATCTCACATGATACCTAACGTTCTTTCTAACCAACAACACAAATGACAATTAAACAACAATTAACTAAAGAAGCAAATCACTCTCTCGCTCGCTCAAATACAGATTCACTGACTCAATGGCTAACTGATTAGAAGTGTTCATCTACCTATCTACCAATCCATTTACCTATCTCATTGCCTATCCACTTACTGTTAGATAGATCAGCTGATGCAAATACAATGAAATTACAGCATATGTTAAGAATCCATCTGCAGGCTGTGATTGTGAGCTTTTAAAATCCTTCATATTTGACAAAGAAGTAGAAAATACACGGTAAATCAACAAAAAAGAAGAGCGGTGGTGGGCGAAACACTTGTCTCGACGGGAAAAGAAACAAACAGAAAATAGCAAGTAAACAGACTAGAGCTTATGTGTGTGTGTGTATATATATATATATATATATATATATATATATATATATATATATATATATATATATATATATATATATATATATATATATATATGAAAAAGTGAATATATCCATCTGCCGGTTCATGTATAGAAATAAATTTGTAAATTCAACAAGATATCAGTTATGTTCATCCTTTATTCCTTCAAGCGCTTAATAAAGGGCGAACATAACTGATATCGTGTTGAATTTACAAATTATATATATATATATATATATATATATATATATATATATATATATATATATATATATGCATAATTGGGGTGAAAATTCAAGAGTGTGACACGTAACGTTATGTTACATTACCTGAACAATTTCCGTTTCCTCAGATGTCCCTATATTACCCTCAAGGTCACATCATTTTAACCTCAAGGTCACATCATATTAACCTCACGTACCCGTCACATCATGTTACGTAACATTATTCCTACCTCACCATCATTTTACGGTACGACTGTTCAGACAACTAGTTGTTCAATAAAAATGTTTCACCACTCAGTATAATAAACTTAGATTGTGCCATTTTTTACGCAGGTAATGTAACTTTTCTTCAGCATAAGAATACAATTATTGCTCTCGTTATGAAGTTAAATGACTAATTGTCCAACCTCGACATACGCCATGTTACATCAGGCATACCCTTGGTAACATAGCCTCGGGTGAATAATCTATAATATAACCTCAGCCTGGTTGAAATTCAAACACGTTACATTTAACATTGCGTATTATTCCCCGTCTCTTCAGATGTACTTGTATTACCCTCAAGCTGCCCGTCATATTACTCTTACGTTACGGTCATATTACCCTTACTTTACCATCATTTTAAAGTGCGAGTGTTTGGACTACTAGTAGTTCAAATGGGTGCTTCGCACTCAGAACAAAACAACTCAGATTCCGCCAGTTTTACTCACTAGGGCAATTTCACCTTTCTTCAGTAGAGTAAAGCAATTATTGCCCTTGTTTTGAAGTTATATGACGAATTGTCCACCAGCAACATGTATCACGTTACCCTCTGGCGAAGTCCTAAAGTAACATAATATATGCTTTGCGCGGACAATTCGTCCCATACTTCCAAAAGAAGGGCAATAACTGTGGAGTATAATTAACGTTTCCTTAGCTTCCAAATAACGTGCAACACTTGGGACGCGTCGTATACTGCTGAACATTTACATAGTTGTAACACCTAGCAAATATATACTTGTGTTTGTGAAATAACTCATTATAGCTTCAGCTAATTTTATCTTGGGAATTTTTGTGCAATAAAATTAACAGTCACGAAAACAAAACGACCCCTTCCAACATGTAAAAGCGTCTTCGTTGGGTTGTGCCTGTCATTGATTAATAAAGCACGATTTAGCACAAGGTGATACTTTTTTTCTGCGTGTACATTCAGAGTATCTCAAAGTGAGGTATGAGCACTAGGTAACAATCACGTAAAACGATCAATGCATCAATAACCCTTGTGCCCTAAGGGACTTAAATATATATACTAAATGTAATCTCTTTTGACGAGGAAATAAAGAACGTCATACATACATACATACATACATACATACATACATGCATACATACATACATACATACATACATACATACATACATACATACATACATACATACATACATACACTGTAGCGTACTAACGGGGGGGGGCGGAAGGGGCGGTTGCCCCGGGCGCCAGAGGGCTTGGGGCGCCAAAACAGCTGATAAAAATTCCGGCCTCGTATTCAGGCCCTTCGGGCTATCATCGTCGCCCCGGGCGCCATCTACCCTTAGTACGCCACTGTACATACATACTTCAACGTCGATGCTGCTGTGTAATTGAAGGCCTGCGCTGGTACGTTGCTCAGTGAATGTAAATACAAAAAGTTTGTGTAGTATTTTTCAGTTTCTAATGGTGCCGTTATTGTATTAGCGCTATCTTCAGTTTAATTCCCAGCCACGTGATGTCTATATATTTGTGAGGCATTACTACCTACACTACGATAGTCTACCCAACTGAGATCTATCACGTGATCGGCCTGGATGTTTAAGTTTCATAAGAGTTTTGCCTAAGCTTGACACTTTTCAAACACTTTTCTTGCCATATGGTTGCACGTCTTGTTTTGTAGTGATGTTTGTAGTAGTGTGTCGAAAAGGCCAGTATGTATTGCTTGTTGCACTCACTGATTAGGTGATTGACTGTTTTATCTTTATTTTAGCACATTCTGCAGAAGGGTTAGAAGTTATCATTTGTACAGTGGCTTTCGTCGTGTTAATCATCAGATAACCATAAATTCTTAACCATTCACCGATATCAACAGTCCTTCTCTGTCTTTAATTTCAGAGGCTAAATCCGTCCCTATGTGCCTTCGCAGGCCAGTTATTCTGTGTAGCTTCTCCTCCTCCTCCTCCTCCTCCTCCTCCTCCTCATCATCATCATCATCAACAACAACAACACATAAAGGAAATATGTGTCAATGTCCCGCCCAGTGAAATTTGAATTACCAGATTCCCATGTGTGAAAAGATAGAAATAGAGGGGGGGGGGGGGACTACTGTCTCGTATATCGTTTAATTTATGAACTAAAAGACCTGACACGTGGAATATAATTACAATATAATATAGAACCACGATCTTAAAATATATCGTTAGAATATATTCCACCTCTAATAAGGCAATAAACTACAGGCTCAAGCTATACATTTCTCAATTATGTTTTCATAAGGCAACACAAGGTTAGAAATTCCTTAATCGTCAACCCGTTGCTCTTTCAAATTCAACCAAGTGTTGAATCGAAATGAAAAATTAAACAAAGCACCTTTTATAAATAAAACCCATTCACCTGGTTGGTAAGAAGGACCTGATTGTCGTATGCACTGTTGTGGAAGTGTAGCACCAGAGTAAACCATTTTGGAACATGTATAGGACTGATCCTTCAATGTCGTTCCTGAAAATGTAATCAGGTTATGTAACAAAACAAATAATGACTCGAATCATTCACTCATTATAAATTACTGGTTTAATTATTCACTGAACGGGTTCCGTTTCGAGTAGTCAATACGTACCATAGATATGGTAGTTAGGAGTGAAATTGATATCACACATAGACAAGATTAGTTCTATTATAATGTTAACGAAAAGGCGTAAATCGACGTCATAAGAACCGTTACATTTGTTTCCTTTTGATGACATAGTTCAAATTTACTGTTTTCACAGCTTAAGGACTTTTTTGCCAGAACATTTTTAAGGTCAATCGTGATAAAGCTGTATTCATCGTGTAGCAGATTAGACAAAGGGACCATGATTTTTCCTTGAAGATATACACGGAGTCGTAATCGACGGCGCCATAATTTTTCCCTATCTTTGAGATTCAACGCAAGTATTTACAAAACTATGGTGGATAACATAACGAGCTGGATCTTCTTTTAATTCAACTTATTCTATCAGGAATCGGGCTTTTTTTTTCTCTTTTTTTTTTTAATCCAAGGGAAAAGTGACATATGTTCAGTTATTGTATGAATTCCAAAACAGCTGCGACATTCTATGAATAAGTATAATGAATCGTCAAGTTTCCCATAGATTATTCCATTAGAGACACCGAAATTCTTCCTGGATTGTATTATGGTGGTTATTCAGTGCCGAGGTCAGCGGGAAATATACAACAAAACAAGATAATCAGACAAGAATACACAGGAGCCGATTGTACACTCTTACATCATTTCTTTACAGGAGTACTATTTGTTTAAATAAATAAATATATATTGTAACAGGTTAAGCTGATACGACACATTGACTCACGTGACGCAAATTGAAGCGATATTCATGGCTTCTTCAGGAACAATGAAGTTCCTGTGGTGGTGAGACTAGAGCGATTCGAAGTGATATTTACAGTGTATCCATGACAACTGACAAGGAGAGTACTGTCACTCTCCCGCAGTATACAGTTTGCCGGGTGTATGTTACTGCCAATTGATACAGGACATTGCAATATAATTTGCAAGCTCTGTACTGGATTAGCAATAATCCATCTTTGGAGAATTTAAAGGAAACGTCGTATGTACATTGCTAATTAACACTGCAGCGCCCTTAAATTAGCGGAAACCGCTACAGTATCAATGTTTCCTTAACTTTTTCCAACTTTCACATCAAAATGCTGACTAAAGTAGTTTGAAAGCGACCCGTAATTTCGTAAGGTTTGAAAGAATAAGTATAATAGAACGACGTTTTCATCATTCTGCATGTGTAGTCCTTTTGGAGAAAATTGCGATTCATATTTTTTTTTAAAATCGGTCTACCACATCCAGAAAATATCATTGGAAAATGAAAACAACAGAAAATAAAATAGTATTGATGTGTATGTAATCATTATACATCTGAGTTTTTGGATCAATATTTGACTCAGCATGTGTTACCGACGTATGAGCACGTTGTCTGTGTTTGTTGGAGTTGTGGGACTTGTTCTATTTATAGCTGGTATAGCAACACCATATATGGGAATGAAGACCTCTGATAACGTTAATACGGGAATGTATCAAAGCTGCACCCAACATAACAGAACCTGCTATGACACGCATACATATTTTGCAAGCTACGGTAAAGGTACGTTGGTTGTTTGTAATCAGAGGTAAATTAAGAGGAAAGAAACAACAAATTTTAAAATGCACATCAATCGATCTGCTAGAGCTAGATGTCTGTCTGTTTGTCACTCTGTAGATCTGCCTGTCAAACACGTTTTTATATCTATTTATCTATCTATCTATCTATCTATCTATCTATCTATCTATCTATCTATCTATCTATCTATCTATCTATCTATCTATCTATCTATCTTTAGAAAAGAAGCATTTTGTTCAGTCATCTTCAGCATCTATTTAACTAAATTAGAACAAAATGCCCAGAGATAAATTTCCTATTGTAGTACAAAAGTCTGATCTATATCTAACTCCAAATTTTAATGATGGACAAACAGATAACGCAATAAATCGACGTTCCTTTGAAGTATTTAAAATATGTAATTATTGCACATCGAACTGTAAATTGATTTACTGACTGACTATATGAAACACTTCTATTTCTCTAAAGTGAGCACAATGACGTGGAATATTTTGTGAAACATTTTTGTCTCTAAGAAACTAGGGAAAAACCTATACTAGCGGTAAAGCACATGTTTACGTAAAATAATGGGTTATAAATGGCTGGCTGTTTGGATGGATGGATGAGTGGACGGATAAAAGTATGTCTGTATGTAAGCACGCACGCGTGTAGGTACTAGGAACAATATATACAAAAGCGGTCTACATAGACATGTGATCTTTATATACAGGTAAGATTCATATAAGTGTATTTGAAAGAAGGGATTAATCATAGATAGATAGATAGATAGATAGATAGATAGATAGATAGATAGATAGATAGATAGATAGATAGATAGATAGATAGCACTATCAATAAGCCATCGGTGTTATTGGATTCCATTGATCAAAATCAACAAACTTTGAGAGATTATATCTTTTAAAGGACAGGTGATAAATTCGGATGAGTAAATAAACTAGACATTCGCCCCTAATATTCACAGGTAGTTTGACCCAGTACATGAGGGTGAACGGGACCTGAAAATGCCGGTAGTTTGACCCAGTACACGAGGGTGCACGGGATCTGAGAATACCGGTAGTTTGACAAGTGCACGGGACCTGAAAATACAGGTACTTTGACCCAGTACATGAGGGTGCACGGGACCTGAGAATACCGGTAGTTTGACCCAGTACACGAGGGTGCACGGGATCTGAGAATACCGGTAGTTTGACCAGTGCACGGGACCTGAGAATGCAAGTAGTTTGACCCAGTACATGAGGGTGCACAGGACCTGAGAATACCGGTAGTTTGACCCAGTACATGAGGGTGCGCGGGACCTGAGAATACCGGTAGTTTGACCCAGTACATGAGGGTGCACGGGACCTGAAAATACCCGTAGTTTGACCCAGTACATGAGGGTGCACGGGACCTGAAAATACCCGTAGTTTGACCCAGTACATGAGGGTGCACTGGACCTGAGAATACTGGTTGCTGGACGAGTTGTACAGGTTGTCGCTATATGCAGGTGAACTATAAAGGAAATTTTCTAGGGTACTGTAAAAATGGTGGTCTGTATGGGCAAGTGGTCGTTAGACCAGGTTTTGATGCATACTTTTTGTTATAGAGAAGACGCAGATTATCGTTAGTGCAGTAATGGCGGCATTCACAGTGGTGGGGATGATCGTCTTTCTGGGGATGGCGCTGTTCTACCTATGTGGTCTATTTGAGGAAGATTCACTTGCAGTGTTAGCAGTGATTGTCTCATTCTTTACAGGTAGATATTTCATCATCATCATCATCATCATCATCATCATCATCATCATCATCATCATCATCATCATCATCATCATCATCATCATCATCCAATGCCATTGGTGGCGGTCATCATCATCATCAGCGGCATAGATACTATAAATTTTCCAACACAGCAGTAGCTCAATATATTGATATTTTTTCCCTAGATATTATTCATATATATATATGTGTGTGTGTGTGTGTGTGTGTGTGCATATATATATATATATATTTTTTTATATATATATATATATATATATATATATATATATATATATATATATATATATGTATGTATGTATATATATATAAATAATATCTAGGGAAAAAATATCAATATATTGAGCTACTGCTGTGTATGTGTGTGCATTATATATATATATATATATATATATATATATATATATATATATATATATATATATATATATATATATATATATATATATATATAGAGAGAGAGAGAGAGAGAGAGAGAGAGAGAGAGAGAGAGAGAATCTGCACCGTACCGGATCCAGTGTTGACATAGAATATAATAAGCTTGAATGTAGTATGTGACCTCAAAATGTATCCATTCTTAGGCTACAACACAAAAAATGCTTCAGCCTAAGTAGAAAACATATAGGAAGTTTCTTTATCTTTATTTACCACTAATTTTTACATTTTTAAGTAACAGTATGATATTTCTTCTAAATCCACAGTTGTGAACGACCGTATAGTCAATCTTTCATAGAGAAGTAGAGAAAATGTGATAGAGGTACTCCCTTTACTTCTGATTTCACTGTAGCTGAGAAATTATTATTATTATTATTATTATTATTATTGCAGGGATCATAGGTCTCACCTCTGTTATTTTACATGGAGTGACGCTGACTGCGTTGAGTTTCAGTTTAAGCTGGTCCTTTGGCGTGGCGATAGCAGGGGACATAATTCACGTTATAGCAGGAGTTTTCATGCTGCTGGGGAAAATGGCGCCAAAAGAGCTGAATGACTGAGACCACTCACTAAAATTGTGATAATGATATAAAATGGGTTGCTGTAATTATGGTTTCTTCAAACTTAATGTGACGTCAGCCGTGGTTATATATCAGACGTTCACTTGCCGCTTGAGTACATGTTGCTTTGTGTGCAAACACTCCTTTTTTTGTAGATTTTTGGGCACACAATATTTGCAATTTTAAATCACATGAGAATTACTGAGCACTCTCAGAAGACTTTTTACACAGTGGCTCGAACTTTTCCCTCATGTTACGGCAAACAATTACACAAAGCCAAAGCCATATATGACCACTATATCAATTTGAAGCAATGAGTGAATGTTACTACTAGTGGTGTGACGACTGATCAAAATAATAGAAGATTGATTGAAAAATCCACACGATCAAGCATTTGGTTATGCTTTTCGATAATTAACTATAAACGATTTTTTAAAATTCTTTTTTTTTAATTTTAATTTTTTATTTTTATGTTTAATTTTAACTGGAGCCAATTTTTTTTTTTTTTTTTTTTTTAGATCAATGATACACCACGTCATACCTGTAGCTTTACTGGTAGTCGATTATCAGTAACAGATATCCAACTTTTTGTAAGATAACCTGGTAACAACAATACTGTAATTCGGTGAATTCAGAGGCACAGAGAAACGTTTCCAAGTAGGCGTAAATGACATTTCCCATTAAAAATATGGAAAATACCAACCAATTAAAATCAATGGTTAATCGGTTGTGATAAACTGACGATCGATCTTTAAATATAATCCAATTTACAACACAATTATCGTATTTTATATTTATGTTGATATGGTTGTCCTCCGTTAAGGAAACATAAACCATGCAGTCACCATGAGACTCATCGGTACCTCAAGTTAATTTAAGTAAATTTTATTTAAAGTTGGTAGATATTTATAACAATAAAACTCAGACTCTACTGAGCTTTTATCCTCCAGATGTAGACTTGTCCATGCCAAGGTTTGGGCAAAAGTGTAGTTCGTGAAAAGAGTCAAACTTATCCTTTGCTTCATATGAAAGTCTCGCATAGTAGATACAGTATATGTCCCATATTCCTACTATCTTTGTTAGATGTAGTACAATGTGACCTACACTCATTTTCAGTCAATATACGTTGTAGAAAGACAAAATGTCACAATAGCAAACTTGCAAGGCTAATGGTAGTAACGGGCTCTGGTGATATCCAGAGGCCCTACCCAAATTTATTGTGTATGTGTGTGTGTGTGTGTGAGAGAGAGAGAGAGAGAGAGAGAGAGAGAGAGAGAGAGAGAGAGAGAGAGAGAGAGAGAGAGAGAGGTAAAAAAAATGGAACATTATGCATTCTGGTTACATGGCACATGCCGATTTTCTTTCTTCTTTCATTGTTTGTGCCATGGACTGTGCGTGTATCACCTCATTATTTTATTATATTGTTCATTCTCTTCTTGAAAATGTGTGTACCCCATGTAAATTCACGTGTATACCCCATGTAAATTCGTGTGTATACCCCATGTAAATTCATGAACGTGTGCTGTTTGTTGCCTTACAATTATGTACAATACAAGTTACCTAACTGATCATGTTATTTAACCCATGTTGTTATTTACTTGTTTGTTCGTTTTTTCAAACCTATCCATCAGAATTGAAAATGGATTAAACTCCTGTCTTAGCTAAATGCTTGTTCTGTATCGTACATGGCTTCCAATCGATTCCTTATTTACTTACTTAATTTGAATTAGACTCGTGTGCGGCCATTCGGCCATGTACGAGTATAGTCGATTCCTAAATTACGTAAGGTAATAAACTAACAAATATGACTGATTTATCGCTTGACACTGGCTTAATTTACTTTTTAGTATATTTAAATAGAATTCAGACTTGTGGTATTATTTAATTACTTCGTTTGCAAACATAAAAATAAATACGTTGTAGAAAACTGTTTGATTATTTGACTAGAATCAGTATGCAACATCGATGGAGACGAAAGTTGCAAACTTGAGGAGTCGACAGGTCAAAGGGAGCTAACTCAAATCAATCTTATAATCTAATTATAATCTAATTTGATATGTAAACATAAACGTCAGAAGTTGGATTTAGAACAGATAGGAAAACGGAATGAAATTGACATTCAAAGCAAGAAAGAAGCAAAAGAGGGGTGATTTATAATATTTAAAAATGTATTTGTCACATGAAAAAAGAAAACCAATCTCCGACACTAGTTAGTTCAGGGAATTGCTGCTTATCAGAATTATAGAAATTGAAACCTATAGCATTACTTTCAAGGAGACCAAACGGTAATAAACAGGGAAATATTATTTGAAAAAGGCCCTTACCGAGAAAAATTTCTCATAAACAACATTTTAAAAATGTTTCCCTCACGAATAGTGAAACACTTCACAGACACAATTGACGCTACGAAAGTAAAACAACAACAAAAAAAAAAAAAAAAAGAAAAAAAATGCCACTTCATAAGACAACATTTATTTAATAAAAGTCCTTCAATTTATTTTATTCTGACAAAGAAAAAAAAATATAATATAGCTTTTAAAAAAGTGAAAAAAGAAGAAAGAAAAAAAAGAATTAATGCACTTAGAATACAATTTTCATGCTGAAGCTTTTATTAATTTGAATGCGAACGATTAGTTAGAAAAAAATGTAACGTTTCCAGGTGAAGATTTAATTATCAGAAATTGTTTGTATTTTGTCCTGGCACAAGTCTTTGCGTATTTGATGGTTGTTCACCGCTACTGACACACCCTGTACTATTTACCTTCGATGCAGTTGTCTCGTTCAACCAGACCTCTCGCGTGGTTTCGTGAGTGAGATCTTCGCCATACGAGGTCTGCCTGTGTAATGCTCAAAACGAGGCTTGACAAAAATCTGGTCCAGTCGCTGATTGGTGGATAGGTGTCTTTTTTTTTTTTAAAAAAAAAATGAAACTTAGATCGTACCAGTGTACAATTTTCATATTTTGTTTATGTTTTGAAAGGACCACATACAATGTGTAGAGGTAATACAGGGTTTAGCTTCTGCAGGAAAATCTTTTGACTGACACTAACTTGATAGATACAAGCTGCACGCGTTGCCCACTTTTGACACACAGATTCCACCACCTCTAAAGTACATTATAAATATGTTTACATTTATCGCTAATGCACAAATAGTGCTAATGGAATTTATAGTATAGATGTTATTTTTCGGACAGAAGAAAAAAGAAAGAACAAAGATAAACGACACCTATAGTAACAATCGGTTGTATAGAACTTTTTCCCGACTCTCACGCGAGAATCAGTCGATGCAATAGAACATTTTCATACAGTGTTCCGATGCTGGATAACTCTTACTAGATATAATATAAATGGGACAGAATTAATACAGGTAATTTGGGTAATCATCCCTGACGGTTTATTTGTAACTCCTAAAGATTATTCGTCGAGTATTGAACCCCATTAATCTGCATACCTTGGAATCAAACTTTACAAAATCCCTGTATAGTATTTCTCCATGAGTATTGGGAACAAATATTAGTACCATTTGGGAGTCCACGTATCACAGCGTATGATTAAAAATTTCGAAATATGTCCTCTCTCTCTCTCTCTCTCTCTCTCTCTCTCTCTCTCTCTCTCTCTCTCTCTCTCTCTCTCTCCACAATCACACACATAACAATAGACATACACAAACTTACTCACACGCAAACACTGAGATGAACCTTCAAAACAATTATTGGAACACAATTCTACCATAAATATTATATTCATGTCAAATTAATTCAAGGTAAAATTAAAGAAATTTTAAAAAATCAGAAAGTCAACTGATGTCAGTAATAGGCAGGCATCAGAGCCATCCGAGGTGGGCCGGTGTACCGTTGTGATACCGGATGCTGCGATACGGTCGAGGCGGTGGGAGGTTGACCCCTGAAAATATAGGCAGAAAATAAAACAGTATAATAATAATAATTATAATAATAATAATAATAATAATTTCTACATCACTTGCTTTGTTTATAAGAAACTTAAATAAATCAAGAGTTTTCACCTATCAATCGTTTGACTGTTCATTTTTAGTGATAGAATGATTAATTCTTTTTTTAAACAGTATGTTTGTTTTCAATTTATTTTACTTATTACAGAACATACATGCAACGGTAAGAAAGAAATACCTCTAGAGCATAGCGCACCATATACGCTCTATGCAGCTAACATGATCCCATCCAAAGTTAGACAGATTGTCACCTCTCTCTCTCTCTCTCTCTCTCTCTCTCTCTCTCTCTCTCTCTCTCTCTCTCTCTCTCTCTCTCATATGCGCCTTGGACTATTTTTGGTAATTGAAAGTATACATATAATTGCGTATAATCTAGTTTTTCCTTTATTATTCTCTTAAATGGAACTAACAAATAGCCAGGCGATGAATATCGAACATGCAAATCAAAGACACTTTTCAATAGAGGAGACATGATTGTTGGAATAGTATCTAACAGTTTCACTACGGCATAAGTCACCAAACCTTGAACCGAATGATTTCTTTTGTTACGCTTTATTTTCCAAGTTATTTCTAGGGTTATAAGAAAAGTCTTGATATTAAGGAAGAAACTAAATCAGAAGAACAATAAGAAAAAGAACGTGAACAAGAAAAACTAGATCACGAAGAACTGTAACAAGAAGTAGAACACTAAAAACAAGAACAAAAAGAACAAGAACAACAAACAACAGGAACAAGATAAAAAGAACAATAACAACAAGAACATCAAACAACAAGACCAAGGAAAACAGGAACAACATGAACAAGATAAGAAAAACAAGAAGAACAACGAACAAGGATACCAAGATGAACAAGAACGCCAACATGAACAAGACCAAGACCAAGCACAACAATAATAGAAGAAAAATAAAAAAGACAACAAGAACAAAAGGAAAAAATACAAGAAGAAATAGAGCAAATAGAAGAAAATAAAGAACAGCAGCAAATGCGAGGACAAGGAAAAGAAAAACAAGAATATGAACATGAGAAGGGATGAGGACAAAGAGCAGGAGGAACTATACACATACAGTATTATGACCAACGGAAATTCCAGCAATATTTTTAGAACAAGAAAACAATAAAAGGGATGATTAGCATCCGGATAATCTCCGTTTTCTTATAAGTGTAGATCAAGGATACGCACCAAGAGGATCCGTATGGGTAGGATGATCTAAGGTATCTTGGTTGTGAATCATACGAAGCACTATGTAGAGGTTTATCATCAATTTCCACCACTACTGGTCTAACTTTGTCTACAAGAAAATGCAGTCAAAATATAGGAATTTCCTCCACTACTGGTCTAACTTTGTCTACAAGAAAATGCAGTCAAAATATAGGAATTTCCTCCACTACTGGTCTAACTTTGTCTACAAGAAAATGCAGTCAAAATATAGGAATTTCCACCACTACTGGTCTAACTTTGTCTACAAGAAACTGCAGTCAAAATATAGGAATTTCCACCACTACTGGTCTAACTTTGTCTACAAGAAAATGCAGTCAAAACATAGGAATTTCCACCACTACTGGTCTAACTTTGTCTACAAGAAAATGCAGTCAAAATATAGGAATTTCCTCCACTACTGGTCTAACTTTGTCTACAAGAAAATGCAGTCAAAATATAGGAATTTCCTCCACTACTGGTCTAACTTTGTCTACAAGAAAATGCAGTCAAAATATAGGAATTTCCTCCACTACTGGTCTAACTTTGTCTACAAGAAAATGCAGTCAAAATATAGGAATTTCCACCACTACTGGTCTAACTTTGTCTACAAGAAAATGCAGTCAAAACATAGGAATTTCCACCACTACTGGTCTAACTTTGTCTACAAGAAAATGCAGTCAAAATATAGGAATTTCCACCACTACTGGTCTAACTTTGTCTACAAGAAAATGCAGTCAAAATATAGGAATTTCCACCACTACTGGTCTAACTTTGTCTACAAGAAAATGCAGTCAAAATATAGGAATTTCCACCACTACTGGTCTAACTTTGTCTACAAGAAAATGCAGTCAAAATATAGGAATTTCCTCCACTACTGGTCTAACTTTATCTACAAGAAAATTTAGTGAAAATATAGGAATTGTGTTGATCATGTATCTATTCAGCTGATCAAAGCAAAGTTTGATATTAAAAAAGAATTGAAGAAATGAATATATTTACCTTTGAGCGAAATTAAATTTTATGCTAACTTGGACTCTTTAGTCCCCCCGCCAGCATTTTCGTCAAACGTTTTAGAGACAAAAAAAGGGCGTATAACCTGTTGGGAAGTTGTTTATACTAATCTGTTTACAGTAAGATTTCGAAAATCCGGAGGCTGATCATCGATTTCTCTCACTTATATAGACTGCAATTATGTCCTGCAGACATGCGTCTTGTTCGTTTTATTTATAGTCTTAAATATGGATGCGTGCGCAGCTCTGTCATGTGACAGATACCACGTATTGGCATAGGAATGAACGCGTTTGCTTTTCCAACTTGGTGTTTCCGCACAAAGAGCATTGATTCCGCAAGAGGCTGTGGAGTGTAATGGTTGTAATTTGTAACTGACTTAGATTCTGCATTAATTAAAAATCAAGAAAATTGGTCCAGGAAGTATGAATAAAAACTGTCCTTAAAAGTCCCTGACATCGATGCGCTACCGATTTCTAAAGTCATCTAACTGTCAATAAGTCACAATGATCTACCGCATGCAACAGACGAATATTAAATACACCTTAAGCCGTCAAAGTTTTAAAAAAAATTGATATAAATAAAACAACCTATAATTTCGATGAACTAAGATTTCGATATAATGGATTAATCCTGCAGGCTACTCAAGTTGAAAGCTAGTGTAGATCGATTTTCCAGTTGATTAGTGACGCTTGCACCACGTGAGACAAAACATACAATCTTGAAAGTTGTTGTGTTGTGTTTTGATGACGGCAAAATAGTTACCCTAATTTACTTACGGTAAACTATTTCCCATTCATTTTGCATTACTAAAGCTATTCAACATTTTCCCCGTATTGAACACAGATAAGACCATACTGTAGCCTGACGTGTGTACGTACCGTTGTCAACGGATAAGACCATACTGTAGCCTAACGTTTGTACGTACCGTTGTCAACAGATAAGACCATACTGTAGCCTGACGTGTGTACGTACCGTTGTCAACAGATAAGACCATACTGTAGCCTAACGTTTGTATGTACCGTTGTCAACAGATAAGACCATACTGTAGCCTAACGTTTGTAGGTACCGTTGTCAACAGATAAGACCATACTGTAGCCTAACGTTTGTACGTACCGTTGTCAACAGATAAGACCATACTGTAGCCTAACGTTTGTACGTACCGTTGTCAACAGATAAGACCATACTGTAGCCTAACGTTTGTACGTACCGTTGTCAACAGATAAGACCATACTGTAGCCTAACGTTTGTAGGTACCGTTGTCAACAGATAAGATCATACTGTAGCCTAACGTTTGTATGTACCGTTGTCAACAGATAAGATCATACTGTAGCCTAACGTTTGTATGTACCGTTGTCAACAGATAAGACCATACTGTAGCCTAACGTTTGTATGTACCCTTGTCAACAGATAAGATCATACTGTAGCCTAACGTTTGTATGTACCGTTGTCAACAGATAAGACCATACTGTAGCCTAACGTTTGTACGTACCGTTGTCAACAGATAAGATCATACTGTAGCCTAACGTTTGTACGTACCGTTGTCAACAGATAAGATCATACTGTAGCCTAACGTTTGTATGTACCGTTGTCAACCATGTGAGGTACAACTACTTTTTGTATGAGGAAAGCATTACGTCAGGAGACGCTGATGGCAGGGTAAAATAAATGTACATTTTCCAGTTTTCAGAAGATTTTTTCAATGCGATGCCGGTGTTGCCGGAATAGCAGTAATTGCGAATAAATAGAGAGAATTTTGGTTATTACTATCTCGGTTTCAATTTTGCTGACCAGAAAATGAGATCGCAAAAATCCGTAGAAGTGCTGCTTAAAAGGACAGAGGTGCACATTTTACACAGTCTAGAGTTGATTTTGTACCAAAATCTTGATGTTCTCTATTTGAAAGCAAAAAAATATGCTCAGATAATGATAATGTTTGATTACCTACATAAATTTAGATGAACATTGACAAAACGGGAAAGAGTACCTTTTTTTCCACAGCCATAGAACTTTACCGGCAGCTTTACGACCTAAATTGTAAAGTGTTTAAAACTGTTCAAGATTTTATTAATGTATTTGTAAATTATTACCTATAATACATATACAAATATTATTATCAGTATCACACATATTCACGTAATTTACTCATGGTTCTCTCCCGCCCCCCCCCTCTCTCTCTCTCTTCCTGCCTCGCGTGTCCTCTCCCTCCCCCTCTCCCGCCCCTGCCCCCGCTATCTCTCTCTCTCTCTCTCTCTCTCTCTCTCTCTCTCTCTCTCTCTCTCTCTCTCTCTCTCTCTTTCGCTGTCTCTTCCTGCCTCACGTATTAAGCTAAGCGCTTTAATTTTGGAGAAGGGCTGTACCTAAGCTCGAGAATTTATTGCCCAACCCCAACTGCTTTATTACTATGGCAATTATATAGTTTAGTTTAAACTAAACTACCGGCAACGCAGCGTAACAGTTCCATTAACGCCATCAATATCATGTGACGGCATAAAGAAGTAAGCATTAATAAGATTAATTTACTGGGGAAAAAGAAACATGGGGACGGGTCTTTCAGTCTTTCAAATTCAACCAAAAATTGAATTTTTAAGATAGAATTTTTTTTTTTGTTTTTTTTTTTGTTTCAATGATGGTTGTAAAAATAACTGTTGTATGTTTCTTGATGGTTGTAAAAATAAATGTATATTTCTTGACGGTTGTAAAAATAAATGTATGTTTCTTGACGGTTGTAAAAATAAATGTTGTATGTCTCACGATGGTTGTAAAAATAAATGTAAGTTTCTCGATGGTTGTAAAAAATAAATGTTGCATGTCTCTCAATGGTTGTAAAAATAACTGCTGTGTGTCTCTTGACGGTTGTAAAATATATGTATGTTTCTTGATGGTTGTATAAATAAATGTATGTTTCTTGATGGTTCTAAAACAAATGTATGTTTCTTGATGGTTGTAAAAATAAATGTTGTATGTTTCTTGATGGTTGTAAAAATAAATGTTGTATGTCTCTTGATGGTTGTAAAAATAAATGTATGTTTCTTCATGGTTGTAAAAATAAATGTATGTCTCTTGATGGTTGTAAAATAAATGCATGTTTTTTATGGCTGTAAAAATTAATGTCGTATGTCTTTTGATGGTTGTAAAAATAAATGTTGTACGTTTTTTGATGGTTGTAAAAATAAATGTTGTATGTTGAATATTTTTCAGTGCAAATTCAATAGCCCATACTTTTTCTGCAAGAATATAATCAAGTATATACTTTCGATGAACATTTCGGGTTCGTTGTATCCGCACCTTTTGGGCTGTGGCTCAGTCGGTCTAAATGTGATAGAGCTAAACGTTTAATATATAAAATTCATCAGGTTAACCACAGTCCACGCAAGCTCAAATCTTCAAACTGTACAAAATGGTAAACAATGTCCCACTGTATACGAATATAATAAACAGTAAACAGGACTGTGTAGCACATGAATTCAACGCAATATTCAAATATGGTGTAATAATTAAAATTTCTTCAGGAGCCGCGGTAGTTCAGTTGGTAGAGCCTCGGACTCGTAATCCAAGGGTCGAGAGTTCGATACCCTACCAGGCAGGCCCGGGTCGGCTGCCTCGGTGTGTCCTTGGGAATGGCACTTTTCCCATTTCCTTGGCATGATATAGCCAATAATGTGTTAAAAGTGCCGTTAAAACCAACAAAACAGATCTTCACGAGTTTTAATGCTGCTGTTCTTTTTATAACTGTTGTTATGGCTGTTTTGTATAAACTATTAATACAAGAGAAATGATTACCTGTGTGAGCGATGCTCTTTACGCTTTGTGTCGGGCTCACTGGCTTTTCTGGCCTGTTAAAATATAACGTAATCAAGCTGAATATATAAATGTTAAAGTTTAATCACGAAGAATAAAATATGTAAGTATGTATATAGGAAGGTATGTATGTACGTATGTTTATATGTATACAGGTTAACCCACACATAACACAGTCCTGGGTATATAATGCCTGTTAAATGTTAGGTTGTATTTTTTTTTTAAAAATGCTAATATTTTTAACAAGATAGAAATTCCCAAATGAAACTAAACGTGTACTTTTACAAGATAGAAAAAAAGTTAAAGACGTAAATTTAAAAACAAAAATGTATATACTGTAAAAGTGAATGGTAGAAACGTAAATAAAAAATAAATGGGAAATAGTGTACAGTCAGAGTAAAATAAGAATATAAATTAACATGTACTAGTATTGCAATAATATTAATCAAGATTATTTACATTTTATATAATGATATTGTCTTGTGATGAGTGACTTTACATTAACATTATTAAATATAATTCTGCCAGTAACCTTGTTCAAGCCTTCTCAGGAAGACGTTCTAATATTTGACGATTGCTGTATTTTTCTTTATCATACTACCATACGTCACTTCATAGATTTGTTTAACTGAGATATAAAAAAATTCATTTTTGACGAGTGTACGAGATAATGCTTCCAGTTTCTTAAGACAACATTATGATTATTGTTCAAATCTCGTCATAAATTGAGAAAAATGAACTAAATCAGGATATTCCCAAACATATGCAAAACCATAAGTTTGTAGCATATTTCTCAATAATGAAACCCAGTTTGTACAACTGTGTTCATTTAGTGGTTGCACCATTACAGAATAACACGTTTTTAATAGTTTATTATTCTTACATATATACCTAGCTGAAATGGTAGTGTACCTAACTGACCATAAATGACCATATTAGAAGTACTGTGTTTCAATTATAATTGTTGTTTACTAACTCTTTTATGTACTCTTTCTACAGTCCCTTCCTCATGAAACCCACATACTTATGCAGTATAACTAACATTAGACGAGACAAATACACCTAGAAAGCATAACGCTACATCAAATGCCAATGCCGTTTTTCTTTTTTATTTATCCCTTAGTATAGCTTCACCGAAAACTAACAAATACCGCGATTTAGTATGATTAACTTCTTTACCTTATAATTTCCAGCGATTAAGTAAAGAAAATATGCTAAAATTTCTTAAGCAACCTTTTAAAGCTGAAATTTCTATATGTGTATGTATTAATAACGGGAATTTCCTCAACATTTAAACAAACACAATATAGATAAGATCAAATGATTTTGGACGCCTAATTTCTTGTGTCGTTTCAATGTCTCCGCGTGTTGATATTAATTTCTGCCACTTAGCAAAGACATCCAAAGCCGGCCGGATGTTCTAGATTAGAGCACAACCACAATCTATTGGAAATACGTCCCGTGAGTTTTATTTAATGTATGTTTCATGAATTTTATAATTCAGGCCAGCTTTCATGAAATTAAACGGGGAGTACAGACTCAGCTGGCAGGGTCTATTCTAGGACGCGGGATTGAGCTAATTTAAAAAAAAAATCAACCCAATGCGTTAAAAATGCAAATTATATTTCCAACCCCTACCATTATTGCTTCATTAAATCCTTCCTATATTCCAAAGATTTCCCCACCCCCTTTTGAGGGGAGGATATTCCCCTAATTTTCACTTCTAGAATAGACCCTGTAATCTGACATTACCCAACTCATTTTTGACCAAAGCAATATAATAAATTGCGTTCAATCTAATATATGTATACGTCATTTAAATATTAATACATTAAAATGTTGGTAATCTTTACTTGACAACGATTTCGTGAAAGTAAAAATGCTTATAAACAATTAGAAAAAAGAAACAGAAAGGTGTATATTCATTTTATCCTCTTTTGGACTTCTTTGCATTCAGTGATAAGCTAAATCCGAAGTTACGCTTCATTTCATACAAAAGTGATTTTGGTTAACTTCCAACGTACTAATATCTATTTTTTTTTTCCTAATAATATATCTCACGAACCAGTCTAGAAGTAGTAGTCTGCTCTCCTTCTCTCTCTCTATATATATACACAGGCATGATCACGCATATGCACAACAAGACTGATAGCAACACACATTCCTTCCTCAGTTAATTCTTTCTTATCATGTAATAGTTAATAAAATCCAGCAACTTACGTATGAGGTTTGACCTGATTAGGAGATGGTGGTCTGCTGCAGACAAAAATGAAGAAATTGAAATCTCGTAAGAATGCTAAGAACACTGAAGGCAAAATTAGCAGTATCGATAATTGATTATTTTATGCAAAGATGTGTCATATGATTGTCTTATGTCTAATATGATTGTCCCATTTGTCATATGATTGTCGTATGTGTCATATGATTGTTCTATGTGTCATAAAATTATTCTGTGTCACATGATTATCGTATGAGTTTTAATTGTTATTATTGTGTTTGCAAACTATGGTTACGATCTTTCAGTTTCATTATGACGGTTTTGTCAGGTTTTTTTAGCTGTGTGTGTTCTTCATATATATATATATATATATATATATATATATATATATATATATATATATATATATATATATATATATATTGTTATGTATGATGTTTAAATAATATTATAGATATTTTAGGAAATTATAAATGTTTCTTGACTTTAATTTTTATTTAAATCTTAATGTTGTTTATCAGATAAAACATGTTTAACTAGTGTCCTTGAATTAGGTTGTTTACTTCAGATTTGAGTTCAAGCATAGTTTCGATAAACACAATGTTTTCTCAATTTGAGGTCAAGGTTGATTTTGTTTACAGATAAAACTGGAATTTCATTAGAGTTATGTGTAAAAAGTCATGTCCACACAAGTAAATTCCATTAAGATGACACATATTCTAGAACATTCTGTCATGTGACCAATCTTTATATATACCATGTTTAGTGGACATTTTTTCAGTTTCGACATTACTTTCAGTCTTATAAAGAGCTATTACAGTTGTGGAAAGTCATTCCAAATTCTAAGAGAGGAATTATTTAAAATATTCATTGGATTATAACAGTGCTCATAAACTTTTGAATTTTAGAATTTTAATTGATGATTTTGGAATTTATGTGAACTTATTCAGAGATATTTTGGAGTACTTCATTTTGACATCAGCACATTAAAGACTACCAGTACATCAGGACTTTAAAGACCATTGGCATATCACAACATTCAAGGATACCCGTGCATTTGGAACATTCTATATTAGGACTTGTGATTAGAACACTAATTCTTATTGGATTATTTGGATTTTAATACACATTACTGTAAGTGTCTTTTTCATTTTTCATTTTTATTATCTAGAAATAAATTGCTTGTTGATTTTTACTTGATTTGTTGGTTTCACTTTCTTTCTGTTACATTTTTTTTAGACCATAGAGTCGTAACAATATATATATATATATATATATATATATATATATATATATATATATATATATATATATATATATATATATATATATATATATATATATATATATAATAGAAATAATAATAATAATAATAATAATAATAATGATAATTCTTATTTTTTATGTTAATATTTTATTTTATGGCTGATAATTGATAGTAATGTAATTTTCTTTTTCATTCAATGGATCACGTGATGGGTATCGGATATTTGACGAACTTCAGCAGAAAAGGACATTATTTTTAAGGACATGGGCGCTAAAACCATGATATGACACCGATTTTGATTTTTTTTATAAAATCAATTAACCATTTCTGTAAAGACGTTTATTGAATTCACTATTTTTAAAAAAAATCAAAATCAATAAAAGTCTTCACAGAAATGGTTAACTGATTTTTAAACAGGCTTGCTACAATATTATTGAAATATAAGTAAATAAAGTACACAGACGACTGCATTCACATTAAAACAGAGATTTCAGACATAACGGAGATCTGACAGACAGCGATAAAATGTATTGCTCTAGTGACCTTTGGAAATTCTCGGTCCACTTATTTCTAGTAGCCTTCGAGAAAAAGTGTTGCATTTTGTGTTATGGAGAGTTATCGTTAGTAATGGTATGTTCCGAATGACGTTTTTCACTTTCAGAAATTTGAAAGCTGCGATTGATTGGTGAATCACAAGGTCAATAGAATACGACCTCATATTGGTGCCCCTCGGATAAATAGATCTCGATTTTAATCAGATTGCCGATGATTGCTACCACAAGGTTGACCAAACTTACTTGGTAAGGCGACAACAGTCACACCCTCTACTGCAAGCGTTAACTGCGCTAGAACAGTAGAGACTTCCCCAGCAGCATTCGACACAGATGTACAACAAGAGTGCTAACAGCGCCACCGCTGTGATGAGAAGAAGGGAGAAAACAGCAATGTTTTCTGCGCGATTGAAGAAGTTGTACTGAGTGGTGGTAGTGGTGGTGACAGTTGTGGTCGTGGTTTGCCTGTACACCACATTCACGGTAGTAGTGCCTGTAAGTGGAATGGTACCTTGGTCTACTGCTTTGACAATATACCTGTAGAAAAAATATATTCTAGTATACAAATTCATACAGTGTATATATATATATATATATATATATATATATATATATATATATATATATATATATATGTATGCATGCATGTATGCATGTATCTATGTATGTATGTATGTATGCATGTATGCATGTATATATGTATGCATGTACGTATGTATGTACGGATGGATGGATGGATGGATGGATGGACGGATGGATGGATGGATGAACATTTTCGTCGTTCGCTTTTTTTCATTTCGTGTATGTCACAACAGTCTGGGGCTAGGTAAGCTATGTCAATCCCAAAAGTGTTTAAGGACGGACTGTTTAAAGGATCAAGTTAAGCAATACAATGGTAAAATTGACATATGTAATTTGCAAATTGAATATTACTACTTAAAATAATTATCAATTTGATTTATGTTTCTTTTATTTCAATGCTTTTTAAAAAAATTATATGATGATTAGTGATATAAACTGGTTGTCCTTCTATGAGAAAATTGATTGTATAAACACTCACATAACTGTTGTCCCATAATCAAAAGAAATGGTCTGAGTCAGGTATATGCTACAGTCAGAATTGACACTATATGTAGCCAAGTTGGTGGAGGATGATGTCGCAGTGCAGGTGTAGAGGGCGTTACTTCCGGAATCAATGTCAGTGACGGTCAAACTCCCCAGAACAGAGCCCGGTTGGTCATATTGGTCAGCATATATGGTGTAACTGCTAGCACTGAAGGTAGGGGTGTTGTCATTCACATCCTGTTAATATATATATAATGTCTAGCACATACGACGGTCACAACAGAGTGTTTAGGAGCCAAAACATACCCCATCTCCAACAAAATGTAACTATCCACCACGTGACAAAAGATAACCGGTAAAGTTGTGACAAAAACTCTCAAAAAATGAATTCAAAGCAAAGATAAAGGCAAAAAAGAGTAAAATCCTTAAAATACAAGGTCATAGTGTGTTTGTATGAACCGCAGTCCTTTAAATATATGTGTCTATTTCATATATGTGTTTGTATGAAAACCGCAGTCCTTTAAATATATGTCTATTTCATATATGTGTTTGTATGAAAACGCAGTCCTTTAAATATATGTCTATTTCATATATGTGTTTGTATGAAAACGCAGTCCTTTAAATATATGTGTCTATTTCATATATGTGTTTGTATGAAAACGCAGTCCTTTAAATATATGTGTCTATTTCATATATGTGTTTGTATGAAAACGCAGTCCTTTAAATATATGTGTCTATTTCATATATGTGTTTGTATGAAAACGCAGTCCTTTAAATATATGTGTCTATTTCATATATGTTTATGTATTAAAACGCAGTCCTTTAAATATATGTATCTATTTCATATATTTGTTTGTATGAAAACCGCAGTCCTTTAAATATATGTGTCTATTTCATATATGTGTTTGTATGAAAACCGCAGTCCTTTAAATATATGTGTCTATTTCATATATGAAAATTAAATCTTAATCTCAAGTTGACTATAACAGATGTTTCTCTCCTGTTTTATATAAGTACAATAGTAAACTCTCTTGACTATTGTTAGGTATCTGTTTTACATAGTAAACTCTCTTGACTATTGTTAGGTATCTGTTTTACATAGTAAACTCTCTTGACTATTGTTAGGTATCTGTTTTACATAGTAAACTCTCTTGACTATAGTTAGGTATCTGTTTTACATAGTAAACTCTCTTGACTATAGTTAGGTATCTGTTTTACATAGTAAACTCTCTTGACTATAGTTAGGTATCTGTTTTACATAGTAAACTCTCTTGACTATTGTTAGGTATCTGTTTTACATAGTAAACTCTCTTGACTATTGTTAGGTATCTGTTTTACATAGTAAACTCTCTTGACTATAGTTAGGTATCTGTTTTACATAGTAAACTCTCTTGGTTATAGTTAGGTATATGTTTTACATAAGGAATCATTAATGAATTATCATATCGTTTTCAGTACCATGAAGCTGCAAACCTAAACGTCTTGGCATGTAAAGTGTCATCAGACGAGAGAAAAAAAACTAAATTTGAGAGGAAACCTGATTCCTTTATGCTAGAAAAGGTCTAGCTCCCTCCACGCAATATGCATTACAGTCTACAAATTGTTAATAAACGTACATTAATGGTAATAGTAACTTGAGCAGACCCCGTTCTTATAACCCCGGTTGTTCCTCCGTTGTCTTTACAGAGGACGGTTAAAATGACTCTACTTGGCATGGCACTGTTATCTATGTCGTAGTTCACCGCAAAGCCCATCGGCGCTCCCGTGGACGAATCGATTGTAAACCGGTCACTGTTGTTGGCGTTATAGAGATGATAGGTCCAGGTGGCACCTGCATCCGGGTCAGATACTGAAAACCCAGGTGACATGGAAGCACTTCCAGCCTGAAAAAAAGGTCTATTGGTAGGACTGAGCATGTTACATTTTTGTTCTTACATAACAGGGTATTTTATAGTCATGTACATTATTAGTACAGATATGATGTTTTTTTCATTGTATTAATACATTGATGTCAATATATTATACGTAGATAGATAGATAGATAGATGTTGTTGTTGTGGGTTTAACGCCATTTTTCAGCACATGAAAGGCTATACATGGCGGCCAGTATATTTTTTTGGAGGAAGAACCAGGGAAAAATCCGGGAAGAACCACCGACCCACGGGAAGCTACTGGCAAGCCTTCTCACATACCCACGTTAGTCGAGCCCGAGACTCGAACCCACGCAGACAGAGGTGAGATGTGTGAGTGATCTGTAAAGGTGAGCGCCTTAGACCACTCGGCCACCCGTGGCCCCAGATAGATAGTTAGTTAGTTAGATAGATAGATAGATCGATAGATAGATAGATAGATAGATAGATAGATAGATAGATAGATAGATAGATAGATAGATAGATAGATAGATAGATAGATAGATAGATAGATAGATAGATAAATACCGCTCCTTCATCTGTGCTTGCGTAGTACATATTGTTGTCAAACGAACAAGCCTCATTGTCGTTCTCCACGTACAGAAGCAGGAAATATGGTCCACCTGTGGCTATGCCATCATTAACTGTGAAAGACACGTTGTAGAAGGTCGTGGTTTCGTAATCCAGGGACTTTCCAGAGGCGAGTTTAAAATTACCATCTGAAATTTTTTTATTACGGCTTCCATTAATATTGTTATCTTACAAATTACATAGCAAATATGTTTTATAGTGTTTGTTGAGACCCTCTTCCGTCTCCAAATTGCATTGTCTGTCGAGTCGTGGAAATGAAATCCGTAAAATGCATTTATCATCTTTGATACTCGTATATATGCTGTGATAAACTGAACAAGGGCCACTTAAACTACTATTTCGTTTATTACTTATCATATTAATGATTTATGTATCCCAGTCATATTGATGAATTATGTATACCAGTCATATTGATGAAATATGCATACCAGTCCAACTGATGAAATATGTATACCAGTCAAATTGATGAAATATGTATACCAGACATACTGATGAAATATGAATACCAGTCATATTAATGAAATATGTATATTAGTCATATTAATGATATATGTATACCAGTCATATTAATGAAATATGTATACCAGTCATATTAATGAAATATGTATACCAGTCATATTGATGAAATATGTATACCAGTCATACTGATGAAATATGAATACCAGTCATATTAATGAAATATGTAATTTAGTCATATTAATGAAATAAGTATATTAGTCATATTAATGATATATGTATACAAGTCATATTAATGAAATATGTATACCAGCCATATTAATGAAATATGTATATCAGTCATATTAATGAAATATGTATACCAGTCATATTAATGAAATATGTATACCAGTCATATTAATGAAATATGTTTACCAGTCATATTAATGAAATATGTATACCAGTCATATTATTGAAATATATATACCAGTCATATTAATGAAATATGTATACCAGTCATATTAATGAAATATGTTTACCAGTCATATTAATGAAATATGTATACCAGTCATATTAATGAAATATGTTTACCAGTCATATTAATGAAATATGTATACCAGTCATATTAATGAAATATGTATACCAGTCATATTAATGAAATATGTATACCAGTCATATTAATGAAATATGTTTACCAGTCATATTAATGAAATATGTATACCAGTCATATTAATGAAATATGTATACCAGTCATATTAATGAAATATGTATACCAGTCATACCGATGAAATATGTATACCAACCAGATTAATGAAATATGTATACCAGTCATAATAATGAAATATCTATACCAGTCATGGGACAAATACATATTAATTTCTACTTTGTATTACGCTGAAACAATTGCCTGGTATGTGGGCCACTGCATCTTTCAATTATGGGAGGTAAAAATCCTTCCGGTAGTGAAATATGAAGAATTATAAAGACACAGATGTTGCATTTCAATGATATAATTTGTTTACATGCAAATGTTCTTTGCTTGGAGAAGGGTGACAAGTTGGAGCTCATACTCGTCGACGAACACGTATTTATTGTGTGATTCTAAATGTGCATGTGCTAATCTTTGGATTGTGTGATTCTGTCCGTGCATGTATTAATAATATGGATTGTGTGATTCTGTCCGTGCATGTATTAATAATATCGATGTGTGATTCTGCCCGTGCATGTGTTAATCTTTGGATTGTATGATTCTGCCGTGCATGTGTTAATAATATGGATGTGTAATTTAGCCTGTGCATGTGTTAATAATATGGATTGTGTGATTCTGCCCGTGCATGTGTTAATCTATGCATTGTCTGATTCTGTCCGTGCATGTATTAATGATATGACCAAACCATTCTTTCGCCGTTTAAAAATACAGCAATACAAACGTTTGGGATAGTTTGTAGATGTCCTCATCAGTCTTCTGCTCTTGGTCCAACCATTAGGTCTGGGCAGTGGGAATGACAGAATCGGTGTCGAGAATGGGGAAATCAGCTATATAGAAAAATCTGGGGCATACTTTTGTGGTGCAGATTTCAAATATCAAATGCAATCCAGCCTGTATTTTATCTTGCGTTCGACGAACAAGTATTTAAATTAAATACATGTTTCATACAGTCGAAAATCGATGATCCAAATACATTGACAGAATAAAGTTTGTGTAGATAACTATTCGGATTTCTAAATATATTAATAGTCCTACAGAGCCGAGATACTTAGAACAATGTAACTGGTTCTGATTACCGGTTTGTAATCATTTAGATCATTGATATTGATATTATCAATGCTTGGTTATATGACATTACTTGAATCCAGTGTAAAATGACTGGCTGAAGCCGGAGACGCAAGGGAAAAAGCCGTGGTCTTGGTAGCTGCAGAATCTGGATCATACGTGCTGAGGGTGAATAGAGTAGTCCCCCCTGCCGTAGACTCAGAGACAGTCTTTGTAGCTGGCAAATTTGTTATCGTTGGCACTGTGTTCATGTCTGGAATAAATACAGATCAGTCGATAAATTCATTATCTAACAATTAATGTATTAAAAAAATATGCATTTATAGCCAACACTTGGATTATCGGGACTTATCGGCAGACAGGGATAAATATTGAGATAATTGCTCCTCTGATTAATTGCTATATTGTAAAATAAGATTGATTACAAAGCTCTACAAAACAACGCAGAAACAAAATATTTTCGAACGAAATCATCAAATAAGAAAAGTATTGGATGCAATATTGAACGACAAAAGTTTGATATCACAAATATATAGGTGCGACAATAAATTCCAGCCTTCTTTTGTTAAAAATGTTTTTCTTATTTTTTCATTAAATTTGCGTCGTGTATTTTGTATACTCCCTAATTGTAAAGTCAGCGTTTGCAAACATTTTAATAGTCTCAGATATCGTTGTTTTATCGTGCATCCATAAAAATAGTGTTAAAATCGAGCAAATTCTTTTCATAGTCCAGATGAGTGAACAGTCTGCAGATGTAAACGGACGATACTCGCCAGTATACTGGACAGTTCAGTATTTAAGATTTTACTTGTTTGATGCAAAATTTAATTTTTCATATATATTCATATACCTTTATTTCATATTCTTGGATTTGTTATCAACTAATCTCTACTTATGTAGACACGAATCATTAAAATGAGTTGTACGGTATTTAAGGACATGGCCTAATAATGATTTAAAAGAACAACGAGTTTGTCATATTACAAGACGTGTTTGACTTACTTATTAAAGTTACTACAAGCTTTTCCGTGACATTGATCCTTCCGTCAGTTGCCCGGATCAAAAGTGTTGCTGTACTTTGCGTTTCGTACTTCAGCTCTCGAGTAGTTGTGACTATGCCAGTTGCTGGAGAAGATGTACACTATTGGACACTATTTTGCGTAATAATTTACCTTTATATTCTATTTATTTGCATGGTACCTGCATGGTTTGCCTCAAAAGCGTTCAGTATTTCTCCCAGTTTTAATGTGCATCATATCTTTGATAAATTGCGTCCAGCTTAGAGTCTTGGTTTCGATAAGTGATGGGAATATTCATCTAGCATGCACTTAACCAAGGGAATTTTATCTTATTTTTAAAATATTTTCGAACGTATTTAGAATTGTCGTAATGCATTCATTCAAATATAAATATTCATGTCGCCCTTCACATCATTAGAACACCATTGCCTTTTTGTTCAATATAAACACAGTGATTAAATTTCATGCAGATATTAGTCCCACTCACACGTGAGTTTCCAGTCGTGTCAAAGACTCGTGAATTCACTTGAGACTGAGCAGGTTCTTAAATTGAAGATTTATAATTAAAATCTAAAATCTAGTTATCACGTCGGATGAAACTGTAACTTGGACTTCAATTAATGCGATTAAGCTTAGGTTAGGTAAAAGTTTGCGCTTGCAAAATATATTTAGATAAAAGTCAGCTCTCTCTCTCTCTCTTACATGCATCAATCTGGAAGCTGGTGAAGGTGGAAGGGCTGACGGTCATATAATACGTTAGGATGTCACCAGAGTCGTCCACAGCATTGACATCAAATATCTGTTTGTTGGCTCCCGTATTCAGGGCATCTTTAGAAACCGTGGCTTGATAAATCAATAGAAATGCAATCAGACTGCATCCAGGAGCAAAAAATTCTCAGGCGAAATAAGCGAACTTTAGTAGCACAATTATGTATGTGTAATTAATGCATTAAAGTCTGATTTTGACTTGACTGTTTGTTTCTCAGTCCGTCCATCCGTCTGCCTGCATGTATGTATGTATGTATGTATGTATGTATGTATGTATGTATGTATGTATGTATGTATGTATGTATGTATGTATGTATGTATGTATGTATGTATGTATGTATGTATGTATGTATGTATGTATGTATGTATGTATGTATGTATGTATGTATACAGATTATTATCGCAGGTAGACAATTAAGATGAACGAAAAGATTCCAATATATACCAATATAAATTGCGATGTAGAAACAAAAAAAATCTGTTAATGTTAGAATAGCATTTGATAGGATATGTTTACGTATGAAAACATTAAAGTAAACTCTGTGACGTCAGTTGAATTCATGAGTGAATACTGGTGACAAATAAGACAGCGCTGTATATATATATATATATATATATATATATATATATATATATATATATATATATATATATATATATGTATTTCAATATAGCAATAAATTGTTTAGTTCAGAGCACGTACTTGGTAAATTACTAAATTTGACTGCGTCATTAGCGAGAACATTTACATAAATTGTTCCCGTCGTCGACTCTGAATTTGCGTCAGTGCAATTTACAGTGATGCTGTACGACGTCGCCTTTCTTACGTCAAATGACGGAGATTTAGTCCATATTTTCCACTCTGAAAGAAGATGAATGTGCATTTCAAATTTTGCAAAACGTTGATGATTGCATGCGGGAAAAGTTTTTAGATTTAAAGGATGTTTTAGATTCCATAGGACCAACGAATATGTTATCTCTCTTCACGTAGTAATGTAAAAGTATTAGATTCCATAGAACTAACGAGTGTATTATCTTACTTGACATAATAATGTGAAAGTATTATACTCCGCAGAACTAACGAGTGTATTATCTCACTTGACGTATTAACGTAAAATTATTAGATCACATAGGACTAATGACTGTATTATCTTACTTGATGTATTAATGTAAAAGTATTAGATTCCATATGACAAAGGAGTGTATTATCTCACTTGACGTAATAATGTAAAAGTATCAGATTCCATATGACTAACGAGTGTATTATCTCACTTGACGTATTAACGTAAAAGTAGAAGAGGGATATTCAACCTTTTCCTTTTAATTACTCTACACATTTAATACTGAATATACTACCGTATGTACTCACTTATACCTCGAGTCCAACTGCAAACAACATAATGCACCGGCAGAGAAGGGTCTATGTTGTTTGTTCAGCTGATTATTGCTAACAATCTGCACAGACCCAGATCTTCTAGCGCATTATCTGGGTCTCTGCAGTTTGCGGTTGAACTTGACTTATAATCGAGTATTGACGGTATCATAAGTTTCTGAATAGAAGATAGCCATATGTATTACCTACATAATCTGCATTTTGTCGCCAAAAATGAGATCGTATATTGCTTATACAGAAGGCCCAATATAGTTAATGTCCATATAAAAGTCAAGCTTGATATACTTTCTTTTCTTTAAAATTCTTTCCCGTTCTTCACTATTTCCTTTTGTTTGTATTCTTTTCTGATGTATTTGTATTTTACTGCCCTATTGAGTCGTACATTCCTGTCGTAACATCATTTTCTCACTTCCCGCTCTCATAAAGCTATGGTGACATATATGTATCCAACAGTACAATTGTACCTCTGCTAGGCAACCTGCATGACTATCTATTTAAAGTAGACAGATATACTAGATAATTTTCTTTTATATATCTGAATAATTAACTACCTGCTTAACAGCTTTTTTCTTCTCTCCCAGACAGTCTGCCTATCAAGATACTCACACAACACTTACTTTCCGTCACTTGTCTATTTATCTACTTTATTCCAACTAATCATTGTTCCATCTATCAACTCAGCTATACATTCATACATACAAGCAAGCATGAAAGTACACTAGTGTTTATTAACATACAAATATCTTACCCGCAGTCTCTGGGTCCCTAATAATCTGAAAAAACGAGCCTGTATTTATTGCAACAATGCAGGTGAACGAGTCGCCATTAGGATCTGTTACAGTTAACGTGTACAGGAAACGGTTGGTGTTTTCGTTTTCTCCCACATTTAGAGTTATTGGAAGACCTGTGAATACGGGCGCCTGAAATAATAATAATAATAATAATAATAATAATAATAATAATAATAATTTTAATAATAATAATAATAATACTAATAATAGTAGTAGTAGTAGTAGTAGTAGTTCACACAGTTCATTTTAATAATAATAATAATAATAATAATAATAATAATAATAATAATAATAATTAATAATAATAATAAAGAACTGCAAGCATGGGCCTGAGAGTATGTGAAGAAAACAAGTATGTATTCAATAGATATATGTTGGAATTACGATTACTTGTCTTCCCAATGCACCACGTTGTTTAGAATTACTGTTATTGAAGGAAAATAAAATGTATATTTTTATACCGATCCATGAAAGTAATGATTTGCTTGAAGAATGAAATCATGTCTTACATTACGTAAGAAAAGAACGAACGAAACGCCCCCCCCCCCCCAAAAAAATAATATCGATTACACATTTTTGCCAGTGATAGAAGGCATGCATTTAAATAAATCATTATGCTAAAGATCAAATAAATAATTCAGAACTTAGTCGTTACAAATCATTATATGTTGACATTTTTAATTTCATTTTATGTGGTGATTGTTCATTACCAATATATATATATATATATATATATATATATATATATATATATATATATATATATATATGTGTGTGTGTGTGTATGTGTGTGTGTTTATTCGTCTATTAACACAAAGTTCATATGACTTTCTTACTTTCACAAGGGCAAATACACTTGAAATTTAGGTCTGTATGTCAAACCGTTGTTCTTAAAATGGTGAGAATTTTCCAGTTAATTCAATGATAACTTAAGGTGCAAATAACTTTTGATTAAATTCTTGATGAGTAAATTAGAATGTTGATGGAAATGTATGGATGCCTTTCGATATAAATCATTATACATAGAGATGAAATGTGTTATCATCCATATTTTCTTCTGAATAATTTACGGATATGATGTCGTATTTTCTTAAGAAACATTTAAAATGCAAATCGATATAAAATTTCATATATCTGTACAAGTCAAAGAATACAAGAAAACAAAATAAAACCATTTTTTGTACAACGAATCCTCGTGTTTTGAATTTTTGGTGTGTGCCTGTACCTTCAGTACAAGACCAATCGCTGTTGGCGTTAGATTTTTTTTACATTAAAATGTATGCATGTATATATATATATATATATATATATATATATATATATATATATATATATATATATATATATATCTATCTATCACGGCAAACAACAGTCTTTCCAAATGCTCCGCGATCATAATGATCGTGTTGGTCTGTAAAAATCGTATTATAAGAAAGAGAAAATGTGACAAACAACAGTGCAAAACTGGTGAAAACAGCCAAAGCGCTTTCGGAATGTACCGATTACTGTCTCAAAGGTACAAAGCAACAAAGGACAATTACGTACACGAGTCAAGAACAAAGCACAAAAACGTAATTGTTGTAAAAAATCTGTATGATGTTTAGTTGGAGATATTTACAGAAACGATACAAGTAGAACAACGGAATCATTGCGAAAGGAATCTGTATATATTGTCGACCTTGTTATCTTTTTTACGATGTCATGAAACATATTATATAAATATTAGATCGATAAATACAATACATATACGAAATCATTAAAATACAAAACTCGACATTAAATGACAACAAAGGAAGGCGATGATGATGACGATGATAATGATGATAACGATCATGACGATGACAATATTTATGATGATGACAACAGTGGCGATACCCTCATTACTTTTAGTCCATGACTTTCATAATTATACTAGATTAACATGAGGTAAGTATAAATAAATAAATAAATAAATAAATAAATAAATAAATAAATAAATAATAGTGCAATTAAAGTTATTACAAAAATTGATTAATTGTTTCTTTAATTAATAAAGTATATACATAATTTAATTAATTAATTAATTAATCTACTTACCAATGAGTGAGCAACTCGAACGAAGATACATAGTACAAGAATACAAATGGAAACTGAAATAGTGTTAAATGCTACAGCCATGGAGTAAGCTTGAGCGACTAAAGTTTGTAGAATGTTCCTGTCAATTATTTATCCTTAATATACATTAATCTCTTTGTACAGAGATACACATTCAACGTTCTTCTCCTTCGAGATCATTCAAAAGTTGTTGATAAATACTCGGAAGTATATATTCCAAAAAACGTTCATAATATTTGTATGCGTCAATACTAAATTGTATCACAAACTAAACCACTATTAGAGAACTGTAATATTCTCAAAATTAGTCATCTTTCGACTGTATAACATGGTCATGTGTGCGTTTAAAAGAAATTCTTTGAAAGTAGTATCAATGCCAACCTTTTGCATATATAGTAGGTCAAATTCAGTGGGGTAGTTATAGAAGGGTGATTGACAAATAATTAGAAATTATCAACAAGTGTCAGCACACTGACAATTTTGCAAACTTGTTCAAACAGATGTGTCTACGCTCTAGTGGAGACCAATACACTGAATGAAATGATAAATACAATTTAGGTCCATAGAATTTGACCTTATTGTCGCTTAAAAACATACAATTAAACGGGCCTATCTCTCTACCAGCATTACTCGCTATGTCTCTTTATTTTTTTTTTATTTTTACCTTATTTCATTCCTTCCCTTTCTTTTATCTTTATTTTATTTCTTCATTCTCCTAGTTCATCCTACATACAGTTTTAAGTGTGTAAACAAGATATACATTATATATATATATATATAATTTTAATATACACCAAACAGAGCGGAAAGTGTTATCCCTGGATTCTACAGGAGAATGCTTGATAACATTAACAGAATTTTAAAATACGAATAAATAATATTATCATATAGGTTAGAAAATTTTAATTTGTACTCTACGGAGATTCGAACCTGGATCCGCGGGTTATGGCAACCATCGCCTTGCTTGTAAGCACCAACCCCTATAGGTAGACTATATATATATAACAGACAGACAGACAGACATACAGATAGTTAGAAAACTAGGAAATAGTAAATATACAAATTTATGTTTTTTCCACTTGTTTTGTGACTTGATCCATGTGATAGATAGATAGATAGATAGATAGATAGATAGATAGATAGATAGATAGATAGATAGATAGATAGATAGATAGAAAGATAGATAGATAGATATAAAGATAGATAGATAGATAGATAGATAGATAGATAGATAGATAGATAGATAGATAGATAGATAGATAGATAGATATATAGATACCAGCCAACGTACTATATACAGTTTTCTTACATACCACTATCGGTATACCTAACCCCCCATCAGTTCATCCATTTATATATCCATCCAATCTATCCTTTGTACATACATACATACATACATACATACATACATACATACATACATACATACATACATACATACATACATACATACATACATACATACATACATACATACATACATACATACATACATACATACACACATCAACATAGATGGATTCTATTTTCAAATATTAAAATCTGAAATAATCAGTCATTTTAGAGAATAAAGACAATGGCTACGAAAACTGATTAAGTGTCATTATTTAATTAAATTTAAGGGAACATTTTTGTGCACACAGGCTAGTTTCAAAGATTTTCCAAAATTTGGAAAGAGCAACTAAGGCACACGATATTTAACGTTGAGGAAGTTAGATATTGGTATTTGGTCATTTCTGAGTAAATTAATTAAATATCATACTTGCCTTTAAATCTATTCCACATTACGGTTGTTGTGAATTATTTAAATCTATTTCACATTACGGTTGTTATGAATTATTTAAATCTATTTCACATTACGGTTGTTATGAATTATTCAAATCTATTTCACATTACGGTTGTTGTGAATTGTTTAAATCTATTTCACATTACGGTTGTTATGAATTATTTAAATCTATTTCACATTACGGTTGTTATGAATTTTTAAAATCTGTTTCACATTACAGTTGTTATGAATTATTTACTTGTGGTGGTATGACATAAGCAACAGTATTATGATAGTGAGCGCAGTTTACACAGCAACACGCCGTCTTTGAACTCTACGTCAATTTGCCTCCAATTTTCAACTCTAAAATTTAATTTATACTTGAAATCAAATTTTTGTTTTACCATTCAAGTTTTAGTAAAAGTTTGTAAAAGTTTATCACCAGGTCTACATTGTAAGTTGGTAATTTTATCTGACGTAAGTAATGTCAGGGTGGATTCGTTTGGGGGCCAAAAAACACCAACAAAATGTATGATTTGAAATTTGATCTAACCTTGTTTTGCAAATATCAATTCATTTTATGGTTATTTACTTGTGTAAGGTATCTACAGATATCAGAGAGATATTATTCACGATCACTGGTTAATTTATGGAATGAAATCTATAAACAAAACTGCATGTCAACAATTAAATGCTTTGCTTACATTAAAAAGGAAAGAAAACATGGTATGTACAGATATCAAACACGTTACCATTTTATTAAAAGGAACTGCGGTCGCTCTGACGCGCACGAACAATTACCGTATAATGGACATTTCATCGTTTTTGTATTAACAAGATTTGTATGTTAGAGTCGGAAATTGGGGAAATTTAACCCGCAGAAATGTAGGGAGTCAAACAATGTGTGCCACCATGTCCCAAAAATCATGAAAATTCAACAGGTGGATTTTTCCCAAATCGTATATTCACGAAATTTCCCGACGTGAATATTTTCCGATATACGGTATTACTTCACAATTTCGGACTTTTATCTACAAAGGGGATGAGTTCTCCTTTGTTAAATAAACCTAATAAGGTGAATACATATTGAGTAAATAAAATGACAGAACGTCATGTGTGAAGAGTCGGATCAAACTGAATATAGGTCCTTAACATGTGTATAATTAATCAGAAAATTTATTACATCATGGTGTACAAAAGGTGCTAGTGTCATGCACAATACACATAACTTCAGATATGCATATCGTTGTCACATTCAAACAGATTTATGACAAGAAGAATCCCATACGTCATTTTATTATGAAATAAATATATGTTTTATATATTTTGTTGTCACTTGCCAAGAAATAATAACATGTGACTGGTTTAAAATAATTTTTTGACATTTATTTAACATCCAAACATAGCGGGTGGAATTAAAATTTGTTTTCCAGATAAATCTCTTTATCAAAACATTTACACATACCTCTTCATACATTCACACAAAATTGACTCCAAACATTAAAATATATATGTTTTTTTAATACATAAATTGATTAGCCTTTTTAACGCCAGGGAACCGCTCCCAATAATGTAATAATTTGATACCATTCATTCCTTATTCAAGAAAATGCTATATGTTTAGTTCATAATTGAAGCTATGCGAACCCTAAATGTTTGAACAAGGAAGCATACATACAAGGAAAATACAGTTGTATTCAATTTTGGTTCACTTTTCTCATTATCTTCAACAAAATTAGCTAAGATCAGCGCTCATTTGAAGCAAAAGATTAAAACATGTTGAAAGAGTGTCATATAAATCACACTTTGAAATGGATATTGTATTTATCACCGAATGAAAATGACATTTAAATTGTCAATAATCTACAGTGTTTCCTTACATAAAGTTGTGATTTTTTAAGCATAAATAAATCTTTTTTCTAGAAATTTAAGAAAATACTTGAAGTTGACAAGGCATGTATTTTCTCCTTAACTTCATGAATTAAAACATATTTAATTTTTAGTAATACAATTTGTATAAGCATGAGATTTATTTGAGAGTAAATGTATGGATATATCAGATCTAGCAGAGCATATTGTGATAAACTTGAAGAATTTTCTATTAAATTGAGATTAAATTTGATTATATCCTGTGTAAATTTCAAAATTGAATTCAATTTACCCATGATGTACTGTGCATTGATTTTAAACGTATAGATGTGTGAGGGATATTAAGATCATGTTGTTGTAAATTAAAATTTATTTTGCAATTAAACTCGAATTACTTGATTATATAAAATGTAAATGTCCAAATTTAAGGTAATGTACTCAATGTTTACCAGCACTACTGGTTTCTTGGAAAAATGCAGAAATTAAATATTGGAATGAATCCCCACATATCAGACTGGCAAACCAATAAAGTGTAAAGGATCCCAGTGACGGTACATTTCTTTACCTCCTAGGTAGCAAGGAATCACCAAGTTACTAGAATCACATTTTCCTGCCATTATTTTGCTTTCTCAAACCCATGGTCTTAACTACCATTTTTCTGTAAAAAAATAAATAAATGTCAAATGTAAAAAAACCATTATAAATTTATTATTTTAAAATGTTATTTAAGCTATTAATTAGTACCAACTCAGTTATGTAATACTACTTTAGAACATAACTTATGCAAGATTTAAGAAACCGCCAGTTAAACAAAATACTAAGTCCCGGATAAAAAATGTATTTGGACAATTATAGACGGCTCTAAGATTTCTCTGCTAACCTACTTGCCTACGTCACCAATTGGAGCCCTTTGTTCTAGATATTTCCGCCTTTCGATCATTTTTATCAGGATGCATCTTAAAAAGTAGCAACGTTCAACGACGTTCAACCTTGCTCGTTTTATTTATTATTTCATTCTATCTTTTATGTAAATATCTGCAGCAAACATCATGAAAATTCTTTTTAGTAACTACGTTTTGTGTTTTGTTCTTGTTTCGTTTGTGTAATTGTCTTTTGTGGCTTTGTGCACTTGAAAAAAGGAATGGAGGATTCCGAAAGCGCTTGGGCTGGTTTCACACTAGTTTGGCACTGTTGTTTGTCAGGTATGGAAATTTTAAAAAAATATCTCTGACGGGATTCGAACTCAATATATCTGACATATCGTCCATTCACTCCATCTAAAGGCTAATACGAACACAACGTTCAGAGTGAAAACTGTAATACATTATCATCAAATTATTATAAGTCTGAAACCGCATTTAAATTTTTTGTTAACAAACTTTTACGTGTAGAGCACATCCAAGTAGCTACTTAATTTGTCTTTGTCATTAAAAAGTCTTTTTTTATAAGATTCTTATAAGTCAAAATTGTAAAGGCAGTCAGCTCCTCTCTATAGTAAATATGTTTTAAAGTCGGAACAATTCAAAATAAAAAGTAAAATGGAACCATTCTTATTAACTTCGACAAAATTGGCTAAGATCAGCGCTCATTTGAAGCAAAAATTTCAAAGTCTTTAAAGAATTTGATATAAATCGGATTTTGAAAAGGACAAAAATTCAATACAGTTTTGTATTCTATTTATCACGTATAGAAAATCAATAATTTAATGTAATAACCGCAAAATAAGTGCATCGAAATGACTTGATGTAGCATTTGGATACATAAGGGTCTACGCCTATGCTTTACGATGTCACGAGGTCATTTGTGTCGAGACATTATTATACATGTGAAATAAGAAAATATATATAGGATGGGTTTAGAGTACGTCCCATCAATCGTGGCATTTGATATCTAGGATTTAATTAGAATATTTCCAGGTGAACTTTTCACCTTTCCTTGGATGAAATCACGCTCCTGAACATGCAAGCTGTTCTAATTCTTATCGCGGTTTTTGTTTCTTTTAAATTGTTTTCTTTTTTCTTTATTTTTCTTCTAAATGTTGCTGCTAATGTGCCGGTATTTGTCATTTCTGGTTATGGATATTGTGCACAGCGTGCTTTGATATGTGTGTGTACTGCATGTGCTTGTGGTTGTAGGAGAGTTTGACAGGTCTATGTAGTTGTATGGTATAGTAATGCAGTTTGTGTGCATGCTATTGTATTTGTTCACTGTACATTTTAATCACAAGTCAGACTCGAGGGTTTTATTGTAAAAATTAAAGAATTACAATACCAGCCAAACTCGGAAGACAATTAGCGAAGCTAAACGGCGGATATATATATATATATATATATATATATATATATATATATATATATATATATATATATATATATATATATATATATATATATATATATATATATACATATCTACGTTGAGGACTAATTAGTATACATTCTAAGTGCACTAGACCATATTGAAATTTAATACGACTGAATACACTAAAAATAATTTCCAATTCCAGCAATCCCAAAACGTGTATTACTGTAAACATTTGCAGACCAGTCAGACTCGAGGGTTTGATTGTAAAAATTAAAGAATTATAAGACCAGTCAAACTCAGAAGACAATTAGAGAAGCGAAACGGCAGAGCGAGCACAAATTAATAATTTGACATTTTTTACGCATCATAAAACAGGTAAATTCTTATTAAAAATGAAACAAAACCTTTTTATTTGTTTTGATGCATTGTTGTTAACGTGGTCGTATGTAAATAGCAAAGGGAAATAATTCGGGTTTCATACATTGTTTTGCAATGCTTGGAAATCAGAGTCGGTGAAGGCGTGTAGCAAAGGTTCTGAGTTTGCTTTGTGTGCTTCATGCAAAGTGGATTTTAAGATAGTTAATGGGGGCAGAACTGATATCACCAGACATACGCAGACACCATCACATAGGGGGATATCAGGATCATAAAACTCCTCAGGGACTGCTAAGTGTGAAACTTAATAATCACAATGAATGTCATCAGTTGACACCAGGCAGTAAACCCGTGAAAAGAACTAAAATTGCATGTGGATTTTAAAAAAATCTTTGCATCTGGATTTCAGACAGGAATTTGGAGTTGGCACTTATCTTGTAGTTGAGTCAGCACTTTTTGTGCTAAAATCATTCATTACAATTTTAATCTTGTTATAGGTTTGCTGTGTTTCATTAATTATGTCTTTCTGTAACAATTCCAGCTGTAATTGGAAAGTATCATAGTCTTCAATATATTTAAAAAAAAAACTTCTCTAGGTTGCTTTTTAAAGCATTACTATCACTTTTTCTCCTTTTCTAAACTTGTTGTAAATACTATCGAATTTTAGAAATTCAACCCGATCTTTGAATTGCTCCTTGTATTGAGCGCATAGCTGCAGATATGATTTAATATGTCTCATTTATCAAATCCCGTGATTCTAATATTTTCTTTTCTGTTTTCATCAATCAGGCTTTGTACACCTGAGATTGTATTAGCTCTTTCAGTACTACTCTGTTCAATGGCTGACTATTTATTATTAGCTTATTGTCTCCACGTCCTATATCTTTTAAATTATTATCATTCAAAGTATTACGTACTTGTTCTTACGTACTTTTTCATTAACATGTCTTTGAACAAACCGGCCGGTAGACCCATCATTTACTTTAACATGATCACGTACATTTGTGGTACGGTTAATGTTGACGTTTAAGCGATTGTTAATTGTTTGAGACGGTGTTACATCTTTTTCTGCTGCATTTGTCTCATTTTGTAAGAGTAAGTACTCTCTAGGACCTCACAGAGACATTTCTGTTATCACTGAACTTGTTTTGTTGTTGTTGTTGTGTTATTGATTACATCAAGGTAAATATATATTTTATGGAGTTTTAAAATTCCACAAACAGTACCAGATTTATTAGAAGCCAGAAATATTCTGTGGCTATTAATTTTCAGTCTAATGAATCCTAATAATTTAGAAATTGTAGATAATATCCATCTATCTATCTCTCTCTCTCTCTCTCTCTCTCTCTCTCTCTATATATATATATATATATATATATATATATATATATATATATATATATATATATGGATTGTAATTGATGATATATACTGTATAATTATTACTTGTAGTGATTTTGACTTTTGAATTGCTCTTCATACATGCAGCTTAGTTGCGTTCTTTGTTGACCTTATTAGTAGTTAGTGATGCCCTATTTGACTTTTTCATGTACAATTCACAGTTGTGAAAACCATCAGGAAATTAACACAGTCTTTGTGTCATTCTTGTCGTTTAAAGCCTTAACTTCAGACTACTTTTAAGAAGGATTAGGATAATACTCCGTACTTAATTGATTAATTAATTGATAGGACTGTTGCCAAATGTGTCATTTATATTGTTGTAAAGTATATATTAGGGGAATTAAGATCGACCCAAAAGGGAAGAAGTTTTCTTAATGCAAAAGTTCGTTGTGTTTTTTTATGCGTGCGTTGTATCGGAAACTGGGATAATAATTCAACCATTTTGGCTACTGTTAAATCAGCTTATCGGTACATGATCAAACTCGCTACTCGAGTCTGACACTGTATTGTATACCCTAGTAACCACTTCAACATATATATATATATATATATATATATATATATATATATATATATATATATATATATCCCTTTTCCTATGATACTCTTTAGACACACTTATGTCTCCTAAGTAAGCATGAAACCTTCACAAAAATATAATCTTGTATATCACCATATAGCTGGGATCATAAAATAACTAGCAATTGTGCCTGCATACACAGTTACTGAATTTGACTTCCTTGAGCAACACTGTGCCTGTTTTAGCATGTCACTAAAGGCGGGTTTCTAATACATTTTGGAAATTAAAATGGGAGACTTTCTGTTGAAGTAAGTAATAAATTGATCCGTTAAAAGATATCGTGTATATAACGTGCAATTTTGTTACAAATAGCAACATTCCATTCTCAATCATATTGATCATATCCGAATACAGCATAATGTTCTGAATGTTAAAATATGTAAAATGAAAAACAGTGTTAAAATTTAAGCATATATCAAGATGTGAAGAATCGCAGTTCCATTGCAGATATATTTGGGACAAATGATGATAAGGTACTAGAAGAAATTCCTATAGTCAGTCTCCAGCAAATCTAGCACAAACTTCGACTTTTCACAATTTATCACACCAGCTATGATCATATTGTAAGGTCCTTTTTGGTAGAATTTATTTAAATATCATATAATACGTAAGCTGAAACGTCTACGTATTTATCTTCCGTGACAACTGATTCATTAGATTTAAAGTTGCCCTTGCAATGAAGAAATTCTTCTCACACAAGTCGCTTAAAGTTTAGTTGTGTCTGTTCATACTAGTTGGTTTGATGGCTGTTTCAATAGCATATTTATAAAATACAATATTCTAGTAACCCGTATTTTGGTTCTTGAAGGTTATTATCTACTCGTTCATGAATGAGTCATCTATTACAAACATGAAAATGCCGTTCTGTACATCTAACTAACATCGTACAACACGAAAATCATAAAGCACTGTAGGTCTAGATATTTGTTTTTCATCCAACTCCTTTTTGTATGAATCAAACCTGTTTAATTTAATCCGTTTTAGCAATAGATGCAAGACTGTTTATACCCATTTTTGTGTTCAATTGAGTTTGACTCCCTATGTGTTTTCTTCTATTTCTGATTTTGCTGTATCGATTCTTCCGCTTAATGTGAGAGCCCGTTTTTATCTACCTCTGCTTGAAATGCATCTGTTCCAAAAGAAAACGTTTATTTCATGTCATTTGTGTCTTATCTTGATTGTTTCACACTTTTATCTAATTTGTAAATACTCTTTTTGTATTGCACATATATTTATACTACGCGATCAACATATTCTTTGTAGTCTGTTTTTCAGTTTTTATTTAATTCCAGCAAAGTTCATTTTAAAAAGTTGTTAAAGTCTGATCCTTTAAGATTTTAATTTTGCCATTTCAGTCAGTGGGGGAGACATCATACTTTCACTTACAATTGATTTGATTGTGTGGTCATCTGTCATTTTGTTTATTTCAGTTAAATCGTTCTTCTTCTGTAACTGCGATAAAGACTTATTGATAGATGTTAACTTATCTTCCAATTTTACTAAACCAGCTTTAAAATCATTGACTAAGTTCTAATTTCTTGGTCGTTTTGTTGATTTTTTGTCATTGAAGTGTTTCTGAAGCTGTTCTGACTGTGATTTTAAATGATTGAACTCTTCCAAAGTTTTCTTTTCTTTCTTTATATCACTCTTTAATGCATATATTTCACTGTTTATCCTTTATTCAGTGGTTACTGTTGAATGCTTGGTATTTCATCTACTCTTCCTTTACAGTTTGCAAGGTATTTATAGTAGACGGGGTATTAAATCTTTGCTTTAACAAGTCATGTGCATCCAAGATCTTTTACTTGTTATAGTCAATCTGTCCTTTGTAGCTGTTCAATATTGGTAGTTTTTCAGTACCACTCTATTCCACAGTTGTTAATTTAATGTCCACCTGTTATTTCCATGATTTGATATCTTTCATATTGTTATCATCCGAAATTTAATATATCTGAGTGTCAATTCGCTTTTGTACATAATTGTAATAGTTAATAATAATAATTTTAATAATCAATTTATTATATCCGATATGCTAAATTTGTAATACGTTGGTTATTCAAGTTTAGGTCATAATTTAGTGATTGACCAAGTAGAAGACACGGCGACACTCTTTTTCTTCCTGTAATTTCCAGCCTATCTTAATAGGACATCTTAATAGTTATTTACTTAACATGAGGAACGTACGTGACAAATAAACCGTGAAAACATATTACTTTCCCTTCTTTATCTTCAATTTTGACATTTACCCTATTTTTATGGCACCTTTTTGTAAAAGCTTGTAATAACCATTTCCAGGCCAAAAATTAATGTCACCTCGAAAGACATATTTGACAGATGAAGACTTTAAAAAGCACGAACATTAAGCATTTGGGTAATTATTTGTGTGATTTAGCTGATCAGAAAACATATACAGACTTTTATCTTTCAGGAAGCCACAGACTGTATCCGATACGGATAGAGATCTGAATAGATCTCTGACTATCAAAGCCTAACAATTTACTGTTGTGAATGACTAAATAAACTGTATAACTATTGCTAGGTGTACCCAATACTTTAGAGTTTTGTTTCTGGTACTCGATATCAATACTTTTTACATTGTCGTTATTTTTGCTGTCATTGCTTCTCTAACTCTCTTTGCACACATTTCTAGGTTATAGAAATCACCAGGTACTAATATAATTTTAGTTTCATTCTTACCATTGGTGTAGTAGAAGATTTTGTTTTTAAATCGTTTGCAAATGTAAAAACATACGACAAAATCTATTATCTGTAAGGATATACATAGGTTACCATGGAGGTTGTATTTAGGGTTGGTAAAATATCTCTCTCTCTCTCTCTCTGGCTTTCTGTGTTAACGTTGGCTTCCATTTGGGTAACGTAAATTTAAACAGTTGTTGCATAAACAATCAAGTGTAAGATATTTACCCTTGAACTTGTAGTTCTTAAATCTGTTACTGATTTTCTCAGAAACTTGTCCAATCTCTCTTTCTCTCTCAGTTACTTTCCATATTCTACAAAGGTAATTTTAGCTCCTCTATGTTTTTGTTGTCTGCGGACCTGACATTTTTTCTGATATGATTATTTCATCTCCATATAACGATGATGAGACTGAAATATTCATGATTTATGTGATTGTCACTTATTACTTTGCTAGACATGTCATCAATACTGTTTAGTTTGCTTACAGAGGTATCTATCTCATCATGTTTTACACCTTAATGTGTAACAATTTATCCCTGTAAGCTGTTGCAAGAAACCGTTGTAAAATTGCACCAAACCCACTAAATGCTAGAGGAATCGTAAATCATGTACCTTTTCCTGCAACTTCTTTTCTAATAGCTGTAACACCCATTCCACCTGAAACAGTTGCCATACTAAACTCTACCCAGTTTAATAAAGTGTATACTGATTTGTACATTTTTCTAACACCTCTATAATGCTCAACTTCTTTAATGAAATCATTCCTAATCTCATTTAACTTTTGCAATTTGAAAGACAGATCATTATCTTGGAGTGTTAGTAGAGGATGATATATAGGTGGTGAGGAAGGTATCATTGGTATCTATTCTCCATTTGTCTGTCCCATTTATAGATATGAATGTGATATATTACGACTCGGGGTTTTACAAAGGGTTTAGCTGTTGGTTTATGTAATGGTTTATCTAGTGCTTCCTGTGGTAGTGTTAGTGTGTGAAATTTAACAATTCCATTTGGTTTATGTAATGGTTTATCTAGTGCTTCCTGTGGTAGTGTTAGTATGTGAAATTTAACAATTCCATTTGGTTTAAGTTTGCCTTTCAAAATAGAAATGTAATATTTTGGTCCATTAGCACTCATTTAAGATTTAATAATTTTGTCAGGAAATATACCAGATCTCACAAGGTAGTAAAAGATGAACTCACTTAGAGATACATGTACAACCGACTTTAAAATATCTTAAAAACTCATAGTTGGTGGACCAACACTAAATATGTTAGTTACTTGTTAAGGATCATACTGTAACCAAGTACAAGTGATGCGTAATCATTTGCATTATAAACAGTGTTAATTGTGTTGGTTGTCTCACTCATTTGTTTGGTGAATTTTACAACATCTCTGCTAATGGATTGTCCTCCTTTGTAAGAGACTGTGCAGGTTGTATAGGTGGTTTGGGTTGTTTGACAGAGGCAAATGGAATATACGCTATAATGTCATTTGCTCTGGCAACAAAACCATCAATAAATCTTTGGTTTAGAAGTGGTCTTTTCTTGAACTTTATGCGATTTAAGCTTGTATTGTTCCATCTTCAATTTCTCTTCTTTGGTTCTCTTAAATTTCTGTGAACGTTTTCCGATGTGTCTACAAAAGTTTATCTTTTCGTGGATTTTCCCTTGTTTGGTAAGGCTACCTTCTTAATCTTCATTTCATCGTTGACTTTGTTTTGCTCGCCTTCCATTTAAATTGCAAAAGAATTACAGATGAATTTAAGTCTAAAAAGGAAATCTACCTAAAAATGAATGAACATCATCTTTTAAGTAGACTCGTTACCAAGTTGAATTTTGTCTTGATCACCTTCCATTCAATTGACGAAACAAATGCAAACAATGACAGTTAATGAAAGTTAATGAACGTCATCTTGCAAGATGACGTTGCAAATAGCAGTACAAATATATTGAAATTCGATTGTTCAGTTAAATGAGCTGAACAAGGAAATGTCCTAAATGTAAAGCAGCTAATAACGTGACATAATTTTACAGAACCAGTGGTATTTTAAACCTTGTCAGGAAGCATATGCTGCTCCACGAGCTAGAAAATGTCAAAATGAAAATAGAGAACACTTCAAAGAATACAATACAAATTGCCATTAAGAGAATAGATAATGTTACAAATAATGCAAAGAACTGCCAAAAATGAACGAAAATAGAGAATACTACAATCAATTCAACAGAAACTGACGTAAAGAAGATAGAAATTTGTCTAGAGGTACTTCCCGTTGAAATAATATCGATGCGACGTCAAAATGGATTTTTTTATTTGCTTAAATTTTGTTGAACAGATTCAAAAATATTAGAAATATTTCGATATATATATATATATATATATATATATATATATATATATATATATATATATAATGAATTTATACATTTCGATTTGATCGAACGGAGGCAAACATTTTGTCTTTATTTTTGCGCGGTTGCCTTTCCTACACTGCGTGAACATGTTACGTGATTTTCACACACCCCATCCAAAATTCCCTACACCCCGTGAGGACTGCAAATACTGTATCCAATGCATTGGCTATTGACCAAATACCTAAGTGGTAATAATACATAGAGGATATCTACGTTGTTTTGTAGATATAAGGAAATATTTCACGAGTGAAGTGGAAACATCGCATTGACGCCACTCGTGACAATAGAAAATGTGTCCACTTCACGAATATTTCCTTATATCTACTCACAAAATGGAAATTTTCTTTAAATTATATAGGCAATTTTTAAGGCAGAAACCATCGATCTGCATTGATTTTCTTCTCCATTCTATATCATACTAAGTTGGTTACTTTCAACTGCATGATTTGTTTCTTTCTTTATTGATCATATCATTCTACTCATTTTGCATTAATTGGTTTGCTCTTTGCTAATGCTATTTAAGTTATAGGTGTAACCTCTGAAAGACTTAAGAGAAAATAGAAACTTATTTTTGTAAACCAAAGCAAGTAAACTCCTGCTTCAATCATAACGAATATGAACGATTGCTTATTTATTTCATGATTTTTAAAAATGTTTAAACCATGAGCTGTTGCCATTACAAGACGACCACCATTCTTATTTTGAGCATCTACATAGTTCCAACTTGCTCTTTTTTTTGTTGTTGTTCGTTATCAACTTTCTGACGAATTGTTATATTTTGTTTATCTGTTGCTGGAATAAATAGTATCACTACATCAGTATTCATGTCATTCATTCCTAAAGTGAAGTTATTTAATGATATTTTTTTTATTGTTATTATACCATAAAATGCTACCAATTTTCATAATCATATCACTAGGTAAGAAAAAGATGCCACGGCCACCAATAACATAATTCAGCATGCCTTTCAATCTTAAATATATTTATGAAATAACATAATTCAGCCTTTCAATCTTAAATATATTTATGAAATAACATAATTCAGCCTTTCAATCTTAAATATATTTATGAAATTTACTTATTATATTTTCGTTTGAATCGTAACCTTGTTGTTAAAATATTAAAGTCTCTTGTTACATTTTATCTGTGTTTTGCACAGTAGGTTCAGACTACTGAGTTATACGTGTCATGTTAAAAACTTGAGTTCCCATTATGACAATCACATTAAATCTACCTCACTGGTTTATTCGTGATATTCTTTCTTATGTCAATCCGTTGCTATCTAGCAGAAAAAAATGTATATCCAAACATACTCGTCTTGAGTTGTTCTGTCTAGTGCATTAATTTCATCAAATGGTATCTTTCTCCAATATTCAACCATGCCAGTTCCATAGTTATAGTTTCTTTTGAATGCTCCGAAACCTTGATGTACTTAAGTTTATGTTTATCTGGACCATTATCTATCAAGTACTTATTCTACCCTTTTACATATCTCCAATCTAAACTTGGCGAGACATTAAAATTGTTGTAGATTATGTTAAACTGTTTTAGGTTTCTGCCACTACTATTTGAGTTAAATTATTTATCATTTTGTAAAGGTGTAAAGCATTCAGATAGAGTTTTCCTAATCTGAAAGTAGGCGTGAAAAGCAAGTCTGGACTTTATCAAGTTAGGAATGTTTAGACTTGATAAATGCCAATAACGTATTTAAAATAAATCCAACTGTTGAACACCATACCACCCATTTAAGTTGATTTTGCCAAAATGACATATCATACCTTGCTCTGTATCTACTCATAGATTCAGCACTGTTAAATTAAAGAGCATAACATTTAAAAATGCATAAAGCTATGTATATGAAAAAAATGTATCCTGAGTATAGAAATTGTTTATGTTTCTGAGTACTTTTGTAATGTTTTGGACAACAGGAACATTAAGTTGTGTTGCTAGACAATGATACGAAGCAGTACTTGATAATTTTTGGAATCTAGTATCAATTTAGTTACCACAATTTTCACAACTGTGCGCTTGATGGTATTTGTTTATTTTATGTCGTAAAATCTTCCTTTAATAACAGTTTTAAAATACACAGTGTTGCAAAAGTATGCGGGTAAAATTAAAAACAAAATTAATAGACAATTTCTGATTGCGGAGATAAGGTGATACACAAGATTACATTTTTGTGAACGTTATCTGTTTCGACACAATAGCCATAGTTGACATAAGTGCTTTTAAAGAGTAGGATTGGAAACAGGAATATTGAATTACCTGTTTAGTAGTGGTTAATGGGGTATATCTGTTTCATATACAACTATCGTATTTGCATGCGGGCGCAAGAGGAAATTGTGTTTTTCTCGGATATATTGATTCGATGTCGTAAAAGTTCGCCATTTGACACTTACAAAACATGTAATAAAGATTAGTTTAACAAAAAGATATACATGTAGAAGGTATGATATATGGTAAAAGTAGCTAAATGTCCGCCGCTCCTACTCTAATTTGACCGTATAGATCAAGGGTGACAATCTGAAAGAACGTGTCTAAATGGTAAAACAATATGGGAAGCCAACAAATTGAAAATTTGCAATTTATGAATTGGTGATTGTTAGCAAAATTCCACGATGAGAACAAATTCTACAAATCTGAGATTTTTACCCCATAATTTTCGTCCTGGAGATAAGTTGGTATCCAATAATATGCTTATGTCAAATGAAATATTTTTTTACACAATCGGATGATACATAAACTAATTTTTCAAACAAAACCTTCATCCCAAACTACTCATTACAAACTGCTAATACATATTTACAGTGCGAAATGCCTGTGATCTAGGAACAATTTTTTTGCAGCTCAAAAACCGTTTACTTAGCACGGATATAAATAAATATTAAATGTTTAGTAAGCGAACAATTACATTATATTCTGTGAGACAAATGGCGTGAATATGTATTTTACAATAACATTCTTTTAGTGCGACAATCAGGATATTAATAGTTTCATAATAACGAGTTTCTTTATGCAAAGCTTTATTACTTGGTAGCTGCTTACGGAAACCATCTCCCACAAATATTTAAGAGGAAGTATTTGAATCTATTCACCGTTTGTTGGCATTTAACGAGTATGTTAGCATCGTATGTATGTATGTATGTATGTATGTATGTATGTATGTATGTATGTATGTATGTATGTATGTATGTACGTACGTACGTACGTACGTACGTACGTATGTATGTATGTATGTATGTATGTATGTATGTATGTATGTATGTATGTATGTATGTATGTATGTATGTATGTATGTATGTACTCTAACGGCACATCAGTACCATCCTGGATATATATTGCCGAGTTAATTAAGATATCCTAGTATACAGAACAAAGATAACGGCACAAAGGGTAAAATCCTTAAAATACTAGAACGGAAAATATGTTGCATTTATACGAACTAAAAAGCTTTGAAGCAATATATTCTATCTGCCACTTTCGGCCGACATGAAAGAATGCCCGTTAAGGTCACAGAGTTGGTCTGTGTTTGCAATGGTTGCATGTGCTACGCGGTTTAAACTCGTGATTACAGTACTTCCATGTCGAGCATAAGAAATTTTTTTATAATAGTCTCACATTCCTGATGCTGAAGCTAAAACAGGAACCAATGTTTTTAATTTTCGGCCAGATAAAGCATGAATCGTCTGTTTTTAGGTGATAGTTCCATCAATCACGTCATTGTCGTTTTCCTTGCACTCGGGTTGTAAATCGTAAACATAAGTCCTACTTGAAAAAAAATAACTCGAGGTTTGGTGTGGTTAAATTTTGATTTATGAAAATATTTCACTGAAGCAAAAGTATTACATAAAGTGTATATAGTACTGCAGTGAACACAAAACAACCTCGTCACGCGACGAACCATTCGTTGATCCTCTGATACTTTCATTAAATTCATACCTTTTACTTCTGTAATATGGTGGTACCGAACAAGCGGTAACATATTTTCATAAGTGTGACTTTCTCCAAACTTGATTTACATTTTCCGTATTTATGAAACTAATATCTATCAAATACTAGAGAGTATACCCTTTCATGGACTTTCCCTTTAAAGTTGTATACCGTTTTGGAATGTATGTGGGAATTCTGGCATATCATACGACTTGAGAGAAAATCAAAATACCAGGAATAAAATGAACACAAATTGTAATATATTTTGCAGGGTATTTTGCGAGTGAATGTCATCGAGCAAAAACAAGTACTAGTTTAAAGAGAGAGAGAGAGAGAGAGAGAGAGAGAGAGAGAGAGAGAGAGAGAGAGAGAGTGTGTGTGTGTTCACATTGTATTTTTAAGAGCCGATATGAACTTTAATGAAGTCCATTCATTATGTTACCTCCATCATAATTTTTCGTGCAACGTTATGTTTTTATTTTCAGCACTGGCCCTGTATATTGTTATTCGGGGAAGTTCGGCTCGTATGAATGCATGTTTAGAAGGCATTTTTGTTTTGAAGCCTGGCTTTACATCAATAGGTATCATTTTATCCAATTGTAAGTACACGATTGAGTAATTATCTCGTAAATGATTATCCCGAGTTCACCACCACTAATGTGTGATTGAATTAGACCTTGAGGGCAACATTGAAGAATTGTACATCTGCCTTCATTGCCTTGAAATGGATACGTTTGCATAAGAATAAAAACTTGACGCTCAGCAGGCATCGTTGAGTCCTGTTATCTACAAGTAGCAAGTGACTAGTACATTACAAATTACTGCGGTATATGACTGTGTATTTTCTGGGATCCCGGGTAGCATACAATATCAAAAGCCTTTTTGGGGCCCCTGGCGGCACAGAACTATATATATATATATATATATATATATATATATATATATATATATATATATATCTATATATATATATATATATATATATATATATATATTATATATATATTATTTATTAAGAAATAAGAAATTAAAAAACAAAACAAAACATGAAACGATAAAAATGCATAGGACAACGATCGAGGTTACAGCGTCGGTGGAATTTCAAGTTAGAGAGATAAATAAATAAATAAATAAATATATATATATATATATATATATATATATATATATATAGATAGATAGATAGATAGATAGATAGATAGATAGATAGATAGGTAGGTAGGTAGGTAGGTAGATGGATGGATGGATGGATGGATGGATGGATAGATAGATAGATAGTTAGGTAGATAGATAGATAGATAGATAGATATATAGGTAGATAATATATATATATATATATATATATATATATATATATATATATATATAAGTGTAAACATATCAAGTTGAGAAGTACAAACAAATAGCAAAAAATCAGATTGAAAACTTTTAAACCGTCAGTAGAAAGAGATTCCGCTACACTATGGAATAAGACGAAGGAGGAGGAGGAGAAGAAGAAGATGGACAGAAGAAGTAACAAGTGAAATTTGTGGAATGTATGGTCTATAATATAAAAAAAAGAGTAGAAGGATATTCGCACGTATGACTACGGTATGCTAGCTTTTGATCGAGTACTTAATTTAACCTAAGACTAGACAATAAATATGATATCCCTAGAGATAATTTATTGCATATAAAAGAGACGACTGAACTTTATTAAGTATAGAATATCAAAAGTGTTTACAGATATAAAAGAACCATAATACGCTTGATAGACATTTGACAGCATGATATGGCATTGTGAAACTCCTTTAAAGTGGACAATAATTGAGGTATGGCAATTATCAAGTCGTTGACTGGATCTCAGTGGTGATAATAAAATCGTGAGGGAAAAGACAAACATCTGCAAGTGAGTTAAAAAAAAAAAGATCTCAGGTGTTGGAAAATTAAAATCAGACCACATTAGTAATACAGATATGTCGAACTTAATGAAATTTAATGTTTTCGCACTAAGACACTCATTTAGAGTCACGACGACACGAAGAGGAATTTATTTTTAGCGCACTAACACAGCACGCCAACCCATCTGTATAGGGGATACAACAACAACAACAACAACAACAACAACAACAACAACACACGCACATATAAAAAGTTAGCTGAAAACATTATGCCATTAAAATAACTGGAGGAAGTGCATTATATTGATAAAAGCATTAAGGAGCAAAAATCTTTAAGATAACAAGTTTTTATAATGCTAAAGGCATCACAAAAAATAATAATAACAAAACCAGCATTAGACCATGAACGAGAAAAACACATGCACGATATGTGAATGTGTTGATTGCAAAATCAGTGGGAAAAAAGAAAGTATATCCAAAGACATCACAGGTAAACAGCAAAATTATACGCAAACGCTATATGATGACTACAATCAACACAATGTCCTAACAGATAACACATATTAAAAAAATAGGGAAAAAAAAACAAAACAAAAACAATTATGACATTCAAAACTATGGAGTTGATTCCAGCTACGACTACAAGAAGCTGAAGAAATACAACGTAAAAGACAACAAGCTAGTCTACGACATTTTATATACAATGTAAAAGACAACAAGCTAGTCTACGACATTTTATATACAATGTAAAGACTACAAGCTAGTCTACGACATTTTATATACAATGTAAAAGACTGCATACTAGTCTACGACATTTTATATACAATATTAAAGACTACAAGCTAGTCTATGACATTTTATACACAATGTAAAAGACTGTAGGCTAGTCTACGACATTTTATATACAATGTAAAAGACAACAAGCTAGTCTACGACATTTTATATACAATATTAAAGAAAACAAGCTAGTCTACGACATTTTATATACAATGTAAAAAGCAACAAGCTAGTCTACGACATTTTATATACAATGTAAAAGACTGCAGGCTAGTCTACGACATTTTATATACAATGTAAAAGACAACAAGCTAGTCTACGACATTTTATATACAATATTAAAGACTACAAGCTAGTCTACGACATTTTATATACAATGTAAAAGACTGCATACTAGTCTACGACATTTTATATACAATGTGAAAAGCAACAAGCTAGTCTACGACATTTTATATACAATGTGAAAAGCAACAAGCTAGTCTACGACATTTTATATACAATGTGAAAAGCAACAAGCTAGTCTACGACATTTTATATACAATGTAAAAGACTGCATACTAGTCTACGACATTTTATATACAATGTAAAAGACTGCAGGCTAGTCTACGACATTTTATATACAATGTAAAAGACAACAAGCTAGTCTACGACATTTTATATACAATGTAAAAGACAACAAGCTAGTCTACGACATTTTATATACAATATTAAAGACTACAAGCTAGTCTACGACATTTTATATACAATGTAAAAGACTGCATACTAGTCTACGACATTTTATATACAAGGTGAAAAGCAACAAGCTAGTCTACGACATTTTATATACAATGTAAAAGACTGCAGGCTAGTCTACGACATTTTATATACAATGTAAAAGACAACAAGCTAGTCTACGACATTTTATATACAATGTAAAAGACAACAAGCTAGTCTACGACATTTTATATACAATGTAAAAGACTACAAGCTAGTCTACGACATTTTATATACAATGTAAAAGACAACAAGCTAGTCTACGACATTTTATATACAATGTAAAAGACAACAAGCTAGTCTACGACATTTTATATACAATGTAAAAGACAACAAGCTAGTCTACGACATTTTATATACAATGTAAAAGACTGCATACTAGTCTACGACATTTTATATACAATGTAAAAGACAACAAGCTAGTCTATGACATTTTATATACAATGTAAAAGACTGCATACTAGTCTACGACATTTTATATACAATGTAAAGACTACAAGCTAGTCTACGACATTTTGAACAAGCCAAAAGGAATAAAAATCACATAACTATTCATGCAATCATCAAGACATTCCCACTTCTCTCAAAGCGTGATGAACCTTGGAGCAGGGTGACCATATTAGAAAACTCAAGTCCAAAGTACTCTACTTTTTATGTGAGTGTTCCTTTCGAAACACGTGCAGAGCTCTATGGACTTCAGATTTAAAAAAATAACAAGTACAGCACCTTATGCCTGCAAAAGTACAATATTTGATGCATTCGTTGATACTGAAATTGCCAAATTATTTGCTTCATTAATTACTGTCTTATACGAAATATCAAGTTAATTTTTAAGATAAAAATTTACTACAGTGAAAAGGATTATTTCAAATACAAACATTTAAATATGACTGATACAAATGATTCAAGATAGCAACTAAGGACCTCGCTTCACACCTTCATTACACATTTTCTTGGCATGATGACTTACAATTGTCCTTTTGCATAACTTGAAATAACTTGAAATCGTGCCAGAGACAATGTGTACAAGAGGCACAATCGTGCTAAATTACCTTTTAAAATAAATTGAAGACGAACAAGACAAAAAAAAAAAAAAAAAAAAAAGGATTGACAAATCATGTCAAAGGTAATGCATTCAAGATGCACAATTATCTGCAAAAGTTACCTCACAAAACCAAAGGATTAACGTTGAGTTGAACACATTAGAAGGCTTAGAAAACATTTACGCGAATTAAAAATGACAAAGCTGATCGTTTAAAGTAAGAACAAGGAAAGTCGGAAATACCACAATATGAATGAAAAGATACAAGCTTCCAAAGTTCAGACAAAATTATATCTTGGGCATACATGCAAGACATAATCTATTATTTGATAAGGTAGCGTGTCTGTTTTAATGTATTGTGTTCATTTGGTCTAAAAGTAAAATTAATTTTATTTCACAGAGTTAGAAAACATCCAGCTGTCAAAGATGTTTAAAGTAAATTACGTTCAGGCACTGCCGCTAACAATGAGCTATCAACTATTATGGACCAACAAATACAACCACGTCTGTATCTTACAACCCAATCTATGAAATGCTTTAACCTTTTTTTTCCCCAAGAAATAAGAAACGCGTGGAATGCAGAGGCAACGGAAACTACAACTTTCGTAGTTAGATAATATAATAGCTTTATCTACAGATGGATATCGAATGAAGCAAAACTATTTTAGACTCTTAATTTCATGCAGTACTTAAATCTTCCCTTACAGTTTACTACTGCATTCTTTTGAAACAGAAAGTGTTTGAAAGGTCAATAGGTCCACCATCAAACATGGATATTGAAGAAAGTGCAAAACAAATTATTCCATTTTGCACACTAGTAGTTTGCATATGACTACCTGATATCACATCGACCTTGACAGGACACAGTCTTTAACACTGTACAGTCAAGCATTAAATCAAACCTGAAATACAAATGCTTTAACGTTTTTTTTTGCTGTTGAATAGCATGCAGCATTATACTCTTATGTTACAGCTGCTTACATCAATTATTAATTTCTGATGATTGTTTGAATATTGAAATGTACATAACAAAACAGCAATAACTGTATTACAAATGTGTGTGATCCCGTTACATTAACTGATGCAGCTACTAGCTGGTATTGTACAAAGACGTGTCGATTCTAAAATACGTAAAACATTGAAGGATAATAACTTAAAATATATTAAGACTTGGACAAAACACGTTGAAGATTACCTATCGAACAGAGTAGTAATGAAAGAGCTAACAAAATCGCAGAACTACATAAAAGGGATTCGTGACAACATAATGAAACCATTTTAGATGCTCAAGACTTTAAATGATTCAACACATTCTGTAATTCTATACAAGCCCAGCAAATATTAAAAAGAGCAGATTAAATTGTGTAACGTCCACACAGCATCTGGGACCGATATCTAGCATTTAACAATCTTTGCAAATAATGTACCAGAGGATAACAGTGCAATATACGTTTTAAAAAGCGACATGGAAAAGATTAAAAAAACTCTTAAATACTATGGAACTTTGCAATCGCAGTTGGAACAGCTACGTAGAGATTTAAATAAAGAAAAAATAAATTTAAAAAAATTAAAAAACCCCAAAAGATGCAGAGGTTAAAAAAAAATTAATGAATGATTTCAGCAAAACAATTGCTGGTTTGAAGAACAGTGTAACTTGCAAACACTAATACCCTCTGAGACTCTGAGAGGTGCATTGGAATATCATTTAGAAGAGAAAACCAAAAATATAGAGGACGTGAAAAACACAATTAACGTTAATAAATGCACGATGAGAGCTATGAAGAAAACTTACGATTTACATATTACAGATTTGAGAGATAAGATCAAGATGATAAAAAGATGTTACATTGACTGAATTTTGAAGCAAATCACAAGCCGAGAGTAAACATTCAAACACAGATGGAACATAATACTTCGAACGAGAATTGGTTAATACTATCGGTGTGGTACAAAGTAGTATTGACGAAATAGAGAAGAAAAAAATGAAGGGAAAAAATTAGATTAAAAAAAAAAAAGAAAAAAAAAGAAACAACCCCCTCCCCCCAACCCCCCCACCCCCCCCCAAAAAAAAAAAAAAAAAAAAAAAAAAAAAAAAACAAACAACGATGAAAAGAATGTGAAACGATATCAGTCGTTTGGAGAACATTTTTACCAAAGTGATAGACGCAATAAAATGTGAAGTAGAAACAAAAACTCTTGTAATAACTGGTAAAATTGATACAGTTGGAACCGAAATGAGCGAAATGACAGAGTGATTCAAATTTGAATTGAACACGGAAATTGGCTTAAAGAGTCACGTACTGGGTGTTATAATGGATGAATAAAAATCAATGATAACACAAACGAGTTTGAGGAGAAAACTATACTAATGCCCGGATGTGTATTAATTTACGAATTTCCCATTGTTCCAAATTGGCAGTATCAGGATGGTATTAATTTAGCTGCTAATGTATATGATGCAGTTTCAACTGTTAAAGAGATACAAATATCCTGCTGATATGCTATTTAACAAATACTAATGTTAGAATTGTTATGTATTTTTAAGCATGAAACTTCACCTCAGCCATTATTTAACAGTGATGAATTTAACAATGCCTCATCATGTTGTGCTGAATACAAGGTAATCCAAATGCAATCAGTTGAGCTATATGCCATCACAATAACAAATCAGACTATGCAAAAGATTTCTCAACTTGTATATAGAAACAATAAAATTACTCTGACTGTATATATTAATTTTTACACTGTATTAAACAAGAATCGTGGCGTGTACTCATTATATATTATTTAAAGAATCTTTAAATAAGTATACAAGAATCTGATGTACACATAAAATGCAGGTAAAATGATATATATTGCACATGTGATGGATGTTGTTGTGCATTATGTCTAGATTTTTTGTAAACATAATTCTTCTTGACATTCCCTTGGAGGGTCAAGTTGCGCTGTAGGTTCACAAAGTTTCTTTAAAAAGAAAGATCGTAGGTCGTTTTTGCAGGTAGCCGTGCAGAATGTACTTGTACTTTTTCAGCACAAGAAATAGTACGATTAACATTTTTAAGAACTACAAAGATTCGTGGCTAGCGAATTCGGTTAGAATAATGATGATTAACAAGGCATTATGAATGATAAATTGACAAGTTGTGATCAGGTGCAATTAAATCGCCAAAAAAACTGGTACATGGCCTATAGAGTTTGCAGTGCCACATAACTGTCCGAAACTAGCATGTTATTGTCCATTGTCTCGTTGTGCTTTTTCAGATTTAATATAGCACTAGCGAAAGCCACGGAAATGATGAAAGGAGGAAAACAGCATTATGAAATGATACATATTTGCTAAGTCCAACTCTTATTCTAATCTCAATTATCAGGAACATGACATAGTATGTGGCAGTCCAAGTTCTTTACGTGATATCTTTAAAGTTGCACCATCTTATAATCAAGGAACGTTGCAATAATGTATAGTTTATAATCTTTCACACAGATGTTTTCACAAAATTGTCATGTAGATGTCAAAATGTTTTCCTGCTGAAATGTTCCATGACATCCTGGTAATCGTCATTTGATATGTTTTTGAATCACTCAGTAATGAATACAATTTTTATCTTGGTGTAACATATATTTCGCTAAACAGCTCAAAGCTATCCAGTTATTCGTACCAGTAAATGTCTTTCCTAAAATATTTAGACTGCATATTTGTAAACTGTTTCAGTGTTGGCGTAATTTTTCATTAATACATTTGTAGTCAGGTGTTCTATAGATTTTCACATGAATCTATATCATTATATTAAAAATCGGAGTATCCTTTCAACTGGTTATGCTTTCCTTTGTTTCAGCAACTTATCAATTATGAAATACTTAATAAGGTTTATGTAGTTTTCTTCGTTGTTCGTATGATTTTTGCATCTTCATATGGATGATTTCACCAATGTCTTTATGAACAGACGGCTGTTTTAACCAGACACGTTATGAAAGAACAATTGTATGGATTTTGGATATTAAACTTAAACTTCATTCGTTATGTCCAATAGCTCTTTACGAGTTGTTAAGTGGTTATGATCTCTTAGTTTGTCCTCAATTGCTTTTTTTCTTACAGATATGGTATGTATTTGTTGATTTAAAATATTATTCATCTTCCTTTGTGAACACCATAGATGTTACATTTTTCGGTATTAATTCTTTATACATTAATGTTGCCATTTTAGTCAACGGATCTTTTACATACTTCAGTACAGTTTGTTCGTCTGTAAGCTATTTACTTTTATCTATTGTAGATTGAATTAAGATGGAAATAGAAGATGGAATGTGTTTGTATGTTTTTGTTGTTGATGTGTAATGTATGAAGTTTTTTTTGTGTGTAAATTTCCCTTTCTACATCCTCCCTGAAAATCACAAATGAATAACATACGGACTCTTTAGTTGGTGTTGATAGTTTTTGATTTTACAACTGAACCTTCTTCAGCCATTATATCTATTGAATTATCTACACTGCAACATAGACCTTTGTGTTCCGATACTATTTCTGGTGTACTGAACAATTTCATTCATTTTGTTTTGCAAAAGTATGTTCTATTTTCATGTCTATTTCTCCGTCATATCAGCAATCTTGAAAGATATATGAATCCAGCTTAATGGTAATATCCATCTTAATAATCATTAGCGCCACCATATTGATATATTATTGACATGTCAACATCTCGTTCTATCTCCATTTTAATTATTCTAATAAGTTTGATGTAAGATGCTTCAAGTATTTCATAAACATTTACAAATATATCAAAGTCTTTTTCAAATTTGGTACTGTACTCAGGATATTCTTTAAACCAATGACTGTATTTATCCAAAATGCATATTGATTGTCTCTGTAATCTTTTAGGGGAGTATTTAAAAGTGATTTAACAGCATAACAACTCCATGCGTTTTGCGTTCATACAAGTTTTTATGTTCGTGACCCATTCAGGCGAATCTATGTATATGTTCCCTCTGAGCGATTAATACCTATCTATGTGCAGTGTTAAATAGTCAATCCTGTCAAACAGCCATCTTGTGCTTTCGCTTATGTCCCGTCCAAATTTGATATGTAAAATAACGAATAGACGTTTATTAACATTATCCATTTTATTGCTATTGATTATGTTAATAGGTCTGGTTATTTTGGTACAAATTTCTATACTCAACTTATTTACCTTCTTAAATTTTTTTCTTCATGAGTGCGATAGTGAAGTCCAATTGAGCTTTCACAGAACCAAACTTGAATTTTATTACTGATGAGCTACTTCAGATATGGTTCAATAACATTGCAAAATTAATGCAAATCTTGATTGATACCACAAAAAAATCTATACTATTTACATTTCTTTTAAAAAATCTCTGACTCCTTTCGTAAGGATTCTATGTAAATTCTGTCTATTCATGTGTCTTACTTCTTTTCTAGTTGAAAACGTATTAAAGGCTATTATAATTTCTCTCACTGGCTTTGACATTGGTGCATCAGGTATCACCCACACATACCCCCCCACCCCCCATATATATATATATATATATATATATATATATATATATATATATATATAAGAACTATTTTATATTCGTCATACGTCACTACAGTATGTGTGCAACTACGTCACATTTTTAAGACAGTATTTTACAGCACTATTTTATGTGTACAACAACGTCACTATTTTATGAGCTCAAGTTGACTTGAACTTGTTGAATACATTACTGTATCTCCTGTGTACTGTAACGTTGCACGCAAGTTGAAATAAGGTATGATTTTATCTTGCGCTACATCACTGTTTTAAATTATGATGTAGTCTGCCATACTTGACAATTAATTGACGGAAAGTAACAGGCGTGGTAAATTTATATAGACAATGTTTCACCTCTGGCAAGACCCCAAACACAGACCACTGGACTTATACAAGCCCGAGCAATACGCATAGGCCAAGCAGACCCAGTTACTAAAAGTGTAAAAGTACACTATGAAGTTTTACCTGTGTACTACCAGACAATATTTGAGAATTTAGATTTTGTGTGAAATAAAACGACTACTCTTACTACGCTAGTCATTGTCGATTTTTTATTTTAGTGTTGTCGCATCTACATACGAGTCGATTGGTGTGTTGTGCTAATGTGTTAGAAAGTTTGAATTTCTTTTTTTTAGTTTTGTCGGGTTCGTAAACGAGCGGCTTAACGTGAAAAAAAAAAATATTCGACTGCGCCAATAGTTACATATCGATAGTATTCGCCTTTCCTCCCCGTACGTCAGTGGGAGATAATGATAGCCAATGAAATGCAAATTGTAATGGATTCAAGTCATTGAATTTTTGCAATTAATAAAAGCAGACGTAATAACCCAGGTAAATATATACTTACCCATACACATATCAACATATTACATGCAAAACTAAAATGCATCGACAAAAGGAGTGTTACACATCACCAAATAAAGACACCAATAACGCAATCCTGTTCATATTATCTGGCAAACTAGACAAATACGAAAATAAAAAAATAGCATCCAAAACTCTCAGCTAGCCTGTCGCGTGTATTTAAAATTTGATGTTTGTTTTCAATTAAATTACCGATTCTTTACTTTTTTTCTTTTCTACCAATATGAAATGATAGATAGATAGATAGATAGCTAGATAGATTCATACATACATAGATACATACATAGATACATAGATACATACATACATACATACATACATACATACATACATAAATACATACATACATACATACATACATACATACATACATACATACATACATACACGTACGTGCGTACGTACGTAGGTACATACGTACATACATACATACATACATACATACATACATACATACATACATACATACATACATACATACATACATACATACATACATACATACATACATAGACAGATAGATAAGTAAGTGGATAAAATAAAGACGAATATGTTTTTGTAACATGAAGATAAAATTCAGGTTTAAGCACTGAAAGAACTTGGTTTATTGCCGTAAACAATCGTTAGGTTGGAAATATATAAAATCTAATAATGTCGGAAATATATTTTACAAATTGCGTAAATTTAAACTTTCACATTCTGATATATATTGTCAAATAATAAAATGTAGGTAAGTCATCCAAATTTGTTATGGTATCATTATCCAAGATCTCTATCAACAAATAAACAAATACTAATCTGTCAAAGGCGTCTTCCTTCTTTGCAATACGATATTTATGGGTAAAATCTATTCCTTCATCATTTCATTTTTGTATTTAAATGAAAAATCCAAATAATCTGACTATTTAAAATATTACGATCATTGCGATAATTTCGCCCAAAGACTATGCCATTTAGATTCCATTCTTACAATCATTGCCATAATTTTGCGCAAAGACTATGCCATTTAGATTCCATTCTTACCATCATTGCGATATTTTTGCCCAAAGACTATGCCGTTTAGATTCCATTCTTACCATTATTGTGATATTTTTTGCCCACAGACTATGCCGTTTAGATTCCATTCTTACCATCATTGCGATATTTTTGCCCAAAGACTGTGTCATTTAGATTCCATTCTTACAATCATTGCGATAATTTTGCCCAAAGACTATGCCGTTTAGATTCCATTCTTACAATCATTGCGATATTTTTGCCCAAAGACTATGCCATTTAGATTCCATTCTTACCATCATTGCGATATTTTTGCCCAAAGACTATGCCATTTAGATTCCATTCTTACCATCATTGCGATATTTTTGCCCAAAGACTATGCCGTTTAGATTCCATTCTTACCATCATTGCGATATTTTTGCCCAAAGACTATGCCGTTTAGATTCCATTCTTACCATCATTGCGATATTTTTGCCCAAAGACTATGCCATTTAGATTCCATTCTTACAATCATTGTGATATTTTTGCCCAAAGACTATGCCATTTAGATTCCATTCTTACCATCAATGCGATATTTTTGTCCAAAGACTATGCCATTTAGATTCCATTCTTACAATCATTGCGACAATTTTGTCCAAAGATTATGCCGATTAGATTCCATTATTTCATTTCTTTAATATGATTATTGTTTTAGTTCAAGATTTTTTCTATTGGACATAAGAAGTTATTCCTGAGGAAAATCATTCAGAGGGCCACAGCAGTGTCCAATTTAAATAGATACATTAAAACCTGGCTTAAATGACCACAAACTGGACAACCATTGTTTTACCCTTTGGACAGGTACGTATGGAGTTTAAATATGTTAAAAAAGCGAGAAAATTAGTTCGTAAATGTTATAATTTATGAACGGCTCTGTTTTGGTGTGCCCACTAACAGGCGTCCGCTAAAAAACAGATTTGGAGGTGTCCACTAAGACAGATTTCACGTTATATCCTTAACGAATCAACCATAAGATTTTTTTAAAAATCTACTAAAGTAACTGATAAATACAAAACTTTTTTGAAATTCAATAACTCCTTTTCTTTTATTAAAGTTACAATTTATCATTGCAAAAGTCAATATATTTGCTCTAACCAAACATCTGATTTTGAGCAAATTCCATCTTCTCAGATAGTTTTTGATGTACATGATAAACTTGTTCTTAAAATAATACTGTTTGGAATTAGGAGAACAACCATCTCGTACTTGTCTTTTAAAAAAGAAAACAAGATTAACTGGAGACACAGCTTAATAATGAAATTAATTATTTATTTGGAACCATTTAATGAGACTAATAAATTACAAATTGTAGAGAGCAAACGCAAATCATTTGGTGGAAATTAGTAGAAAAGAAATGGGAGGTGTGATCATAAATCAAGAGCGAATTGGATTGAAGACGGAGTACGTGCATCAAAATATTTCAGTAATTTTGAAAATAGAAACTACATCAGTAAAATGATGCCTAATTTATCACATAAAAATTAGATGGAAAACATACCGATCATCAGTCAGAACTTTTGGAAGAAATATAGTTCTATTATGAAAAGCTATTTTCGTATTATCAAGAGGTTCCAGTTAATCACGAGTCTCTCCTTAATTATAGGGATTTTCCTTAATTATAGGGATTTTCCTAAATTATAGGGATTTTCCTAAATTAGACAATGCAATGAAATATTTGAAAACACAAAAGCAGTCTGGATTGGAAGTAGAACAGGTAGTAGTAGTATTAAATACTGCTAAAAATACAATTCATCTGAATTTAGTTGCCTAGGCATACAATTTTCCATAGAGCTAAACAATATGGTTTAATTTAAACAATGACTAAAGAAACTACCGTATATACTCGCGTATAATTCGATACCAACTGCAAACTGCATAGACCCATATCTACCGTCGCATAAAACGCCGGCAGATATGGGTCTATGCAGTTTGTACGTACTAACCAGTAGAACAAACAACATAGACCCTGATCTGCCGGCGCATTATGCCTACTTATACGCGAGTATTTACGGTAGCAATATACTGCTCCAATTGTAAATAAAAAATAAGTAACCCTTCTTGGTACAATTACAGTTTTTACAAGTTCGGCATTATCAAGATGATTACTCATCTACAAATGAGTACTCTAAGAACAATATTCTCTATTTTACAAGTTTGTTTGGAGAGCGGCATGAGACAAAATTAAACAAAAAGTAATTACTAAAGATTATCATGAAGGTGGCTTTAGAATGGTTGATATCAATTTGTTTGTGGATTCCATTCCGAAAGCTTGCCTCAGAAGAATAACTACCCTTGAGGCCAAATGGAGAAATATTTGATTTTTGTCTTCTCCCAAACATAGAAAAAAACTGTCTATTCGGAATATATTATCTTACAAGAGTAAATAAATACAAAATCGGCGCAATGATCCATTTATTTTATTTAGAATAATGAATAAACAGGGTTGTATAGGAATTTACAAAACAACCATTGGTAATAGTCAGGAGCCTGCGTAAAGTGAAAAAATGGAATACAGAATTTGATGATTAAATGAGAATGAATATAACAAGCCTTCTTTTTTCCCTCACAAGGAAACCAGATGTCCTAGATTGAAATGGTTTCAAACTAAGATTTGACACATCATTTTTCGAACAAATAATTTTCTAAATAAAATTAGAAAAATTTCAAATAATTTGTGATCTTTTAGTAAAAACTCTGTTAAAATTGCATTTAAACTTTTATGGGAGTGTCCACAAACATAAATGAATCTTGACTATGTTTCTATATAAATAAGCCCCTATATCCAAGCCACCTATATTGTTCTTGCATTGCCTGGTACAGAGATGTTCACTGTATTAATTAATATGTTATAATGTCTATCAAAACATGTGTATTTATAGGTACGTGCATGTTTGTGTGTATGTATGTGTGTATCTTTGTATGTATGTCTGTATTTTTGTTTGTATGTATGTGTGTATGGGAGTATACGTTTGAATGTATGTATATGCACCTATGCATGTATGTACACGTAGTATATTTTTGTATAGATATATGCATAAAGGTATGTATGCATACCTGTTGCAGGAAGCATGATTTTCAGTCCATACAGCAAAAATTTCAGCAAAAACGTAAATACGATAAGAAATAAATATGTATACCCCCCTCTCTCTCTTTCTCTCTGTCTCCCCACAATCTTCAGACACATTTATACTAGCTATACTTTAACTTGATAGCTTTGATCAACTATTATGAATAGTTCATATTTATATTGGCTTATAATTTGTTAATGGTGAGTCCAGGGCCTCCAAAACTTGGTACCGTAATGTGTCTGGGTAGTGAAAACAAAAAGCAACCCCCACCCCGCCTCCAAAAAAAAAATACCTTAGTAACGCAAAAAAGAAGAAAGGAAATCCCCCAATAGGGGTAGTTGGGTCAGAAAGTCATTTCCTGACTTGACGATGAAAAAATCATTTGTTCATATATGAGTATGCTTTCTAATTTTTAGCTATAAAAAAAAAATAAACTAAAGATTATAGCAAAAGTGGATTTTTTGTCTTTCCTTTAGAAACCAGTTGAAGCTTCATCAATAATATCAACATCATTGTACAAAGCAAGCCATGCAAGTCTTAACAAGGTCTATAAATTCAAATTCAAATTCCTTATTGATTAAAAAATCTGAATGTAACAGTAGTATACATGTCAAAAGAGAAAATGAAATAATAATGCAATATGTATGAATGACACATTTTTCATTTGTTGAGGCACCATTTCGGAAAAGACATTAAGAATCACGTGATCTATTGAACGGGAGCTGGCATAGGTATTGCTGTCTCGTTTGAATAAGGTTTTCCGGAGAAAGGCTTTGACTTCAAGTTGGTATCGTTTGCTGAAACGAAAGAAGACACCGACAAAAAAATATCACAAAAGTGCAGTATACTATGAAAAACATTTTCGAAGCAATATCAGTACAGATACGCTCAATTTTTATATATTTTTTTCTAATATGCATTTAGCTTTCAAACAACTTGAAAAGAAATATCGTCTGCCATTTCATTTTGATTTTGTTTTTCATAAGATTGTTTGAACTTTGACTCTAAGTCATAAGGTCATGTCCTGAACCTCTGATGGATTGAGATTTTTAGGTCTGTGGTCTAGGCTTAGGTTCAAACCTACTTTGATCAACATTAATTATACACCTTATCTTTGCCCTGATAACACATATTGAGATCAACCGCGTTAAAACCCACGTGTTAGGACACCTCTAACAGATGAAATACCGGGATGAGGGGCGTTGCTTTTGTTTCATATACAGGTATCCTCTGTACTTCATCTATTATTGCAGTTTATCTTCAATCTAGGAATATAGATTTCCCTACTTCTGCTTTTAAGAAGTGCTCTGTCTTTCAGCATTCATTAAGACAACTTTAACAAAGAATAGCAAATGAACTGTACTTACTTTCATTCCAGAAGTCAAAAGGTGTCTTTTTCATGTTAGGTTTCCTGCAAAGTAACAGAAAATGGGCAAGATAACATCTTTAAAAATACGAAAAATCGACCCATGCAAAACATTTACAATTTTACAAATAGAAGTGATCTTTGTTATTAAATTCAATGGTTCAAAAAAACCTCCGTATTGGAGAGGACAGAGTTGCTTAACAACAACAAAAAAGAAATAATGATATGTGTACATATATCGCTTTCTCTCTCTCTCTCTCGCTCTGTCTCTCTCTCTCTCTCTCTCTCTCTCTCTCTCTCTCTCTCTCTCTCTCTATATATATATATATATATATATATATATGTTACATCGGATATTAATACGAAGCACATAGCAGGTTTTATGTAACATTTTACCTGGTTAAAATGAAATTTAAAGACACTGGTAGGGGTCTAGTTGGCTCCGTTATATCAGGAGTGTACGATATATATATATATATATATATATATATATATATATATATATATATATATATATATATATATATATATATATATGTGAGTGTGTTTTTGTATGTATATGATTTGTGTGTCTCTGTGGATTAATCTGACTTTCCCTGATATTTTTTTAAAGAAAATTAACATGATTTATGGTAATAGGCGAACAGTACAACAGCACAATCTTGTTGTGAAAAAAAATAAATAAAAAAATAAATAACTAAATATCTAAATTTGAGAGTGCAGTCAAACTGGTCTTGTTGGTTACGTACAATAAGATATCACCGCTCTTAAACAGCAACTTGAATGAGGTACTTTCAATTAATACATTATAGTGATGAACCTCTGTTTAGCAACCACCTGTCTTTAAAGGCCATTTTCTGATTTCTTATAGATCGCTTATGATTATCATGACTTTTCACAAATAACATGTTCATTTGATAGAATCAATGTTCAAGAAAATAACTTATTATTGACTTAGTAAGAGACAGGTTGTAATCTGCAATGTTACTTTTGACAAAAAAGATAGGTAAACAAAGACTTACTGTTTAATATGATGTTCGTTGTATTTGTTCATAATTACAATACATATGTCTATGCAGCAATAAAGAAACTGAATGGGTAAATAATACAATACATTATTATTATTATTATTAACTTACTTTGGAGCAACAGTTCTTTGACTGAAAAAAGTACAAAAAATACATTGAATTAAACTGAGCAATGAATAGTATGAATATATAATTTTTAGCTTGAAAAGTTATAATGTCTTTATTTATTGATATGGTTAAAAAAAACAAGATATGAAATTTAATAATAAATATTCATTTTTAAATTTGTAAGTCAATATATTTTTGTTGATGTCTTTGAAATTGAATATTACCAGTCTTGTATAAAACGTTATAAGCTACAATAATATTCAATTAATCGTAATTAATCGTAATTAATCGTAATTTCACTGTCAGGGTTTTATTTCATTATATCTGTATAACTTTAGTTTACTCAATTTTATGACTGTATCATAGATTTCTATAAGAATGATCATTTTGACCTGATATATCTGTTGTATCTTTTTTATTTTCTTTTTTTATAAACAAAATAGCAAATCCCTTGCTGATTAGGTTGATGAGGCTAGTACAGGTGTACTTAACAAATGTCTTGAAAAGGTACTTACATTGGCTTTTTGCAGCAGTGTATGTTACAGCCGCCCGGTTTTTTGCAGTATTTATATAAGTAATAGGCCAGGAATAATAGAAGCGCTAATGCCATTAAACTCATCAAAGCAACCATAGCTATATTGGCCGGGTAATCAAAGAAATTTGGAGCTTTGGTCGTGGTAGTGGTGGCGGTGGTAGTTGTTGTTGTGACCTCTCTGTATATAATGTCCACGGTTGTAGTGCCGGTAAGAGCTGGGCTGCCATGATCGACTGCCTGGACAACAAATCGGTAAGACTGACCGTAACTCAAACCCGACAGATCCCTTACTACAGATATTCGCCCGTTTGCAGTGAGTTGGTAGTAAGTAGAGCCGCCCGCCTGTGCTGTCCACGTGTACGTAATGTCAGCATTGCTACCAGAATCTAAGACAAATAGCAGAAATTTTCTGAGAAAATTGCTACCAGAATCTAAGACAAATAGCAGAAATTTTCTGAGAAAATTGCAATTCAAACATACTGGTATGGTGACAGGAAAATGAATTCTGCGTGAGAGTTATGCAAACACAACAAATATACATTATTCTTCTTTATAATCATGTTATAATCAGCAGCTTCTTCTGATTCTTTTTCTTCTATGGTTTTATATTAGTTTTCTTTGGAAATGAAACTTATGTTTGAAAACATAATATGCCACCAGCCGCGTACTTGACATTGAATGCAACATGGCTGCCCCTGCTAAAATAAGATACGTACAATGAAAACATAAACCGTACCTATATCAGTGGCATTCATGATTCCAATCACATCCCCGGGATTTGTGTATTGGCTAGAGTATATTATGTACCCACTCTGAGAAAAATCAGGAGCATTGTCATTGGCATCATAGATGGAAACACTCACCGTGGCAGTACCTAAAAATATTTTTTTGGTCAAAAATGATTAAAATGCTTTATATTGCTCAGTCTATATTTATATTTTGTTAATCTTGTTTTATTTAGTTCGTTTGTTTGGTATGTGGTTTCTTATTTACATTTACAGTTGTTCGATTTTAATTTCAACTCTAAAAGTTCGCTCTTCAGGACTCACGGTACTAAATATATGGAAGAAGGGGAACTAGTCTAGAAATTGGTGAAGATAAAATAGAGTATATATGGGTCTGGCTGGCCAGGATTGGTTGATAATGAAAGTAAAAGTTTATTGAAAAGAATCTTTTGAGAGTTTATACTAGCTGTAAGTGAAAAAAATAGAGACCATGTGTTAGTGATGGAATTTCAGTCCTTTTACAGACCTGAGTTTGGAAAACACATTTCTGAAATTAGCACCTGACTCTTTGGTGCGGAATTGAAAGCACATGTTTCAAACAAATGTTGGGCCAGAAAATGCCGCAGCTCATATTGTTTTCTCTACACAGAAGCTGCCATCAAGGATATGTCTATACTGATAAATATAGGTTTGATCATGAGCATTTAGAAATTTAAAGTTATTCAATTTTTTAATATCATGGTATTTGCATAGGTTTACCATGGGAGCTGAATTAGTACCGTGAGTCCTTCAATAGCTGTCGATAATTTTGTCATCGTCAGGTTTATATTCTTCATCACATCGGAAATCTAATTTGTACGTATATTTTGTACTTCCACAATTTGACAAAAAACAAACAAACAGAGAAACAGTAGCCACGGCCTTAAGGCCACAACTCTTTATTCATTTCTACGTGCAATAAGACGTCCTGTATTAATGTTTATCACTTCTACTCCATTAGAGCTATATAGACTGTAATAATTCCAACTTTCGTCTACGATTATATAATTCCCTTACACATTCAAAAATACACGTGAAATTCTATCGGAAGTTTCTAAGAGGCATGCATATTTTATACAAAATAAGGGAAATTTTGATATATCACATTATATGACGTAAAGAATAGTGAACACAACAATTTTAAAACCTGTATCATATCATGGCAAACACTAGCTAAGATGCATGATTGTTTAAGGGTCAATACATTTTTTCCTAAAATATACTGGCTTGAAAGTTGTCGTTTCCTTATGATAAAGTTGAAATGAGGTAATTAAAGTTAGTTACTCAGTCAAGTCGTGTCTGGCATTGGCTGCTAATTGACATATCCACTCCCCAGTTAATTACTGCTTACTGGGAGTCGTTTGTGCCACTGATCAATCATACCGCAGGCTATGAGAATCACCTTAACACTTCTCACGTAGCACCTATCAGAACACGTGTTTATTGAAATAACAACTGATGTGAGACAACAAATCTGAGTGAATAAATTGATCCTAACTCGACATAAAAAAATAGATAATAAATCGAAGAAAAAAAAATAAAAATTCCAGACACAAAAATCCGGCTTTTCAAGTGTGACCTTGAAATTTAAAGCTACGTAAAGCTGTCTGATACAACGAGTGAGATAATTGCCATAGTATTGCACAGTAAAATAGAAAATAAATATCAGAATTGGTTTATCAGCAAAAGCATACAATGTTTCTAGTGTTGTGCACACGTTTTGTGTCATTAAGTTGTAAGTACTAAATTAAGAAGAGTAAAACAAAGCATATCTAGTGTTATGCAACATAAAATAAATAAATCAGTACACTCACCCTTGGCACCCCCTGTATCTGTGCATATTACCGTCAGAGTAACATTAGACGGATACGCTCCTTGGTCCACGTCATAGTCAACGGCGAAGGTAATTATACCGGAAGTGCTATCGATTTTGAAATAATTACTGAAGCCATTGGCTGAAGCTTGTATGGACAGCGTGTCAATGTCTCCATTGTCTTGGTCACTGACAATAAATTTTGGATCCATTGTCCCGAAACCCGACTGGAAGATAAACAATTTATCAAAAATAGAACATCTGGATACGATCTCTCTTTTATTCAAAGTCTCTTATTTCCGTCAAAGGTGCCCACTCCACATCAAAAGAAATTGAAAATAATGTACACTGCCCATTGGCCATTAGATTTTGAAGATTTCATTTCATGTCAATCATGTGTTGAATATACAGGGACTTTTTACAAGATTCTACATAAACATAGTCAGCGTTTGGTGGCAAAAATGCAAAACTCCATTTTTTTTCTTTCTTCGACCTAGAAGTCGTATATTAGAGTCAAGTATAAATGCAGAACAAAAGAGAGAAAAAAATCTAGTAACTTGTCATTTGCAAAATCATCAATCTCACTTAGTATTGGCAATATAAATAATAATAATAATAATAATAATAATAATAATAATAATAATAAATAAATAAATAAATAAAAATTCGTCAACATAAACAGATGTGTCAGTGGAAGACTAAAGAGATGAAATCAAAATCAAGTTATTTACACCATTATATCACAGTGAAAATGCGTGCAGGATACAAGCCAACGTAACAAGCTTCAAAACCTTTACGGTAGAAAGCAACTTTTGTATCTTGATATGCCGATTTAATAACTACAGGTTGTCATCGAAATTGAAATAAATTTTAAAAAACCCCATACCGAAGCCTCGTATGTAGATGTAAAATAGGTAGTTCTGTCAAAAGAGCAGGCTTCGTTTTCATCTCTCACGGTAATGGTGAGTGTGTATGGTCCATTGCTGGCCTTGCCGTCAGTGATGGTGAACTCTATAGTGAAGGAACTTTGTGTCTCATAGTCCAAAGTGCCATTTACACTAAGTTTCAAAGCTGAAATAAGCATATACCGTATATTTTAGTCAAAAATATCCACGAGTTTTTTTAATGGTATGTAAATGAAAGGAAAATTGAGAGAGAGAGAGAGAGAGAGAGAGAGAGAGAGAGAGAGAGAGAGAGAGAGAGAGAGAGAGAGAGAGAGAGAGAAAGAGATAGAGAGAGAGAGAACTTTGTTGATAAATTGACCACGGTCAGTGAGATTCGAATAAATATTGTTGAAGATCTTTATCTCTACCATGTAACCTAACATCATGTGATATGTCAATCTCGTCTACTTTTGGGTAAACTATCACGTAACGTGTATACCGAGCATTAACCCAATGATAGTGCAAATCAAAGTAATAAAAGTACTATAACACAATTGCAATTTGAAATTGGCAGGATATGGTTGATTGTTCTTTTTTACCCAGCGAATGTATGCATTGTTTTTTTTCATCTTCGAAATAATTTAATGGAATAAATTAATGAACACGTTGAAAACGCTTATCAGAAAAGAGCAGCACAGAGAGGAAAACTGTATTGCCAACTCAACTCTAACAATAGACATATGAGATTAAGTACAAAATACAAATTATTAATGGTGGCGGCATTGTGGATAAAGAAATGTAGAAAGAGAAGAGCAGAAAGAAGAAATTGTAATTCATATTTTGGATATACATAATAAAATGGAATATAAAAGACAATAGGCAAAGCAAACTATTTTGAGTTTACATTGGAATCAAAATAATTTAAATTCAAATTTTCCTACTTCCAGTTTCAATGAGAAACCATGATTATTTGTACCGAATTTTGTTCAGTTTATTCTATTTTTGTGGCATACGTGTTATAAAAGATTCAAAATTAAACGACTTTTAAAAAGACAAAATGCCAGATAAGTTTTACATTTAGAAGATTAAAAATTACTAGGATGCCAATTTGTATAATCTGATCTTTTAGTCTCATTGCGACTGTTTTCTTTAGCCAACTGAAGAGAGTAGAATAACTAAAATAATCATAAATCATTCATACTCAAATCACACAATCTTTTTTTGATAAAAGAATGACCTTAAAACTGCATATATCAGCAGCACGATCGTGGGGCATAGTTACATAAAATAATTTTTAACATTTGCTTTTTTTGTCAGTAACGGGTTTAGTCCAAAATATAGCACTTTAATTTTGATTTTAAAAATACTCTTAGAAAACCTACCGGTTTGTTCATGAAGCATAAATAAAATTATAATGTTTCGTAAGAATTCACCGTGTACACGTTTATTTACAGAATTATCACTAAAACTCATATCAGCAAAACAGTATTGTCAAAACCTTAAAATTTTAATCAGATGGTACAGACACATTTCTTACCCCTTTTGTACTGAACAAACAAGGCTATCCTAGAGGATTCAGTGATTTTTTTTATCACCAAAGCCTCAGTTATCAGTAGAGATCAAACCTACTCTGCACCCCCCCCCCCACCCCCCCCAAAAAAATGAAAATAAAATAAAATAAAATAAAAGAAATAAATAAATAAATAAAACAAACAACAATCAACAATAAATGAGGAGGGAACATTGTCCAAAAGATTTTGAATATGTTCCTGCCTCAGCTCAGCAAGACCTATCTTTAATTCATTCACATATCATAGGAAACACGCAAGTTCTACTGGGTAATGCACATTGCCTCGTTCATTTTAATTTTTGGTTTTACAAAACGCGCTACCTGAACGCTATGTAGTTATATAAACATGCCATGTAGTACTATCGATTCGGATTAAGCGTAGGAGCAAATGCCTTATCTGCAATCCATTGCCACGCATCTGTTGAGTATACCACCTTTCAGAAAGAGGAGGAGTCTCTAGCCTATTGATTGATAATTGTAAGTGACATTTGCTCATGTTTGAAATACTTGAATACTTTAAATGTATAGATTGCTGCTGATAAGTGACCACTACACGAGATGATACCATCTACTTGTGAATGCGACTTTGACTGTACTAATCAGGATCAAAAGAATGATCACAACTGCTGTAGGAAACGATTCCTAATGCGGCGTATTTATTTTAGCTATTTTCAGACAGAGTGCACTTTCCAAACTATAGAAACGTGCCATTTGTACCTCGACCCAACAGAGGCAAATGCTACGGTCAATTTGATCTGGTACTACATACACTGCTCTTTATGAGGTAGTAATAAAAAAGCTATGAAACTAATTTGGAACGTCTTTTAATGCGACAAAGTCCAGTGTTTGGTTTCCATTTCATTACTTCCTGGGGATTCTTTGTGCTTTGTTGTGAAGTGTGTGTGTGTGTCTCCAATTTATTACTTCTTCAGATTTATTTTTAATCGAAATTGAATGGAAATCCTTTCACTCAATGTCCATTGGTTTTTCTAATGTTAACGGATGCAGACACTATAAGTTTTCTTTGCAGATTATATTCGGTATTCAACAAACATAAACTTGAAAAGATAGTCGCATGACTAGGAATATCAAAAACCTTATAATAATACAACTAGTGATTATTCAGTGTTTTTCAAAAACCTTATAATAATACAACTAGTGATTATTCAGTGTTTTTCAAAAATTATCATGTGATTAGAAATCTGGTGAAAATGTGTGCAAAGAGTCTCCAATACAACAAAATTTGTGACAGTAAAGCCAGCAGCCAACTTGTCCACAAATATAGCTATATGTTTATTGTCCAATATTCCACTAAATGATTTTTAAGAAACAAAAGAAAGAAAGAAAGAAACAAACAAACAAAAAAAAAAAAAAAAAAGTTATGGAATATTCTCGCAGTACAATCGACTAAATCCTCGTACTTCAGATAAGGGCATCCAAGGTACGATGATTAAGACGCTGGTTAGTGTTAGAATGTTATAGAAAGAAAGATACGCAAAAAGCTTTAATAAAGGATCTTCTTTCCAAAAGACCATTTACCAGATCGGACCACACATATTGCTTTCGTTTATTTCTCTACGGCAACGTCCGCGCAGTCAAATGATGGCATATACGACAAGTATACGTATACACGAGTTACGCCTTTGGTTATTGGCAACGTCCGCACATATATGACCAGTATACATTTACACAAATGATGCATATATGACCAGTATACATTTACACAAATGATGCCTTTGATTATTTCTCAAGGCATAGTTCGCACAGCCACGTGTTGGCATATACAACATTTATACGTATAAACAAATGGTGCAATATTTATCTCTCTAGGGCAACATACGCACAGCCAAATAATGACGTATACAAGATTTATACGTATAAACAAATGGTGCAATATTTATCTCTCTAGGGCAACATACGCACAGCCAAATAATGACGCATACAACAAGTATACTCACACATAAATGGTGTCTTTGGTTTTTCGTCTAGGGCAACGTCAACGCAACGTATACGACAAGTATACTGTAAATCATCATATTTTAGCGTAATTAAATTTTCGCTAATATTGCTAATTCAGTATGTAAGCAAAATAAAATTATTGCGAGTCATTGATGCTTCATTCATAATCATCTCAATTTAGTGACACCATTTTTGCGAAGATATTTTCCTTGTCAAACTCTCGAACTTTTTGACTTCTCTAAAAAAATTTGATTTCCGGTACCATGTATGGCATTTTGAGTAGCATTAACTGCGACAATTTCTTCCAAGATAACATCGGATATTGTAAAACTAGACCATAGATTTGAAATACTTTTTCCTGTTTGACGGTACACTCACGACTGAAGAATTAATTGCGATAATTTAGTGATCAACTTTAATAACCCCTTCTAAACAGATGAGCATAGCATAATTTTGTTATTAACTTCGCTAAGTATACCAAAGAATACACCGATCTAAGCACCTTGAAAATATCTTCATTTGTTGAAGGAATAAATTCTCCAAAATTAATAACTGATTCCTTAATGGGTCTTTAGACTTTAAAATATGCTTTATATGACAGTCAAATTAAAGAGACTAATTTGAATGATATTACTAAACATTTTCCACTAGTATGAATGGCTCGGATGTAGGTCTAATTTCAGTTTATAACTTTTAGAGTACCCAGGACGTAAATTGAATCCGTGATAATCGGTGATTATCCATTGTTACGTTTCGTTTACTCTTCCGGAAAATTAAGTCTTGTTAGGTATTCTGATTACTACTGTCAGTGGCCGATGGCAAGAAGATGATTCAGCGAAATCGGTAATTAAGATAAACTGACATAGGTACCGTTCTTAAGTGTTGCACTTTTGCACAGGGTTCAAACATTAAAGAAAATGTTTCCCACTGATTTTCTCCACTTGTAATTATTGTTATAAAAGAGACATGTGTATATCCTATGGGAGGTTTAAAGAACCTACACTATTTTTATTTTGATATCTGAATGATGATGTTGATTTGGGCTTGAGAGCACACAGCTAGGATTTATTTCTGATGTGCATGTCCTGGAAGATTGCTAGCTCTGCATGGCTACATTATCTTTCTGAACTGCAGTGGTAAAATAAATAAAAAAATAAAAAACGAGCCTATAACTCAATTTTAATTTTTTTATATTTATTATTCTAAAGTTTGATAAGTGCATTTTCAGCATATAGTAATGCCCATACTGTGAAAATTCGCTTCTGTTGTTGAAGGACGGGAAAAGTTAGTGTACTTTGTGCTATTTCAAATACATTTTCCCAGCATCCAGAAGCAGTCATTTTGATCAGCTGTCTGTTTCAGACAGCACATAATTTATCTAACTGTGATTAAAACTAAATCAATCCACGTAGGTGAAAGACATATAAATGTATGCTAACTTTCTCTACATAGTTAAAGCTCTAGAGCAAACAACTTTGCTCGGCGCCTTCCCCACTTTCAACGATGCTAAAAAAATAAAAAACAATAATAAAAAAACCCTAGAGCGACACGTTAACAAGGAAAAAACCCTGAACATAAAACCCATGACTTAAGACTTCGATATCTAAAGCTAATGTTTTACGTCACATACAACAAATTATTGTTTAAGTTACTGAACCAGTCTTTGTGATGTGGAATATTAAATACCCTCTATGAGATAATGAAGATCAAAGATTGTCTGAAAAAAAAATGACCGGAATTTCAAAGACGAACTATTTCGGAAGAAGCTTTCATATGGTTCAATTGTACGCAGTAATATTAGGCTTGATGCTATTCCCATTTTATCGCTATAGCCGCACAGATACTAGTGCACGTAAATGGTGAGAAGTCTCTAGATTGAATTTGTATAGTGGGTACCCACAAAGTATTTTTTGCACTAAAACGCGCCGCGCAGCATATCATTTTAAAAGTTTACTCTTGGATAAAAGATGAACAAAACGTAAACGTGTTTGCAGCTCTTACCACGAAAGTATAATAAATTTGCAAAACATTAACATTACGGTCTTTTGGAATTTAAAATGTCAAATAAACTTTCGATTACATTATCCATTTTCCCTTCTTCGTTGCGTTAACAGGCTTTGTTTTTTTTTATAAAAGCTTGTGTACCCAGCTTTTTCTTCTTCTTGAATGGGTCTCTTCATAAGTATGAATGTTGCTAGCTATTTTTGAATAATGATCTTTCTTAAATATGATTAAGTGACATCGGAAAATTCATAAAAATCCCGATCAATGCTACCATAAAATCTCTACTAATTTACATTTATTGTAAATAAATTTCTAAGTCTTTCGTTATTATTCTCTTTAAATTCGTTCTATTATTACATCTTAATTCTTTTCGAGTTTGAGTAGTGGGTTGTAAATTTGTCTTACTTGTTTTAGCATATCAAGTATCGAAGTGTTCATTTTAATGTCTTGAAATGGACATATTTTAATATATTTAATTGCTATTTTTAGATGAAATGAGATTTGAAACCATATACCTTTACATTTGTAATTCTATGCATTACGCAAAGACGAAGTGGCCCTCAGTTACTCTCATTGTCAAAAAGTAAATTATGAAGTATTACTTGTATACTATGCGACATGTATTTACCTGAAAAATCCAAGTAAACGATATTTTAGTACATGCACCAATACGATTTCAAATAGAACAATAGCAGGATATGCTTGATTTTAAGTAGACAAACAGAGTCGATTGTGTTGGTGGATCATTCTGTAGTAAGTAATTACATTTACATTTATTCAAGACAATAACGGGGCCAAGCCTCTATTACAATTACAATTAACAGTGTTGAATGCATCACACTGCCCTTCAATCGACTATATTCATATACCGTTCATCAACCGTTATCTTTTTAAATTTGTTTATCTTTCATTCTTTCCTCCCGCACTCCTTTATTCCTTTCTCCTTTCTGTATGGATCTTCTCTTTCTCTCTCTTTGTTGTTCCCTCCATTTTCTCTTCTACCTTTTTGTGATTTTGTCTTGTCTCTGGCTACAATATATTTACTCACCAATTTACCAGTCCTATCGTTATAAATCTATCTACATGCATACATAGATTAAACTACTATGGAGAGAAACAAAATCTTTTATACACATACAATCTCCTCGTGTGTGTGTGTGTGTGTGTGTGTGTGTGTGTGAGAGAGAGAGAGAGAGAGAGAGAGAGAGAGAGAGAGAGAGAGAGAGAGAGAGAGAGAGAGAGAGAGATTACTTGTAGTATCAAAACTGAAGAGACTTGACTTGTCTGCCGGGGAGACGGAGTAAGAGGTCGTCACATTGTCACCAGAATCTGGTTCTACTATTGTTAACGTATAAATTGCATTTCCAAACGCCGTAGTCTCCAACACGCTGATTGAACTATCTAGGTTTTGAATTGTTGGCGCCGTATTGACACCTACGATTAAATAATATAATATAAAATAATATAATATAATATAATATAATATAATATAATATAATATAATATAATATAATATAATATAATATAATAATAGTAGTTTCCACCAATATGTGCAGGAATGAAAATGTGATAGTCGATCACTTGTATGTAATTTACGTAACCTAAATAAAAGGGAGGTTACGTTCAGCTTGCTCTCGTTTGTGAAACCATCCCTTGATCATCATGTTCGCCCTGAATCGATACGACCAAGTAGCCAAAATAGTACACTGGCAGATGTTTCAGAAATATAAGCTTTAGTCTGGAATTATCAAGTACGGTCATCAGTTAGACACAATGGCGGCGAATACCAACTTAAAGTCCCGGGGTTTTCAAACATTCAGACGAGAATCAGAAATAAGCACATTATTAAAAGAGGAACATCTCCTTCATTAGACATAGAAGTATCACAGGGCTCTAACGCAGAATGAAGGAAAAATGAAGAAATCAATGTTAATTGACCTGGTCTGTGAACTTAGAATGATCTGGAAGTAAAAACAAAACTAAAAACAGAGATTACTAATTCTCCTCAGACTATAAGCCAGCTCAAAAAAGGAAAGAACTCAAAAACCTTGACCAACCTAGACATAGACAAAGATAAATTGTATTTATTGTCGGAGCTGCATAAAACACATTAAACAACAGCCGCATGGGTTAAATTTCCACCAATTTTAACAATAAATAATCAGCAATATAGTTTTTGCATACTGTACAAGGGAAGAGACTATCATACATACACGTATACAACACGTATACAAATAAGAAGGGCAGGAATGCCGAGGAGGGTCTTGTGCATATAAGTTTGTGGGCAGCTGCCCGGTGTCAAGAAAACTACCATCACCTGCCAAAAGGCATCAAAGGCTGTTGGGACCCAGATAACGCAGTAGTAATACACTCGTTTTGCATTTTTGCGGTCCATGGTTCGGCACATGCGAGGCTAAATAGACGAGATTCACATTCGCTGATAATCAAGATAACACTGAATATCGCATTATTAAAGCAAGGCTTAGGCTGTTTGCCTCATGTGTTTGAATGTGTACAAAGTACAATGATGAGCTGTCATAGCTGAATGGCCTCGTTAGATCTGTTAAAGGGCACCGAGTGTGTGTTCTAAATTGAGAGGAAACATTTAAGAACGAATGAATAAGACAACCACTAACAAGGGTCGGAGGACATACACATTCCGATAGCAAGGTATTAAATCATTACCTAGGCCAACAGCGCGAGTGAATATGACATAAATTATCAAATCAAACCATCTGAGCCAGTTGGATTTTATACAAAGAAATAAAATTACCTATAATGACATTTAAAAGGACAATAATTACATTACATAATCACTGTACATTATTTGCTTGATGTAGTTTAATCAGCTATTTCACTAATTAGGGACACGGGAATACGGTAAAATAAACAATTAATGGTATTTGTCACGAGAAATTGAGATTTTCTCTCAATTCTTGAGGAGGAATACATAAACTAATACGGAATATGTAAGAGATTTGGAAATGAAATGTGAAAGGAACATTATTGCCTCAAGTAAGAAACAAATGAGCAATACGGAGTTATCATCGCCTTTTATACGAATCAATTCTAATTTGTCTACTCTCAAATCCTCTACTATAAGGTCGTCTAATAGAAAATTGTCCAGTCTTAAGTGGTCTGTATTTATCTTCTCCCAACTCGTCTACTGCGTCAATTTTACTTCTCCCAACTCGTCTACTGTCCTACGATATATGTAAAGATAACAACACTTTTTATTTTATTATTACTGTAAAATAGTCATTGTGAAACATCATGGTATTGCACATACACGGGTATTTGGTCTGATGTTCTTGTTACATACAGAAAATTTATACATGTATGTAAACTCAACGTCTGGTATAGTGAAACCAAGTGTTAAATCATAAAAATTTGCAAGAATCGCAGTTTTTACTTCGAAAGTAGTCTGACAAGTTTATTTTCCAATCACATAATCTGTTTTCAGACGTACGAGTGTCCTGTGTGTCTGGGTCCAGGATTGTTTGTCTTGCGTCCAGGCATGTGTGTCTTGCATCCAATCAGTATTGTACAGTGTGGTGGACCACATTATTTTTACGTGTATCATAACTATCTGCGGAAGTTTCTCTCTTCCTGTTTAGTGTTTACTAGAAACCAACAAAGATGCAAACTTAATTTCCACTCTTTATAGTCACATAATATTTAATTTTATGTGTGGAACTGCCGGTAATGCTGCTTTCATCCAAATTTCTTCTTCCTTTCTTGAATAAAGTCGTAAACATTGTACATTGTTATTATTATTATTATTATTATTATTATTATTATTATTATTATTATTATTATTACGTTTTCGGAGTATGTGCTGGGAGTAGACATTGGGAGTACGCGTTGGGAGTAGACCTTGTGGGGTACCTGTTGGGAGTAGACGTTGTGGGAGTACGCGTTGGGAGTAGACGTTTTTGCATACTTGTTGGGAGTAAACATTGTGGGAGTACGTGTTGGGAGTAGACGTTTTGGGGTACGTGATGGGAGTAGACGTTGTGGGAGTACGTGTTGGGAGCAGACGTTGTGGGAGTACGCTTCGGTAATCGACGTTTTATAGTATGTGTTTGGAGTAGAAGTTTTGAGGTACGTGTTGGGAGTAGACGTTGTGGGAGTACGTGTTGGGAGCACACGCTGTGGGAGTACGCTTCGGTAGTAGACGTTTTATAGTATGTATTGATGTATTTGAAGTAGATGTTTTGGGGTACGTGTTGGGAATAGAGGTTTTGGGTACGTGTTGGGTGGAGACGAAATGGCATGCAACCTCTTTATGTTGTGACTAGCAATATTTAGTATATACCTGGGTCCCGTGTGTGGAAGCCCCCCCCCCCTTCTACTGACTGTTGTACAAAGTAGCAATATGCATAATTACAAAGTAAAATGTACTGCAAATGTACAACTCGTATATTCCTTTTTTTTAAAATAAAATCTCTCTTGTAAGAAATAAATAAATAAATCCGATACATTACAGTGACTTGCGTTGTGAAGGGCGGGAGGGGTGTGGAGGGCAAAACGCTTGGTATATAGAACAAGCTTGTCGACAAACACAGATTTGACTCATTGGACTGAACGGATAATCATTTCAACCTTAATACATTCATATATGAGAGAACGTCCCATAATGTATCGCCGTATTCTTTTAGTCACACTGCTGTTAGGAACTCCTTTAGCCTCGTTCTCGATATGCTCCCAGCACGGGAGTCAACTCTTACATGAGACTGTGAAAAGTATCAAGGTCGGTGGGTTTCTCCAATTTCTTCTAGCACAAAAGAACAGATAAAACCATCATCTGAACAGTTGTGACAGCTAAATTTATGCTGTGGGAACTTTCAAAATGGAGGTAAAAAGAGGTTTACAAGAAAGAAAATTCTCTTTAGCAACAAAACTATAATAAACAATTATAAAGATGAGTGAAAGAAAATCATCTCTTTTCGCTCCTTACTTCATCCATGGTTTCTTTTTTATTTAATGGTATAGCTCATTCTGACATGGTTTGTAAAATACCCAAACCTTTTTACATATCGTATTATTGGGTGAGTCCATTAAATTTGTGTCCCATGGAGAATGGTTAGAATATCAAACGGATTAAAACGATTTTCAGAGGAAACAAAACAAAACAATGGCAAGCGATCTGCCTTGAAATTACCAACTTATATTTTTGTAAAAAAAGAGGAAAAAGTGTTAAGTCTGATACAATATTTCAATATTCAATTCGAGAAAAGGCTACCGTTATATGGAAAGCTCGTTCTTCATTTCTACTCTAATAATGTTATGACATTATGATAATTACAGTGTTGTTGTCCACAACGCGCCATCAATAACTTAGTAAGCAACTTAGATTTAAATGAATCTTGAAATTGCTGTTGTACTCTCATACAGATATGAATTCGCATGAATCATCGACGGCTTTTATTTAACATTTTTTTTAAAGCTTGCTTGCCGTCTGTGGTCCCTAAATCGAAAGTAGTATCGTTTTCCAGAACTTTCGATAAATTGGTGTTGTACATATCAAGATGTATCCACATGCCAAGTAACATGACTCTGTGGTCAACTGTTTTTAGGGACTGACCACATGAAGAAAAATAATAACATTTAAGTCATTCTAGGGTGTAAACGGAAGTAAAGACTTACAGACACGCGCACGGACACCAAAGTGATCTTGATGTGGAGCTCTCGCCAAAGCGGGCTCTATACAAATTTACAAACGTCAGAATGAGATGCAGTGCAAGACTACTTACCAGTTAAACTGATTGTTAGTGTTCCATTGGTGCTATCCTTGCCATCTGTTACTTTAATCGTCAAATAATATACGGAATTCAGCACGTATCTCAGGTGTTGTGTATTGGTCACCACACCTGTCGCTGAAGTAAAGAGAGAATGTTATTTAGACGTAAATAGTCAGCCCTGAATTATATTCCCCTGACGGACAGACACCAATACGTCGATAAACCAATACCTTGCAAAATGGTACGAAGGTAACATTGCGAACTATACCGTCGCAGGTGTGATTGGATCGAACAAAATTTTAAAATGAATTGTACGATAATTTTTGCATGCATAGAAGTGATGAGAAAAGGTAGATAGATAGAGAGAATAGTGATTACGAAATTCATAGTAGTCGAAAAATGGATAGAAAGAACAAGTTTTGATGAAAGAAAGAAAGAAAGAAAGAAAGAAAGAAGGAAAGAAAAGAATGAATGGGCGAAAGAAGTAATGAAAAGAAAGAAAGAAAAGTGAAAAAGAGAAAAGAAGATGAAAGAACAAGTTTAAAAAAAGAACTTTGGGCAGGACAACATGGTGGCTATCTAAGGCATAAAAAGGTTAAATGTTAATATGGAAAGGAAATAATGTGAGTAATAGTTTGGTTAAAGAAAATATTGGCATACTAAATCTATAATGTATGCTATCTGATTTGTTCTATTAAGATTTTCTCTAAAATAGATCCAATGATATCTTCAAAGAAAATCAAACAGAAGTTTCTGCATGTGTCTTGGATGTTGAAACAAGTATATTGTACTATAAATTAGAGATTTTGGCTATTAGACGCTTACGGGATTTATAAATAAATATTTTAACGGTTCGAAACAAACTTGAGAGACAAAGTTTAATTATGTATTTTACATTCACCGTGGTTTTTCTAACTTGTGTGTTTAAATGTACGACAATCGCGATGTCAGATATGGCAACAGCATTTTTAAATTACGTAATATCAACCTTTGCACGAATATAGAATTATTTAAGGAATAAAATCAAATATTTACCTGAATTTATCTGAAATATACTGCTTGAGGGATTACTGGCTACAATACTGTACGTCAATGGCGTGTTGTCCGCGTCTGTAGCTGTGACGGTAAATATTGACGTCCCTACGCCAGTTGTGATCGCCGGATAAGTAGCTGTACCTAGTGTTGTAAACAAAGAATTGGTTTGATCGGTATGTAACGGAAAAGCTATCTTACTCTCTCACTTAATTTGATAATAGAGTGTATTCAACTCTCCTATTTATAAGGAAATGAATTAGAATCAGCATGCACATGCAATTTTCATAAGGTGATACAACTAACATTTTAACTTCTTGAAACAGATTTTTAATGCATATTTCTAATTACAGAGTGTTGTTTCAATAATAATAATAATAATAATAATAATAATAATAATAATAATAATAATAGTAATAATAATAATAATCATCATCATCATCATCGTCAACTTATCCGTCGACCCATTTTTATATACTCAACTTCAATGGAAAGATAGCTTAGTAAGATAATTCACGTGTAGATATCCATGACGTTGTAAAAAGGTAATTGGATAGTAACTAACCCGGCAGATTTGAAAATAGTGGGTGCCGGTTTGGAGTTATTTCCACAATGAGGGTGGATGTCGATGTACCCCAACTATCGGAACATTCAAATCTCAAAGTGTACGTTGAAACGGTTTCGTAGTCCAAACTTTGGCCGGCAAGCAGGAAAAATCTGTAATCTAGCCATGGATGGAAATAATAATAATAATAATAATAATAATAATAATAATAATAACAATAATAATAAATAAATAAATAAATAAATAAATAAATTTAGAAAGAAAAATACACAATAGTACATAATAAAATATGCATAAAAAACCACCATTCAAGAAAGACGCAAAGGAAATTATGTTAAAACTAACATCAATGTAACCTGGACGTAAATGTAAGTGCTACAAGGTAAGCATGATATGTAAGTGCTACAAGGTAAGCATGATATGTAAGTGCTACAAGGTAAGCATGATATGTAAGTGCTACAAGGTAAGCATGATATGTAAGTGCTACAAGGTAAGCACAATCTGAAAATATCGTTGAAATGGAGATCCACATCTTATCTGGAAACACTCTATTACTTTGGCAGATGTTATGTACTATTATTGTGATTGTTTGTGAACGATCTTTATTGAAATATTGCTTGACCAATATTCTGTCTCATTTCTTGTAATGATCTAATGATCCACCTCTCTCTCTCTCTCTCTCTCTCTCTCTCTCTCTCTCTCTCTCTCTCTCTCTCTCTCTCTCTCTCTCTCTCTCTCTCTCTCTCTCTCTCTCTCTCTCTCTCCAGTTGTTTCACATTAATTACCTGGAGCTGTATCTATCCACATTCCAAATGAATTTGAAACGGGATTTACTTTTGTCAAATTACAGTACATGGAGTCGTTCTCGGGATCGGTAACGGTTAACTTGTACAATGGCGTTAACGTAACTGTATTTTCACTGATTTTCACAGCACCAGGTGGATCGGTTATTGTTGGAGCTTGGTTTGGATTTATGTCAACCTGAAATACAATCAAAATAATTCTGATTACAAAAATCAAGGAGGTTTGTCTAAAATTAAAACATTTATGTATATCAGTAGCATGAGAAGCAAAAATATTGTGACCCTTTGTAACTGGATTTTCTCTTTCTTACGAAGGAATGAATTGTGAAGAAATATCATGAGGCTGATAATCAGTTGATTGGCTATTAATACTGTATACTCATCTTACTTTTGAAGTTATGTATTTAGCATTAATTACACAGTTGAGGTACATATTCTATCCCCTGAACCAGTTTTCCCCTAAATTTCCTGATCATTTGCCATCAACTTCCAAGTAAACTTTTTTCTAAATATAGGCCATTTGCAAAGAGCAAGTGTTACATCAAATATTGATCATTATTAGTAAAGTTCTATAATCATAGCGAAATCCAATTGACTACAATTACAAACTAGCTAACATCATAACTTAACATGAGAATTTTCCTCCAGATTTATTAATCGATCTTGGAAACTAAATATTGAACTTCCGCTACTAAAACATTACTGACATAGGTAGAGAAAAATTTATTTTGTATCATTTACTTGTGACTTTTCCACTTGAAGATCATTGGAACTAAATAAATGTCGAAAGCTGGTATACACATGTTATGCTGTTTATTTAGAGATAACATTAAATTCTTCATCAACGTGAGGCTGATATTTATGCAGACAGGTAGGAAAGGAGACAGACAGCCTGAGACTAATGGATACATATATCAGAGAGAGAGAGAGAGAGAGAGAGAGAGAGAGAGAGAGAGAGAGAGAGAGAGAGAGAGAGAGAGAGAGAGAGAGAGAGAGAAGTAGTAGTAGTAGTAGTAGTAGTAGTAGTAGTAGTAGTAGTAGTAGTAGTAGTAGTAGTAGTGGTAGCAGTAGTAGTAATAGTAGTACTGATAGAGAGAAGAATTCTCATCTCTCTCAGCTTTATTATGATTTGCTTTCTGTTTTCTTTCTTTACCTTTCTTGTTTCTTCTATTTTTCCTTCTTTCTTTCTTAATGCAATTAAAATTTCAAAGTTTTATCAGTAGAATTCCACAGACATTCAGAGCGAAAACTATCATTTTCTTTAAATCTTGATTCTGGGCAATTTGGTGATATGTGAAGTTTACCAGCTCTTTTGTGTCAATGTTTCCGTTTGATTTGACAAACTGAAGATAAAACAGAACATAAATAACTGTCTGTACAGAAACCAGCGGACATCAAAGACTGTATAGTTCAACAATTACCTGTGTGGAAGCACTCGCCGAATCTCCATTGTTATCTGTACAGGTAACAGCGAGGATGTAGGAAGGTTTGGAGGCATAATTAAATCCGGCGCTGTTGGACAAAACGTTGATTCTATAGCCTGATAAATAAATAAATAAATAAATAAATAAGAACTGTTTGCAGAGTTTAATTCCTACATAATGTTAAACGATTAATTAATTAATTAATTAATTAATAAACAAGAGTTGTTAGTGATCAGGAACTCACAGATGTGTCGGTGTCTTTAAAAGAGCGTTCAATATGCTGAAGGGAGTAGGTCACTGCAACCCAGTTTAAAAGTGTGACACATCTTAATTCTAAGACGCATATTCAATACAAGTTTGGTAATACAAGATTAAAAGATATGGAAGTTAGAGCTCAGATACTATCGTTAAGTTGTGATCAAATCCGGATAAAAGACATAGTGACCCAGTTTTTATGAATGCGTCCTCAGATGCACATTCTGTGAAATATTGGTAGCAATATGTGAAAAAGGTTTCAGAATTAGAGCCCGGACACAATTGTAACCAAATTCAACTATTTCCTGGAAAGAAGGCTACAGTGACCCAAATTTGTTCCGCAAGGAAGGATGGAGACAGTTTTTAAGCAATTGCAAATAAGGCTCGGAAATGAATCATAGGGACCCTAGTATTTTGTGCGTGACACACGTCCATCCTTTGACGCATCTTTAGTGTAAGTTTGCTGGAAAGAGGTGAAAAAGTATTGGAGTTAGAGCGCAGACAACATTTAAAATTAATATTTCATTAATCCTGGAAATTAGGTTAAATCAACCCGGTTTCGATTCCCTGCAAACGCTATCTGAGGATGCATCCACATTGCAGGTTTCTCGTGAATAGGCGTTGTATAGTAGTATAATAGTTATAGACTGTACTAGAAAAACAGACGGACTAACGCACGCACGAACAGACAAACAAAGGGAATCCTATAGACAGACCGCTTCACGAGGCAAGGATATGTGCATCAGGACCAAGTTTATTATATAAGTTGGAAGGAAAGACAAGTATTTCCATAATCAAATGCCAAAGGCTTTTGAATCTGAAGACTATTCTGTCTACAGGTAGGTATTGTTTAGTACAAGACAAATCAATCCGCATTAATAATAATAATAATAATAATAATAATAGTAAATTTATTACGGGATACAGACTTATAAAACAGAAAAACATTTTGAAAGCCACGGGGGAATATCAATAAATATGTAACTCTTTTTCATCTCAGTTTAGTGGAAATACAATCTCATTTAATACTAATTCTGAATTCAAATTGCATCCAATAAATGAAAATAAATTAATTTTAGACTTGACTACATAGGATAGCAGTCTGGCTTAAATAAATTTTTACAGCCGAAAAAAATGATATTCCTGATATAAAAAAAAATATATTAAATAAGATATTCAGGACTGACCAAATCAGAACATACTATTAGTAATGGAACCAGAAAAAGACAAATGTACTTAAAGTTTACTCGTATTTACAATCCTAAAACAAGAAATACCGTTTACAATATATGTAGCAGGTTTCATTTCACTGACATTTGGAGAGACTCTAATATTGGTGTCAGCAGATATACAGTGAGAGAGCCTAACATAGGTGTCAGCAGATATACAGGGAGGACAGATTATATCTTTTCTGATGACTGAAAATCTTGTTTTTGGCAAAGCAGATATATATATATATATATATATATATATATATATATATATATATATATATATATATATATATATATATATATGTTTTAGAACACATCATCCACTTATAACGATGGGCTTAACCTTTCATAGTGTTATAAAGGGAAAGGGATTTTCGAAAGTTAGTAACTCCTCATTAAGTCCTTTGTATGATATACAGGTAGTTAAAGATATCATTTTGTAATAGAAGGAGCAACATGTATTTCAGCCAAATTATATCACAAATAGACCCAATACACATACATAGACACACACAGACACACACATAGTTCTTTTTTTATACCCCACATAGAATAACGAGTGCGTCCATCACAAAGTTTAATCCGGCATCTGTCCATCTACGTACGTACGTACTTAAGTATCTATCGTTATTTCTTTCTTTCTTTCCTTCAAGTTTTCTTGGTGTGCTTAAAAATCAATGTGGTTATAAAAAATGACAAAAGAAACAACAAAGCAACAATAAGTTCATAGTTGCATGACTAAAAAGTGTATGTTACATACTTGGAGCGGACGCAGAGAGGAGATTGAATAGTGTCCCTCCTCCCGCGAGAGTACACGAGACGCTATCTCCATCCGGGTCACTGACAGAAAATGTCTCAATGGTGGTCAACGTCTCCGTGTTCTCATCCACACTGACAGACGAATTAAGATTGTGTATAACAGGAGGCTGAAAAAAATGATTCGATGTCAGAATATCCGGCACAGAATATCCGGCACAGAATATCCGGCACAGAATCACTAGCATGTTACAGAACAAAGCTGAAGCGCGCGAGAGAAAATGTGTTACTCAGTCATTTTTATTACACCCGTATCTTATCATGCCCCTTTTTCTTCTAGCCTTTAAATATTACAAAACTGACGTAATAAATCAAAACTACTAAAATGAATAGAATATGGATTTAACTATTGTTGTTGTTTGTTTGCAATGGTTTTCGACATGGTATCAACCATTTGCTATCAGCAGAAAGAAATCCCGTTGAGTTATAAAAGTTGACAATGCCAAACACTACATACAACATTTCAATTGTGAATTTACTTGCAGGATCTGAATACAACGTATCGCCCACCCACCTACACTGAAATTTTTCATCCCATTCCTGAAATCTCCATTTAGCTTTCAACTTTTTTATTTGTCGAAAGTATCTTCTCCACCTTTCCTCGTTCACACATGCAAACAGATTCGGTCCCAGAAATAACCACTGTAAACACACATTCCAAATGCATAGGGTGACATGATAGTTACAACAGTTAAATTACGCCATCTTCAAGCTACGATTTTAATTACATTTTCATTGTACTTTTTTAATAAAATGAAAGTATATGTTGATATATGTCCACATCTGCATCTAAATGTTAACTGCCCAAGAGCGAAAACACAATTATTTAATGAACCAATATTACTCGATATTTTATGTGAAAAAAATCATCTACCAAGCTGAATTGTTGTAAATTCAAATACTTATTACTTTATTTGAGGTTATCATATTAAGATTACAAAACTTGAATTTTATTCCTTACTGGAATAGATAAATAAATATAATATAATATTGTAAAATGAAACATAACCAAAGATGGCTATCGTTGTTTTTTCCCTTTGCATAGTAATATCATGTTTCGATAAATTATCATTTTTAAACAGCTTGTTATATTTTAAAAAAAAAATTAAAAAAATACATGTACTTGAGGAGTGTCGAAGACCATATAACTTGCTTTGCGTGGTTTGTTTAAGAAATCATTAATAAAAAAGCACAAACAACACTTTTCTTTCTAATTTCAGTATGATACAGAGTTAACATGACAAGAATAAGTTTGATTTTATATTTCATGGAAAACATTATTTCTTATTACGCTTATGAGAAGAACAAGGGAAACCTTATATGGGACAGTGCTTTCATAAAATTTACACATGATCGCGACAAATTGCAAAAATAAATTGAAATATTTATTATGAAAGACTGCGAAGACGTACAACTTCTTTACATTTATTAAAATACTTACCGATCCGCAAACCAGTCGGAATAAGCATGTTAAGATATATACTATCGCATATAGCTGAATTTTCGTTTGTTCTACGTGCCGCATCGTAACTGTAAGAAGTTTTCTCTCAATCACATTCACCTTGTTTCTATCGTGAACATATATATAAACTAATGCATTAATAGCACACCTATCTTCTATCGTACGTTCTGCCTATGGCTTTGACGATTTTTCAACTGTATAAAATTACTCATACGTCAGCGTTCATTGAAATATAGATAGGTATGAATGATAAAAGGGGCGTTATAATTCAGCTAACTATTCTATATTGAAATGAAAATGAAGCCATATATTTTCAATATATAATTGCAATAGATTTGTTTACATTATACAGATCACGCATCAGTAGACGTTGATTTGACGGTGACAAAACAGATAATGTGAAGGGTCTTCAATATATCTTTAAACGTGAATCATTGAGTCAAATATTCTTGATTGTAGTAAATTGAATAAAAGAACCGAAGATTATCATTTGAAGGTAAACTGCAAGAGGCCTACAACATATTTGAATACGGAGTTTAATTCGTCAGTTATACCTTATGTTATACCACTGAAGTGAACATTATTCATATTTGTAAAACACTTTATTTAGTGTTTGGAGTACATCATTTGCATACTGTTTATGTATTCATGACTAAGTTTTGAATCCAGGCTGACGACATACTTTTAGCAATATCCATATTTTTGTCTGCAAATGTGGAATAAATTTCGTCCTTTAGTGACTAATGACTCTCAGTTCACAAAAAGTAAATGAAAGGAAAAGTAACTGCCTGTGAACACAAATTGAAAAAGCTGTTATTTTCTGTGGGTATTAGTCGCAATTTCACAATCAAAGTTTGTATGTCTCATCATCTATACCTCTTTTCTAACCAAAATATATGTATGATATGTAACTTTTAAGTAAAATGAATTTATTTACACTGTACTAGGAAATATACAATTTAAGAGAAACATCATAAATTTGGGAATATCGTTTCGTATATCCGTACCGACAATTAAGAAAGAAAATGCGGGGAAAATCGTGCATGTGGTCAGTCTTTGGACCGATTAATGATACACAGACGTAGATTTCATTCATAGGATTTTAAAAATTGATACACAAGTAGTACATAAAGGGTATTTGCCTAGCCAAAACACCACCACCATCACCACCAAAATATGTTACAGGCAATACTCAACCATCCCACACCCAAACTCTAAATAAGCATACCCCCCCCCCCCCAAATTTACAAACAGTACCCGACCACCCCGCCACCATAAACATTTTTTATGCAAATTTCCCGACAACTGCCATTACCGCGCAGATATTCGAGTGAAGAAGATTATGGTTATATGTTCGTAAGAGAACACCAGAACTTAGTACCCCAGCCATTGAGACCTACCCTCATTACAAATAATTCTACAGACAATACCAGACCGCGAAAAAGTTACACCCAAAACTAAGTGAAAGTAAATGTCTATGATTTAGCTGCGGTGTGACAATTTGTGACAAATAAATAATGGACTTTAGAGTTAAGGAGGAAAATAATAATAATAATAATTGAAAAAAGAAAAAAAAAAACCCAAACAAAACAAAAAAAAAAAAAAAAAAAAAAAAAAAAAAAAACCTGAAAAGACCCCCCAAACACTCCCAATCCATAACAACAAACAAAGAAACTAATTAACAAGCAATGCACCTTATCGTTGCCCTTTAAGTTAATTTAATGCACCAGGTTACAAAGACATTGCACACATATTTAAAGAAATACTATTTACTCCACAGAAAATTTATATTTCACATACAAGCCATTAGAGATTTTGATAAATACACTTTATAATGTGACTATGATGATTCAATGAACAGATACAGATCACAGTGGGATATGAAATTCTGGCAAAATGAATTAAACTTCAGTATTGATGGCAACAGCTGGATGCGAATATCATATTGGTATCTATCTGATAAAAATATACCTGATTTAGTAAAATCAATATAATGGTTTCACGTATACATTCAGAAAAGAAAACTGGTGTCTGAATGCTTAGTACTATTAGCTGATGATTAAGCGTTAATGCAACAAACAATAATATAGATCTAAACCAATTTAACATAATCTGTAGTAATTTTATTGTTCCTCCTCATCGTGACTTGACATATAATTATGTAAAAAAATACATATCCCAATGATAATGGATCTGAAGAACACACAACTGACATCAGGATTTTGGACAGTCTGCACCATCTGATGTGGTAAGTGCATAGATACGACATTATAATCATGGTACTGGAACAGTTGAATACTGGAGAAAAATGACCGCTGAAGAAATAAATTAATGGATGACAAGCGATGAAAAATAGGATGGGTTTATTTTTTTCTGTAAGATAGGAACGGTCTAATAGAAAAAGAATATTTAGATTAAATCAAAGTATCAGGTTTTATGTGATATGCATTTTAGGTGCTCAAGAACAAAATGGAATATCCATTACAAAATCGGATAAATTAAATCTAAGAAAAAAATACTGCTATAAACACGAACCTTGTAAAGAATAGAATATCAGCAGCAGATCATCGATTTGTGACAATTCGACAAAAGATAAACAAGCAAATAAACGACCAAATAAACAAGCAAATAAACGACCAAATAAACAACCAAATAAACAACCAAATAAACGACCAAATGAAAAACCAAATAAAGGAAGTGAATGTGAAAAAGAATTATGTCGACAAGAAAGATAGAAATGGCAAGAGTCTTGTTATTCTAACAATTGAGACTCCTCATGATTTAAAAGGAATAAATCACGAAGTTGTTAGCTTCTCTCGCGAAACAAATAAGCAAGCGTTTATAATTTTGTGTATGGTTGAAGTGGCTGGAATTTGTTTTTTTAAAAATAGGTTATAATATTTTAGCCTTATTTTCCTTTTTTGCTTTAGTCTTTTTCTTGACAAATATAATTATTTGTTAAGAATTGCAAGCAACACGTTAGTTAATGCTAAAACAAGTCAAATGACACGATCAGCTAATAACGGAAGAGTTGATTTAAAATACAAACCTACTACACTGCCAATGATACCAGGTAATACTGTTGCTGATTTCTTTTAGCTGTCTCAATCAAATAGTTGGAAATATTTTTGATACCTTGCTTAACTTTGTCAACAAATGACCCAGTGTTACCTTTATCACCACCACCATCACCATATGTTCCTCCACATCCTGTTAAATATTTTTTTTTACAAAATTTGCCGTGGTTAGACCAAGAGTTGCGGCTAAAATCGTAGCAATTGTCATACCTTTCTCTTTAAACAATTGTTTTGACTTTCACCTAATGGTAACTTCTGTTTAACTTGTTTATGTTATTAATTATTTTCTCTAAAGTTATTCTCTTAATTTGTTAAATATTTAACTATTTGTGCTCTTTTGATTTCATTGTTTTGCAACAGTTCTTTTGGTATGTCGTTTTTACCTGCATCTACTTCTTTGCTTATGTCTTTCCTTATTTCCGCTATCTGTTTGACATACATTTCAACGTCTAATGTCATATGCTTTAAAAAAAAAACAAAGAAAAAAAAACAAAAACAATTTACGTTTCTCCGAAATGTTCATTGGCTGCCTTGTTAAACGGATGGTTCAAAAGATTGTTGTAAATCTATAGGTTTACCATTTGGAGGTTTATATACATTTTCGTCTTTCGTCCAATTTCAAGATTTGAGGAAGCCACTTTCACTTTTTCATTGTATTTGGACTGTCCTTTTTAGAAATTTGCCTTGGTTGTTTGCCCACTTCTTGGTAAATCAATGTTCTTCCATTTTTTTTAAAACACGAGGTTTAATTAAATTATATGGGGTTCGTCAATGTTTACATTTTGTTTTTGAATCTTGCATTCATGAATTAAATTAACAGATTCAGGAGTTGACAAACCTTCTTAAAATAAGTTGAAATCATTTAAATATAGTTTGATATTTCTATTGATTGGTTATATTCATCGGTAAAGGGATTTTATGTTATAGACAAGTTCAATTAAAAAACCTTAACTCAAGCATTACCTACAGGTTATATAATTATGCGTCATCGACGTTTACAAAACATGTGTTACTAGAAATAAGTAATTTAGAAACAGATAATTTAAACATAGAAGCCTCTCAAATATGAAGGAAAAACAGGTCTGTGTACAATATTGCAGCTTGAAATGAATTTCGACCCTAAAATGATTACGATTACAAAATTGAAATGCACGCTAGATAATTGTGAAATTGGACCTTTTTCCCATTAATTGGGTATGACTGTCGGAGATTAAAAACACACAAAAAAAGAAAGAAACAAAACATCAATAAAGTTTAAAATAATCAAACCTACTATCTAAAAGAGGACAGCAATTTACACTTTGGCATTAATTTCAATTAGAGTATGTATCATTTTGTTATGAGATGCATTTAGAACATATCGACCTAATAAAAGCATCACAATTTATTGCCATTAAATAGCGCAAACACGAAACACTATAATTGGCAACAGCAGCAGTTACGACTGGCGGGACAATTGCTAAGGGCTTAGCGTTCACAGGACGTATTCATCTGTTTAAGGGGTTTCATCCAAATTGAATCAATGACGTAATAAAAAGACACGATGAGAGCAAAGAAAAGTTCAATGGGAACATAGCCAAGTCACCTTACTACCTTAATTAAAGATTAAGAGTACAATGTTTGTTTAATTAAATGTGAAATAATTTGCATGATGCATTTGCCTTCAATTTTTCTTCTCATCCTGATGCTATTGCGCAGAAGCTTAGACAACCCAAACTTAATGATTTTTACCAACCTTGTGATAACCAGATAACTTACGAGTATGGATATATTGCAATTGTAACGCGTTCTAGTGGTTATGTTAGTTAGAGATATCTTAAAAATTGGCAAATAATAAATAGAAATGGCAACATATGGAAACTATATAACTCCCCCAAACAAGAAAAATAGCACAGGGTGTTAAACATCTCAATCTAAAACATAATTGTATTACACACACTCCAAGCAGTATACAGACTAAACAAATGCTTGAAGTGGTCATACCTATTATAGGACCTATTGTCATGATCGAACCTTGGAGTTTTGTTTATATCGACAGATGCACAGGTTAAAGAAGATGTTAATACTGCAGTTGGAAACACTTTTGGGAAGAATGCATATTAGAACCGTCACCATTTCTTAAGGCACTGACGATATTTACAATTTAAATGACTTCAAAATTTAATGACATTCAGAGATATGTGGTTAACATCGTCTGTGGGAACAAACAAAAAAGAAAAAAATATAATTTAAAAACAAACTGAGAAAGTTAAGACCAGGAGTGTATATTGCACAAAACATTGGAATAGAAGGGTGTTTAGTTTCTACTTATGGAAACAGATTTAGAATACCACATAATTTTCACATACTAACTCATCATTGTCTTTTGTATTTTATCGTTCTTCCTCAAGATGTAAGATTTACCATTACACTTGAATAGGCCTCTGAAATTATGGAAGGTGTAAATCAGCATTATAAATTGAGGAGTATTTCTCTACTGTTCGGTACAGTTACTTTTTATATAATGGCTAATTCTGTTAATATAATCCCTTATGATTACAGAACAAGAGAAATAATTATTGACGTGGCTGCTAATGCAACAACGACATATATCGTACTGAATTCAACGAGAATGATTTAACAGGAGCCTTGATACCGTATAAAAACAGAAGATGATCCTGAAAAGTATTTTAATTCAACAATAGAAAATATAATGATTGTTGTGGTAAGATTAAAAACACGTTTTATTAACAAGAGGTACAAATGAATCCACAGCTTACAGAAGCAGCAAAATACTTTTAGCAAGCAGTTAAAAGATATGGATTTTAGATATTTAAGTGGTAACAATCTTTACACTGATCACCATTGTGTATGGCTTGATTTCAGATGTGTACATAATAATAGATTGCATGCTTCAGATCATAAATGAGCTAATAAATGTAAGTGTTAATGTTTTTTTTTTACACTGATCGTCATTGTTTATGGCTGGATTTACATGATAATAGATTGCATGCTTCAGGTCATACATTAGCTAATGTTCAACAAAGCATACACCTGTAGAAAAACAGAAAAAACGACCTGGATAGACAAACATTGTATATTTATTTTCATGTCTGATGTTATGGTAAATAGTCAGAACGATCATATAAAATCTATACTGTGTTAACAAATTAGCATTTTAATAAATGTAACTCACAAATATGGATCAATATGAGATTTTAAATGAATGGGTGTTAGTATGATGTTTGGTGAGTGTTACAGATGTAATAAGAATGGTGTAGTTGCCCAAAAAAGTATTAAAAAAAAAAAAAAAAAAAAAAAAAAAAAATCCTATGTTATATGTGACTTTGAAATAATTAGAAACACTGAAGCTGAAGGAAGACGATAATTAAAAAGCAAAACATCACAAGTCAACAACAAAATAATTACCCTTAGAAAAGTAATAAGAGGACTATAAACCAAGCAATGTCCTGACACAAATATTAGAGATAATACATAAATAATGAGAAAGCTTAACAATACAGAATTGAACGTTGAAGACATTCTAAACCTTTAAAAAAGATCTTAAACATAAACTACTATAAATTCTTGTACCAGATACTGACTACGTTAAGAAAAATGAAATGAATCGAAAGAATATTAGTCTGGTATTTAAAGTATTTTAGTTATTTTGTAAATTGTGCAAATCAGATAAAGAAAAGAAAACATAAATTACCCCTTAGTTTCAGACAAAATATATTCCATGTACGATTTAGAAAATCTATAAAACCATCCAACACAAAAAACCCATCATAAATTAACAGCAACTAGTCAATATGGGAAGAATTTGTTGATTACATTAAGGCCAACAACAATATAAATTCTTATACTTCCTTTACAACGTCGAGAAAACAAGCACATTTTGTTGTACTCACATGGCGATTTTATCCAACATTTAAATAAAGAATGAAATGAACCACATACTATGCTTTGGTGCTACAATCTGCAGAAAATAAAGCATGTACTAAATTTGATCCAAAAGAAATGTAAGAAGTTCTTTGATTTTGTTGTAATCATTTGTCCAAACTTTATGCAAAACAAGACTTACAATAGAAAATGACTTTATAGAGACGATACTGTATTTGTAATAAATCATGGTAATATATTAGACTAATGAGTATCATTACTCACTAGACTTTACTAGGGTATTAATACTTTGTTCCTGATAGAAGCCTGTGCAAATTTAGAAGACACAAAGAAGCAACCAACCTAATAAAGTCTGCGTTCAGTGGTAGACATTACGAAATAGCCGTGTCAGTTATAGTACAGAAATACAATTCTCTCATAAAGGACCAGCACGAACATGTTAGATTTATAGTGATCTTTTCCTACAAAGATAAGAAGTCTACGGAATGTATGTTTAAGGAAAATAATGTAGTACCTATGGTTATTAGAGAACAGATGGCTGTAAAGTTAATAAAAAGCAAAGGAAATGAACTTTTAATGAGATTGGAATACCAGTTTGATTACAAAGTCGTAGATTACCATATATAAGTGTGTTTATGCATTCCACTAAATATCTCTCGTCACCATCTCCTGTCATGATAACAACTGAATGCAACCTTATTCAAAGTAATGCTATACATCTCGATATGGTAGGAGCTAACTAATGTGTATCAGTGCGATTGAAACTTTAGTTAAATGGGCAATATTTGTACATTTCTAATTTTAGAATTATTTTATTACATACTTTTTAATACCGTTGCTTTCTTGTTTTCATCTGTGTACATATAACTTACTTCGAAGATCGTAAAATACTTGTATTGGTATTCCATTCAGCTCATCCTTAAATAGTCCTAATATATCTGTATTCATCTAGGAACACCAAAAAAATTATCGTTTTGTTGCCACATGTGTAGTAAAACAGAACATTTTCTTTAATTTCATTTCAAAAGTTATGTACCTCAACATGAATACATAACTAATATGTATCTGTTATTAAACGTTTCATTTTCTCACTTTATAGGTTCTTGAGCTTATTAAAAGAGAAGTCAAACATAAGCAACTCACTTATTTGAGTCTAACATTGTAGACCTATACCAAAA